>CM061139.1:164016527-164396167 GCA_030789695.1 Scilla litardierei
ACGATTTACCATGCTTTGGAGACAGGATAAAGGAGGTCGGAATAGGATAAGAGGATGGAAGAAGAGTGAGATGGGTGTGGCTATGGAGGTCGGCTGAGGGGTAGGTGTGGCTGGGTTGTCGGATGTCGCCACCGTTCGTCATTCGAGCAGCCGTTTTACTCTCTGCACATATTCATAGGCTATTTCGAAAATTTGGCACTGGGAAACTTGTAAATAAGTGGTACATGCGCAGAGCAAAATGTTGTGTGCACAATCAATACCCAAAACATTAAGACAATTCTTCAATTTAAGTCATTTTTTGGAAAACAATTGCGGAACTTGGTCAACTTTGAAAATATGTATGGAAATCGGCCAATTTAGGAAAACGACTATACTTTTTATATCTCTTGATATTGGTAGATTTTCTTATCTTCTTTTTGTTAAGATATTAATTATGTGCCTAGAAATGAGCCAATAGTCTTTTAGATCTGTGTGCTAGTCTCTTGTGACGTTGTGTGGTGTTTTTTTTGGTCTTGTTTCTCCTTGTTTCTTGTGTAATGTCTCTTCGGCTTTTGTGCCCAATAATGATGTATGTATCTAGTATATATATATGAGAATAATGGCTATCATATGCCATATGAGAGCCTCTCTCATACGACCTCTCACATAAAGCACCCAAGTACAAGCTCACATGGCCTTGTACTTGGTTGTACTTGGGTGCTTTATGTGAGAGGGCGTATGAGAGAAGCTCTCATATGGCATATGATAGCCATTATTCTATATATATATATATATATATATATATATATATATATATATATATATATATATATATATATATATATGCTCGTATCTTGTAACAATGAACACCAAGAGAGAAATACAAATCATATTTTCACTTCTCCTTCTTAACATGGTATCAGAGCCTAGGCTCATCTGATCCAGACCAACTTCACACCACCAACTCTCCCTCCACTGGAGGGTAGGGAGGATCATCCCTCACCAGTTTCCACCCTGTTGTTACAAATAGAAACTTTCCTTTATCTCCAATTCCTCCCACTTTCGAGCTCCCAACAGCCTGAAGCCTCTGAGCTCTAGATCCGTGGGGATCTCCGTAATCACCGGGGCTCCGACATCGACGGGTCTCATTTCCACATTCCTTTTAAAAAACCAAACCCAAAACCCTATTTTTGATTATTTCTTTCATACTTTCTTCGATCGGGAACAAATGTTGATCCTCGCTGATCCCACCGCCATCGCTCCCCCAGCGGCGCTCTCGTTCGTTATGACCATCGCTCTCTTCCCGCACCGAATGTCTTCTCCAGCGACGATCCGACAGCCGACAGTCGATGGTCCCAGGAGCTATCAGCCGCCCTCTACAACGTCTCGAGATGGGGCGCCCCATATGTCTCCGTCAACGGCGCCAGCAACATCGCGGTAAAACCTTACGTATCTGCCACACTCTCCCATCAGGAGATCAATCTGATGAAGGCCGTGAAGAAATCATCGGATCCGAAAGCAATCAGCGGCCTCGTCCCCAGCAGCACCTCATCGACCCCCAGCGGCCTCTGCCCTCTACGGCACATCATCGACCACATGTAGCCTCGGTCCACAGCGGCCTCGGCCCACTGCGACCTCTCATCGGCCCCTTGCGGCATCTGCCCTAGCGGCACCTGCCCTAGCGTCACCTCATCGTCCCCTTGCGGCCTCGGTCCACTGCGACCCCTTATCGGCCCCTTGCGGCCTCGGTCCAATGCGACCTCTGCCCTATGTGGCAGCTTATCGGAGCACAGCCTCCTCGGCCCTTAGAGACCTCGCCCCCAGTGGCATCTCATCGGACTCCAGTGGCCTCGCCCCCAGCAGCCTTGCTCCCTGCGACATCTCATCGCCCCCCCAGTACCTCAGTCCCCTGGGACCTCTGCTCCTTTACGCAATTCCTAGGTCTCATGAGGCCTCTCCAACTATGCGACAATCGCGCCCTACACTCTCCAATCTCAATCCCTCTCCAAACTCAAGGTTACACCTTAAGTTTGAGGGGGAGTGTTAAGATATTAATGTTAAATGTATGTGTTGCAAAGTCTTCTTGTGCACAGTGAAGATGGGCCAGTGCTTTACTGTTGTGGTTGGTGACTTGAAGGCTGTCTTTGGTTGCCGACAGTGTCACGACCCCCACCATGGTATACGCAGGGAGGCAGGGTACATGACTAGAACTAGAAATGTATCTGCAGGTCCACTGCGCATTGCTGGTAATAGTACAGGTAGCGTTCAACAAACAGCCAACCAACAAACACAAAACGACACAGTCACATAGAAGTGAAAGCCAAACACTGAACAATTTCACATACATCTCAAATATCCCATTGCATCAATTCATATAGTACAAGCACCTCTCACCCCAAAAGAAAACTCAAAGTACACATAGCTCTCTCCTCACCCATCATCACCCAATCTAAGCTCCAACTCCCAACAACAGCCCTCCAACCTCAACCTCCAGGTCCATCTGCCATCCCCAGGAACCACACCTGAAAAAGTCAACGGGGGCACGTCAACGCGTGACCAGGTAGGAATGCCAACTCACTCTAGTATGCCACTATGAAAATGCAACTATTCTACATGCATTCATTATTCAACAATGGTATGTATGCCATAAGACATGATATGATAACATAACGGAATGAACATAAAAGTATACATGAAATCTACAATAAGTGACATGATATAGCACAATGAGAAAGTAACATAACTTAAACATAAAGGCAAGGCAAGGAATACATTTACACAATTTAACAATCCCATAAGAGAAAGGAACAACTAATACAACAGACAATGTGTATAACGAGGGCATACGACATAAAAGAGCCAAAAGTAAAGAACACACTAGTAGACAACATCTACCAATTCTACGGAAGTAATGAAGTTATCGAGTAGTGATTTGGACCCTAAGTAGTGGGTAGACCCTCTTGGGACTAGACCTCACCCCCAGTTGGGGTGGAACATGCAAACCCACTGAGACACGCTCTTACTAAATGAGCCATGTTTTCTCCTTATTTCCCCTTCACATTTTCTCCCATTTTCTCATTTCCGCCACTCCCCGCCACTCGAGCAAGAACAGGAGGGCCACCAACCACCACAACTGTCCAGACTCTCATGTTTTTCCCACAACTTAGTGTCACACAATCCCCGTGTCACCCTCCTTTAAGAGGATTTAATCATTTATTAACATTTCAATTAATAAATTAACGTGTAACAAAAGGAATCACATAGCAACCACTATTTCCACCTCCTCTCATTCCAACTCATATAACTTTTCCAACCCCTACATGTGCCCCATAGTTATCATTTCCAACACATATAATTCCACACACATATAATTTTACAACTTCACCATTGATTGGAACAATATGAAAGGCAATCCTTAGCCACCCTTTGTTGTTTCCATTCTCTCCTTTTACATAGCGAACAACACATAAATCAACAAGGAATCAATTAAGTGCTTTCACATTCAACATGAAATTACTTAAGCATGAGCCAACAACCCATATGCCAACATCCCTTAAACCAACATGAAATTAGTAAGACAAAAAGCAAGATGACATATTGACTTCATGTAGGCATTCTAACAAACTCATGGTGGTATAATGACAAAATCACTAATTCAATTGAACAACATGAAACTAATAGCAAGTTAACAACTTGATGGGGGGTTGATTAACTTCATAGCATGATTAAACCAATAGCAAGATGTCATCCTCTTCTAGCAACATGAAACTAATTGCATGAAACTAATAGCAACATGAAACATATAGCAATATGAAACATATTAATCACATACCATGAAAAGGGATGCATCTCCATAATTAAAGATAGTCTCATTAACATGCTTAGATGAATTTGAATAACAACCCATATGGAGAGGAATTCCTACTTCAAGTAATACTAATACACATGCATAATAGAAGAAAATGTAGCATGACGTCATAGTTATAGCATCTCCTAACATTCAGCTTGCTGAAAATTGCACAACAGTCAGGTTGAATGGCAGTTTACTCCATATTTTTGTATGGAACATAACAATTCAATGTAAATGAAAGTTGTAGGTATTGTAGTTTTGGATTCACATATAAATTTTCAGACAAAAATATTAAGTATGTGATTTATAGTGAATTATTTGGTAGAACATGTACAGACTGTTTTCCTGACAGATTTCATGACATGTATTAGAAACTAATTTTGGACATGTTGCAGCCAGAAATTAGAAAAATATTCACTATGATGAATTCGTAGATTAACTTGTTAACTTTCCAACAAGACCAAGAACAACAAATTCCATAGAGTGTGCAGGTAATAAACTTCGTTTTTCTAACATGTGTCCAGTTTGCCAGAAATTCAGACATGCTGTAAAAAATGAAATTTTAACCTAACTTTCAGTTTGAATTGGAAAAAGTTGTGAACATGAAAGTTGTTAAGGACATTAGTATGCACAACATATTTTTTTTCAAGTAATTTCATGTAGCCAATTAAGAGCAGCTCATCGCTAAAGTTTTAGTTAAACAACACAGATTTTCCAGCAACGACTATGAACATGAAATTGAATAGCAAGCTATAGGGAGATGGATTCCTACCTATTGGAGAATCGAAAACCTCTCTTAATTCCATGAAACTCCATCATAGCTCTACATCTTCAAGCTCCAAGAACCATAGACCTCTAGATGGATGACTCCTCCTTGATCATCTTCTCCTTTCTCTCTTTTTTTTCCTTTTCTTTTTCTTTCTTTCCTTCTTTCTTTCTCCTTTTTTTTTGTTTTAGCTCTAGCCCCTAAATGAAAACAAAATGAAGGGAGATATTTTTGGGAGAGTGTAGAAAGGAGATGAAAGGAGTAGAAGGGTGTAGAAAGATGTGGGCTTAATTAATTATGTAGTTATTTCTTAAACCCTTCATTATTTACAAGTTTGCCATTCCTCCCAATGGTTCTTGTATTGACATGTGGAATGGTAGTAATAGCATAAGATAAAATATCTAATTAGTTATTTAGTTAGTATGGCTTGCTAATGAAATACAAGATCTCTTTAGAAAATATCTCGTATAAGTCCCTTTATTTGCAAGTTTACCACCAACTATACACATGTCATCCTATTACACACACACATAATTACAAATGTGCCATTACTTAAGGTCTAATTACAATAATGCCATAGCACAAAGATTTTAATTAAATGCCATCCAACTTTTTATAGTAAATACAGCTCATGCCATTGCATTAACTTGGTATCTAAATACGCTCACATTTTGGGTTTTGATTACAAGTTTGCCATTACACAATTAAATAAACTCTCTTCTCTCTTCTCATCTTCTAATAATAATCCAAGCGCAACTACAAAGCCCAACCCACTTTAGCTACTAAAATTAGGTAAGGCACAACCAATAATAATAACAACATCCAACAATAAGAATACTAAAACTAATAATAATAACACTAATAATAACAACCTCAATGCCATGATATTAAGAAAACATATTAATATCATTTCATTACTTACATGCATTATATTTAATACAATGGCAATATTTTCTATATACACTACATCAATTACTATACACACATCTCAGTATATACCAGTATACTGCTACCATGCACACATACATCAATAGGCATACCCTAGGTATATAGGCACTAGGGTCATTACAGACAGAGAGGGTTTTAGTGTGTAGCATGTGCTTCTGCCGCTTGGGATTTCCAGAGCCTTGAGAGCTGAAAAAGGAGAAGCTAAGAGGAGCCGCTGCCAGAGAGAAAAATACAGAGGGGCTGCATTTGTGTTCTTCAGAGAAGACGCTGCTGCCATTGATTTTCAGATGTGAGAAAGTTGAGAGCTTTAAAGAGCATAGAAGAGTGTAGATATTCTAGTGTTTCTCTTTCTTTTCTTCTTCCTTTGTGAGATTTGTGGGGGCTTGGAATTGCCAAGCTGTTACTCACAAGAGTGTGAAGAAGAAGGTATTTGTGTAAGCTCGTGTACTCCCCTTGATTAGTAATGGATCGTCTCGAAATGCTGGAGTATGTTATTCGCAACCGAACCAGGGTAAAATTCTCCGCCTTATTTACTTTCGCATTTCGTTTACTAATTTGCTTACGCAAGATCTGAAGAGGGATTAGTTGATTGGTTTGTTGTGTGATCCAATTTTTCAAGCTTTAGCTCTCTATCTAGTTGTTAGGGCTTGTTGTTCCGCGGGTCGACAATGGGTTTTTATCAACAAGTGGTATCAGAGCTTTCGGTTGTTTGTAGAGAAATTGAGTAGTGAAGATGGTTAGTTTGGCGACACTCAACATTGAGAGGTACACGAGCCGTAATGACTTTAGATTATGGCAGTCGAGTGTGAAAAATTATTTGAGGCAGATGAAATGTTTTCAGATTGTGTTCGATGAGGAAAACATTGAGAAGGATGTGACGGCATCACAGAGGGCCAAGATGGAGAAAATGGCGTATAGCGCCATCCAGCTATCGTTAGTAAACACTGTCTTGAGAGAGGTGTTGGATGAGTCTATGGCCAAGGATATGTGGAATAAGCCAGATGGGTTGTATATGAAGAAATCCTTTACAGGTCGCCTCTACTTATTACAGCAGTTGTACGCTCTAAAAATGAAGCCCGGATCGGCGGTAGAAGATCACATATATGAGTTGAATCGAATTGTGATGGAGTTGCAAGGAATGGATGTCAAGATCGAAGATGAGCAACAAGCAGTGATTTTGTTATGTTCGTTGACTGAGGAGTTCTTCAAATTTGTTCGGTCCATGTCTATGGACGAACGACGCTCATCGTGGAAGAGGTGAAGGCGGCGCTCCATACCGAGATACTATGTGAGAAGGTCCAAGGTAGAGACTTTGGAGGAAACCGCGATGAAGCATTGCATGCGAGAGGGAGGTAGGACAGGAGAGGAGGGCAAGGCCATTTCAAGAAGAATGACCGCTCGAAGTCCTGGCATTCCCGTGATAGGAAGGACAGATCATGTTTCATATGCAAGTAGAGAGGCAATTGGAGGAACCAATGCCCCAATAGATTTGGAAAGAAAGACAAGAAAGCTTCCGGTTCCGCTCCCTTGGGTTTGGAGAACATGCATATCCGTGATGATAGACGACACTGTGAAAGGGGTAGAGATATAGAGATGTTCGCAGTGGGGGTGTCCGGTGAGGCACACGTTGCGTGGTTGATGGACAGTGGGTGTTCTTTTCATATGACTCCACATCGGAGTTGGTTTTTCACTTACCGTTCCCAAGAAGATGGAGGGTCTATTCTCATGGGGAACAATGCGGAGTGTAAGACCGTGGGAATTGGAACTGTTCGAATCAAGATGCACGATGGCATAGTGCGTACCTTAGTAGATGTGAGGCATGTCCCCATCTTCGAAAGAGCTTGATATCCATCCGTGTGTTGGATAATGTTGGATGCAAGTCAGTTGTTGAGAATGGCCAGTGGAGGGTATCCAAAGGAGCCATGGTTGTGATAAAGAGAAGAAATGTAGGGAATATATATGCCTTACAAGGTACCACAGTAGAAGACGAAGCCGATGCCACCTCTACCAGCTCGAGTGACGGAGATCCAGCAAGTTATGATATTATCGTTTGGGTCACCCGTGTGACAAGACCCTCGATGTTCTTCGTCAAAGAAAATTGATTGAAGCTAGTGATGAGAGTGCGGAGTTTTGTGAAAGCTGTGTGTATAGGAAAAAGACAAAGGTGCAGTTCAGCACGGAGAAACACACTAGCCGAGGTCCACTGGATTACATTCATTCCGATGTTTGGGGACCGTGTCCTGTAGCATCAGGTGGTGGGGCTAGGTACTTTGTCCTCTTCATCGATGATTATTCTCGAAAGGTTTGGATGTACTTGATGAAGACAAAAGATCAAACTTTTGGGATGTTCAAGCAATGGCTTGCGATGGTTGAAAAGCAAACTGGCAAGGCGGTGAAAGTCCTTAGATCCGACAAAGGAGGCGAGTACACCTCGAGAGAGTTCATAGGATTCTGCGGATCCCATAGGATTCGACGTCATTTTACTACACCAGGGAATCCTCAGTCGAATGGGGTTGTAGAGAGGATGAACAGGACGTTGTTGGAGAGAGTGCGTTGCTTGAGGCACTCGACCAGTTTGGAGAATGAATTTTGGGGTGAGATACTCACCACCACCGTGCACATAGTGAATCGAGTTCCGTCGACGTCAATTGACTATCAAATTCCGGAAGAGAAGTGGAGTGGAAAAATTGGTGATTACTCTTACCTACGCATCGTTGGTTGCCCGGCATATGCACATGAGAGGGGCGACAAGTTGGATCCGAGGGCCAAGAAGTACATTTTCCTTGGATATGGCGATGGCGTGAAAGGATATCACTTGTGGGACCCGGTGGGCAGCAAGGCGATTTTGAGTAGGCACGTCACCTTCGATGAGTCTGTGATGCTCAGGGCGAAGCATACTCATTGGAAAGAGGACGAGTCACCCGAGGAGACCGCGTCAAAGCCGATTGATCTCCCTATCATATGCCAGAGGTGACCGGGCAAGGAACCGATGGTCGAGGTCCCTATTGTGGGACATGATGAGGTCCATGTTGAGGACCATATGCAGACACCAGTCCAAGTTCATGTACGTGATGAATTTGTTGCAGATGAGGTGCAGAGGTCCAAGCGGACCAAGAAGGCGCCCGAGAGACTTGGAGCTTGGGATTACACGACGTTCTCCTTTGATAGCATGGCGTCATATGCCTTGAACATTGAGCACGAGGAGCCTATGACCCACGGTAGAGCCATTAGCTCGAGTGATGTGGCGAGTTGGTAAGGATGTATAAAGGAATAGATGGAGTCTATCCACTATAATGACACGTGGGAGTTAGTGCCTCTATCACATGAGAAGCGTGCCATTGGATGTAGGTGGATCTATAAGGTAAAGGAAAGTTCGACCGAACATGGTGGTGATGTACGGTACAAAGCAAGGCTAGTGGCTAAGGGTTTTACACAGAGGAAGGGAGAGAACTACAATGAGATATTTTCTCCAGTGATGAGACACACTTCCATTCATGTTTTGTTAGCACCAATAGTATCCATGTACATGGAGTTGGAGTAACTCGATGTCAAGACCGCTTTTCTGCACAGTGATTTGGATGAGGAGATTTCCATGCACCAACCAGAGGGGTTCTTAGTGGAAGACAATGAGAGGATGGTCTGCGGGTTGAAGAAATCCTTGTACGGGTTGAAGAAGTCACCCAGAGTGGTACAAGCGATTTGATAGCTTCATGATGGGTATAGGTTTTGAGCGGAGCGTGAAGGATCAATGTGTATATGTGCGCACATTGGATGATGGCTCGCGCATCTACCTCCTACTTTATGTTGACGACACCTTGAATGCTTCCTCAAACATGTCGGAGGTCAAGAAGCTAAAGGTGAAGTTAAGCAAGGAGTTTGATAAGAAGGATTTGGGCCCGGCGAAGAAAATCTTAGGAATGGAGATATCTCGAGATAGGAGGAATGATGAGTTGAGGTTGTCGCAGAAGTGGTATATTGAGAAGGTACTCGTCCGTTATGGAATGGAGAGTGCGAAGCCCGTGGAGACACCTCTTGGATCTCACTTTCAGCTTTCGGTGTTGCAGTCGTCGAGCACCGAGGATGAGAGGAAAGCCATGTCTCAGGTGCCCATATGCTAGTGCAGTTGGGAGTTTGATGTACGCGATAGTTTGCACGCGTCCAGATATTGCACAGGCCGTGGGAGTAGTGAGCAGATATATGGCGAACCCCGACAAGGAGCATTGGCATGCCGTTAAATGGATATTGCGATATCTGCGAGGCACAGTTGGTGTCGGTTTGCACTATGGCAGAGGTGACGGTGTGGTGCTGACCGGGTACTGTGATTCTGATTATGCTGGCAATAGGGACAGTCGGAGATCGACCACATGTTACGTGTATACGTTGGGCACTGCAACAATATCATGGCGATCTATCCTACAGTCGGTGGTTGCGTTGTCAACCACAGAGGCCGAGTTGATTGCTGCAGTGGAAGCAGTGAAGGAGGCCAAGTATTTAAGATGTCTGCTAGAGGATTTGGGGTTGCCGCAGAGATTGTCGTTGGTTTTCAGCGATAGCCAGAGTGATATTCATCTTGCGAAGCATTAGGCGTACAGTTCGAGGAAGAAGCACATTGAGGTCCGTGATTGCTTTCTAGAGGAGGAGAGCAAGCAGATAGAGCTTCAGAAGGTCCCGACTGAGAAGAACCCTGCAGATATGTTCACCAAGCATGTTCTTGCCATCAAGCTCAAGACTTGCTTGAGCTTGATCTGGTTGGCTTGAGTGTAGCACCAGAGGGCGCGGATTCCGAGACAACGAGGGGGTCCGTGGAGTGACCAAGAAGTTGTGATCACGGTAGAGCTTGGATGGAGTGCAGAAGATTTTGTAGCAATGTAGAGTGTTAAATGTATGTGCTGCAAAGTCTTCTTGTGCATAGTGAAGATGGGCCAGTGCTTTAATGTTGTGGTTGGTGACTTGAAGGCTGTCTTTGGTTGTCGACAGAGAGGGTTTTAGTGTGTAGCATGTGCTTCTACCGCTTGGGATTTCCAGAGACTTGAGAGCTGAAAAAGGGAGAAGCTAAGAGGAGCCGCTGCCAGAGAGAAAAATACAGAGGGGGCTGCCTTTGTGTTCTTCAGAGAAGCCGCCGCTGCCATCAATTTTCAGAGGTAAGAAAGTTGAGAGCTTTAGAGAGTATAGAAGAGTGTAGATCTTCTAGTGTTTCTCTTTCTTTTCTTCTTACTTTGTGAGATATGTGGGGGCTTGGAATTGCCAAGTTGTTACTCATAAGAGTGTGAAGAAAAAGGTGTTGGTGTAAGCTCGTGTGCTTGCCTTAATTAGTAGTGGATCGTCTCGGAATGCTAGAGGAGGTTGTTCGCAACCGAACCTGGGTAAAATACTCCGCTTCATTTACTTTCAGTTTGTCGCTTTTCGTTTACTAATTTGCTTACGCAAGATCCGAAGAGGGACATGCCGGTTTTAGCATAAGGCAAGGCAAGCCCGTGCTGTAGGCCTCTAAATTTGAGAGGCCTCAAATTTTCCTCAAATTTTCTTTTCTCCAACCTAAAATTTCCAATTTTGAAAGGCTGAGAACCCAACTTAGAAGGCCCGCTTCAAATTAAACATCCCAGCATGAGTCTTGAGAGGCCTCACTTGAAAACAAATATCGACACAGTTTCACTCTTGAAATTTGGAAACTTATTTCTCTAGGAAAAACCCCAAGAGCCTCCACGGTTCCACCGATTCACTGCGCCGCCCGTTCATCTCTCTCACTCTCTCTCTCTCTCACACTCTCTCACAGACTTCGGTTCTGCCTCCGACTCGGCGCCGTCTCTCTCTCTCTCTCTCAAACTCTGCGCTCTGAAGTCCGACCGAATCACCGAGCGAGCCCATCGCTGCAGCCAGCCGAAGTGCTGCTGCCGCTCTCCGACTCCGATCTCCGCCGGACCGTCGTCCGTCGATCCGGATTCAGGCGATTCGTAGAGGCGAATGCGAGCCAATCCATCTCATCTTCCGAGTTCCGATCGGCGACGGGCGATCCAATTTGGGGGTTTTTTTTCCTTAAAGGTATGGGTTTAATTTTAGTGTTAATTGTTAATTGTTAACAGTAAACTTAGGCCCTGGGGATGATTTTTTGGGGATGAGATGATTTGGTAATTTTAGTGTTAATTGTTAATTTTAGTGTTAATTTTTGGGGATGGGATGATACTGGCAACTCTTGGGGATGAGATGGTTTTGCTTTATTACTCAGGCCTCGTATTTTTGATTCGCTTTAGGCCTCATTTATGCTTGAACCGGCCCTGAATTGATTGGTTGTTTGGTTTATTGTGTGATCCAATTTTTCAAGGTTTAGTTCCCTAGCTAGTTGTTAGGGCTTGTTCTTCCGCGGGACGACAATGGTTTTTTTATCAACAATTAATTATGTGCCTAGAAATGAGTCAATAGTCTTTTAGATTTGTGTGCTAGTCTCTTATGACGTTGTGTGGTGCCTCTTTCGGTCTTGTTTCTCCTTGTTTCTTGTGTAATGTCTCTTGGGCTTCTGTGCCCAACAATGATGTATGTATCTAGTATATGTGGTCGTACCTTGTAGCAATGAAGACCAAGAGAGAAATACAAATCATATTTTCACTTCTCATTCTTAACACTTCTTATTCGCACGTCAAGAAAATCTCCAAAAGTTCCTTTTGTCAAACCCGACCCATCAAATTTTTTTGATTTGTTCAAATCCGATTGATAAGCCTAGTCATAAATGAGTTAAGGAGGGATCCTGATGATCATGTGTTTAATATAGATTTGATGTAAATATGAATGTGTTTCTTGTAAGTTATGCATATTATCATAATGTCAATATGCTATTGAAATAGCAAAATTCAGAAACAAAAAGGAACTGAGAAATTTTCCCAGCAGAAAACGCGTGGAATCCTACAAAATATTTGATCAAGAATATTAATAGTTACACAATAATGCAAACAAATTATATATGTTAATGATCTGTCTCCCATTTCTTAGCAAGCTATCTTAAAAAATATTTGGAGAATTAGTTGGATGTTCGTTTGTTTTCTACTTCATGCTTTCAAGCATGCTCAATATTCTAATCCTACGTTTTTCTACTCAAATAATAGATTTAGTCTGTATTCCACCAAATCAAAGAAATTTCTTGGTAAAAAACAGGCAGAGGCCCGCAGGAGCTCAGCTCCTTCCTCCATCGCTTTCGTATATAACAAGTCTATCCTCTCTCTGCTCTTGTAAGGGTGCAACTAATTACCTTCACAATGGAGGCACCTGATCCAGTTGGTTTCCTCTTCATCATCACAATCCTCAACTGGGTCACCATCAAAATCCAAACCCTTTGTCTCAACTGCACTTCTTTCCACAAAAAGCTCGCGAAAAGCTCGGTTGATCGGAACGGGGCAGCAGGCAGCATGCTCAGCATAGGAGAAGTCAGGTGCGTGATGGAGCAGCTAGATGATCACGGCATGGGGTCTGATGAGATGCGTCGCATGTTCGAAGAGGCCGAGCCGGGGTTGGAGGAGGTGAGGGATGCATTCTATGTGTTCGATAAGAACGGCGACGGGTTCATTGATGCAGAGGATTCGCAGAGGGTTCTGCTCGAGTTGGGACTAATTGGTGAGGGTGTGGGAGTGGAGGAATGCGAGGGCATGATCAGTGTTCATGATGAGGACGGTGATGGGATGATTGATTTTGATGAGTTCGTTAAGATCATGGAGAGACGTAGCTGTTGATGGAGGGAGTTTTTATCTGTTGCCACTGTTTTACTTTTCTAATGTAATAATCATTAAAATGTGCAAAAATATGTGAATGCTCATAATACACTGTGTTTACTAACGGATTTACGGAAGGTATATGATTTTCAGTTATGGGGGTTGTTTAGCTAGATTTTTAAAATTTGGTTAATTAGAGTCAGGCCCGGTTCTACCATAAAAGCCACTCAAGCAATGGCTTTAGGCCTCCATTTTTAAAAAGGCCTCAAAATTCCTATTTTATCAAAGCCCAACGGCCCACAAAACTGAAAATTTTTATTTTAAAGAAGCCCAGCTGAGCTCCCAAATGCCCTACTGCGTTTTGTGTGATTCATAAAAGCATCGCATTTAATTTTAATTTTATTTCCCATCAGAAAAACCTACCCCAAACTTTGCTTGGGCGCCGTTTCAACTTTCATCCGACTCCCTCTCTCCCTCTCTCCGAGTCTCTCAGTTTCTTCCGTTCCGTTCTTCACCTCACTGTCACTGGCGAACTGCTCTTAGTCTCCGACTCCGATCTCCGATCTCAGGCTCTCAACTATCTATCTCCGATCTCCGATCTCAGCCGCACAGACGGCAGACGCGGACGCCGGGACGCGCTCGGGCCCTCGATGCCAGTCCAGACTCCTGTTCGGCAGTTTCACTCATCTGATCAGCGACTGCGAGCCAATCCGGTGATATGATATTCCAACGTCGACGATTCCGACTGAAAAATTGAAATCTGGGTAATTTTTATTTAGCTTCGTGCCCGATTGCTCTTGTGTTGTTCTTCAGGTGTTAATTGAGGCTTAAATAAGTTAAAATTGCCTTGGCCTTTGTAACTTTGTTGTTCTTTAGGAGTTTTTGGATAAATGAATTGAATTGCAACCTTTGATGTTATCATGTTGATGATGTTACAACTTACAATCCTTTATTTAAGGTTTTTAAATAGAATACCGAATCATCTGATGAAATTTGGGTAATTTTTATTTTAATGATTTTTAAAATTTGGTTAATTAGAGTTAAACATCTAATTATGGATGTTAATTTAACACGAAGTCACGTGACATCGGACTTAACGGAAATAAGTCTACGTCATCAAGCTAAGGTCTATCAAACCGTAATACATAAGCTTACCTACAATCCCAATAGTTTAGAGGCGTTTTGACAATAGACACATCAGAAATTTGTGTTAGGACACATTTTCATGATAAGACAAAAATACAAAAAAGTTTTTTAAAAATAATCAAAATTTAATTTAATTATAAAATCGAACAAACCTTTTGCCATCTAAAACGGCGTTGAAAAACGACCGGTGTTTGCAACCTGATCGTAATGTCAAAATGCACAACTTAATGATGGACGGTTTTGTCAACTTTGGCCAGTGTCTGACCTACCTGGCTGTTTTCATACGATTCACTTCGTCTATGTCACGATTTTTGTAATTAAATTTAAATTTGATCGATTTTTTAAAAAATTATTAAATTTTACTGGTTTTGAAAATTTTAAACACAAATTTGGATTTTTGAAAGGAGAGGGCCGAAGGGGTAGTTTTCAGTCAGACCATTTCACTTGGGTCTCGGCAACTTCCCTCTCGTTTCTCCTCCCTTATTCCGACGTAGGTCCGACGAGGTGGGGGGAAAAACGTAGCAAGGTATTCCAAACTCTTTCCTCCTTTTTCCCCCTCTTGAATTTATTGATTCTTCGGCATTTGATCCAAACCCTTAATGAATAAAGAATATTAACCCTAAAAAGATTAGACTTTTCTTTTGAACCCAACTCCGGCGATGGAGGAGGTCCTCTTGCTTCTGTTGATCACTTTGCTGCTCCGATCATAATTTTACAAACGATTGGTATATGGTCATTGCAAAACAACAACAACAGTAAACGACTTATTATGAATCAATTTGTTTTGATGTGTGTATGTTGGTGCATATTGCAGGTGGAAAGTAGAGTGATATCTTCGCTTCAACTAATAATAATATCATTGTTACTGATTTTTTCAGATAATGACATGTAGATTTGTGGATGAAATAATTGGATTATTGAAATTTATTTATACTTTGAAATGAATTTCTATACTAATCATACACAATTGTTTATTTTTATGGTATTTTTTATTTTAATTATCTATCTTTACCATAACAGATGAGTAGTACATACGAGTTAAGCAAATAGTATATGACATAAAATAATAAATGGTGACATGTTAGCTAATTAGTGAAAAAAGAATTTGTAAATTGATTTTAGGTTATTAATCAGCGTATGAGTCAGAACTTTTAATGGATAGATTTTTAAGAATCTGATCTTGTGTTCTTTTTGTTATTGATCATGCCTGCTGACTGTATGATAAAATGCCAATATGTATCGAATCTTTTCAAATTGTGTATGTATTTTGAGTATCTGTTTCATCTATCCAAGCTTTTCAATTCAAGTGAAAAGACGAAAAAATTATTGGAACTAACTAAAGACAGTTCATAAATTCCACTCTGCCATAGACGATCTGTGTTTCTGATTTTTTAAACCCCTGATTAATTTAGTATTTCCAACTGGTTCTTGGAACAAAGAGCGTTCATTAAATCCTTGAATGTGGTGATGATTATGTCTCGAGTTAAAGGATCGGGTTTGCCTCTGATGAATGTGGTACGCATGAAATCGGCGCCCATTTTACAACTTCTTCATTTGGAGGAAAGGCTGCTCAGAACTTCTCCAGATAATTGGTTCATTGTTAACGATGGAACGATTCATCCTACTATAGTCATGGGGATATCTGGGTACATTCTTTATCTTTTCTCCCAGCTTTCGTTTTATTAGTGGCTTTTAATTGAATTGTAGCCCAAAAATAGTAAGATGGCATTGACAGGCGACAGGTATCTGTAATATCAGGAGGCTCACGGAACTGATTGAACTTAAGTCTGTGCTTCGTGATGGCATTCATGTGATTAGAAGGTTCACTGGAGGCGGGACCGTGATTGTGGATACTGATACGATTTTCACCGCTCTTATCTGCAACAAGGATGATGTTCCTGGGGTGCAACCTTATCCTCGCCCAATCATGTCTTGGACAGGCCAATTGTATGGCAAAGCTTTTTCTGGGTTTGGAGATTTTCATCTCCGTGAAAATGGTAAGTTTGTTTCTTTATAGTGATTCTAATTTCAGTCGGCTATGTACTTTTCATCATCTATTTGGCTGTATGTGATAATTATTTTAACTATTCTACCGTGATATTTTGTTGTGATGTATTGCATTGTGGTATATGTTAATAGGAAGTGAGTTTACAGGCTTCTCAAGATTTCTAAGAGCAGAAATGATGCATTGTGGCAATAATCTATGATAGCCCCATTCACATTGTGTTCTTCAGAGTTCAGACAACCATTCAATTGCTTCATAGACAAACCAGTGCGTTACTTTATATGTCACACTTTCTAAGAAAGGGTTTTAAAATCCAATATATGCTTTAACTTTAAGTGTTAGCTTGATTCTTAATATTTTTCATTCATTTACACCAACTCGAAAAAAATACCTTTCTTATTTCGAGGTTTTGCACCTGCTGAATTACAATGCCACCAAGCTCCAAGAATACATGATTAGCATTAGTAGCGGTACCTAATTTTGTTTGCTAATCTAACCTTTTGCTTTTAATTACAATACCACCAAGCGCCAAGAATCTATGCTTCGCATTAGTAGTGGTACCTAATTTTGTTTGCTAATCTCACCTTTTGCTCTTATTTCTCTGTTCTTTTTGGCATCAATTTTGATCTTAGCCTAACTATAATAAAACGCCTAAAGATCAAAGTCCACTTAGCATTGTAGCCCTGAAGGAATGCATCATTACTTGTATCTTTTTATTTTGTGTGTGCATGTAAACAACACGTTGGCATATGCAGAATTTTATTATGTTCATTATTGCGTCAAATTAAGAAAAGATCTTTCCATCTTAATATTTAAAGCTATAGTATTTGTGGGTAAGATACTTATCTCATGTTTTATCTAGTGTTCAAAAATCAATTGTCAAACTCCCTGCAGTCAAGCTAATTCCTAGACACAAACAGTAATTCCTCTTCACTTCCTTCTTAGTCATAATGAATTTTTAGTTTCAATTTTTTGGTCTGAGCCTTCAACTTTTGACCGATGGTTCTTACACAGGCTCGGTATTTGGAAAATTACCAATGCTTTGCAGACTGTTATTTGTTAAACATATTGTTATTGTTTGTGCAAGCTTAAATTGCATGTGTGTAAGCTCATGTGTTACTCTTTTTTCTAGCAGATGTTTATTATCTCAAATTGGTGAACTTTCTTAGTTCATCAATCATAGAGTGTGCTTACTAAATATTTTTGATGTTTCCATTTCTAGATTATGCATTTGATACTCGCAAGTTTGGTGGGAATGCTCAATCTATTACGAAGAATCGATGGATCCATCACACATCATTTTTATGGGATTATGATGTCAAGAACATGAATTATTTAAAATTACCTACGCGGGCCCCAAAGTATCGATCGGTATGATCTTCCTTCTTTAGAAGTTGTTCTTTAATAATGAAGAATAAAGACTATCACAGAATCCCCTGAAGAATGCATGCATGCTGGGTATGATTATCTCAATAAACATGTCATTAGTCCAAACATTGTTTGTTTAATTTTACATTGTCATGATTAGAATCTCACTAGCTAGATTATTATATTATATGTATAAATTGAATTACTTATCAGTTTTAAGTGCGACCTTCCATAATATACAAAAAGGAACGTGCTAGGCTAACTAGTTTTCTATTGGATCATTTATATTGGTTGATACTCTGTTAGCAATGAGGGTCTGGAAAAAGAATAAATATCAGAGGTTCATTTTGTATTTTGCTTTATGGTACCGATGTTGATTTGAGGTCATAGGGAAATAGTATGATTTGGCCTTTTCCAGAATATTTTAGATAAGGGCATCTCATGGTTCATGTTACTAAAACCAGTGTCAAGAAAAGATACAAAACATTGGATAGGTATCTCTGCTAATGTCTCAATCTTATCAGGATCCGGATATCCAACGTTCCTTTTCACGACCGAGCAATATGCCTAATGGATATTTTAGCCTTCAGAAACTATTTGGTTTTCAATAGTTAAATGTTATACTGCCCCCATAATCAATATCTTCTAAGCCTTCCCCCATAAAAATGGGGTTAGTTATGGAATATAAGGATCCATGAAAGATTTGTAAAAAGTTATATGACCATTTGGCAACCCTGTTTGTGAATTGGGGGTTCACTTATGTAAAAACTTGCACAGACTGGTTCGTAACTTTTGTTCAATCTTGGACTTTGCAAAGGTTCACTTAGAGTGGATTTCACAAAGTGCATATAAATGCACATGTACGGCCTGGAGGATGGGGTCTGTCCAACTTTAAAATGTCAGCAGCCATAGTGGTTCCAGTTATGTTTATTATGCATTTCTAACTGACAAGCCGTTGTTTGATGTAATAAAGCACTTTGAAGCTACCTATAAGTAGGTGCCTGTTGTGACAAAAAAAAACTTTGCAGTAACAGGGGATTGCACTAATCCTAGATGCTTTTTTGCTCGGTTGGAGGGGGGGATTTGAATGGAACATCAATCAAAATGAAGAAAATAAAACCATGATTTGTTTTCTGACAAATAGTTTTCATATATTGGCTGCCTTGCTTCTTAGCAACTGATAAACTTCGTGTATTTGGGAGATGCATGCTTCATCAACTTCAATCCCTTAGCAATAAAGAACAAAAATAGACAAAGCAATGTACTCTTGTCAGTGTTCTAAATATCGGACCGATATCCGATATATAGGCCGCAATATCGGTTGTATCACTAAGCCGATACGATATATGCTTATATATCACGGTTTTCGATATTTGGAAAAATATCACCACAATATCAGGTTGCGGCCAATAAATCTCTTTAAAATATCGGCCGCAATTCACAGTTTTTTTAAAATAAAGTTAGCTGGTTGATCTACTTAAAAGTGGATACCATCCGAGTCACCCGACCAAATCATTTTACTTAAAACGACGAAAGGCATCATGATTTTTGAGAGATAATCGATGCTTTGCACTAATTCTAATCACGCCGCTCCTCGCCTCTCGCCGCTCCTCGCCTTCTGTTGCTCCGCTCAGCTGCGTCCGACAAGAATTTTCGGTGGTAATAGATTGAGTTTCTATAATTTATATTTTCTTAGACACATTTATGCTTTTATTTGACATCATTTTTTAATCTCCGATATGACACTCCGATATTGACTCAATATCTCCGATATTCATATTTAACGAGAGAAGTATAACCAAAACATAATTTTATTTGAGTTAGTGTAGTATATATCGTCTTAGATACATTTATGCTTGCATATGCCATCATTTTTAAGCCTCCGATATGACACTCTGATATTTATTCAATATCCCAGATATATCCCAGATATCCGCAATATCAAATTTTCTAGGCCGATACGCGACCGATATCCGATATTTAGAACATTGACTCTTGTGAAGTTTTTATAGGAAGCTTATCGTCTGTTATAAAGAATCCACATTGCACCCAACACTTTCTTCTTGCATACAAAGCTTAATTAAGACATTCAATGAATTTCATACTCTGAAGAGGTAGTGTGATTTCTCATTTTCTCTATGTTCTAGCTGCAATATTACACGTCTTATCTTTCATTAACCTCTGAAGCATGATTTGGGAGTAAGATCTCTACAGTCTTCCAATTTAGTGATACTCAAATCTTGGTTTTGTTATTACTAAATGATTAAAACCAAAAAATTAAAAGATATTACCATTACTTGATGAATACAAAACTACACGAACATGTTCACATGGGACTTGGTTTTGTTAGCTTGGGCTTGCCCGGGAAAACGAGATTGTTAACTGGAACACAGGATTCATGATATGTATGATTCAAATGCAAATTGCAGAATCCATGTTAATTATATGGTCCAGTCAAATGAAATAACATACTGCTAACTATCTGCCAATTGGACAATGTGATCATTCCCCTTGGAGAGTCAAAATAGTGAATAGATTGAGATCATATTTGACATAAAAGCTTAGGCTGAATGGTAGAGGTCCAACTTTCAATATATTATCTGTTATTTTTATGTATTCTTTCCGATGTGCGACTATTGTAATTACATGTGATCATAACACCCCTCACTTTCATGTGTGGTTTGTCCCCATGATTTACATGTGCTAACAAATTTTCACACTCGAGAAAGACAAGAGAGCTTTTACATGGTCCAGACACAAATCATATCAGGTTTCGCCAAAAATCCCTCCAAGAAGCATTAGAGGGCTAACACGATCGTATCAAGTCTTTATCCATGTATATACAAACCGAATATGTCGGTCCACACTCCATACTCCATACTCCCCTTGGGCCATATAATCCGGCTCTAATTCCACTTGCTTCCATTGGAGGCAAGTCACTCGAGAAGTCAAAGAAGTGAAAGTATAATTTCGGCTGAGACATAATCTAACCCAAAAGCTTAACCTAAATTATACCATAATTTAGGTTAAGCTTTTGGGTTAGATTATGTCTCAGCCGAAATTATGCCTTCACTAATTGAACCTTCCAAGGGGCTCAATCATATCATACCTATTACAAAGGTTGCATATAAATGGAAGCTGTAGTTTTTTTAACTGTTGCAACATATGCACGATATAAGCAGAATGGATAGAATGTAAATTCTTGTATTTTATCCTTAAAAATAACATTAGTGGAACTTTGAGAAAAGAAGTGATGAAGATCCGACTTACGTCTTTATGTTAAATATAGTTTTATTTTAGCTCTTTAGTTGATTTTGAGTTTCGTCTATTGCGAATGTTATTTTATTTATTTTTAACAGTTTTGTTTCATTTTATATTTACATGTGTGATGCATATAGTTTAGCCAATAAATAAGCATGTATTACGACTTGTTTATTCAGTAATATTGATTTTGACAAATTTCAGAGAAATTGTAGTTCAAGAGTAGCTTTAATTTTCTTTTATAATCTGTTTTCTTAAAGGGAGTTGAGAGAGGAGGTACTGGTGTGAGCGGTCCTAATTTTATTTTCTATCTTTAGATTTATATCCTTATTCGTTAATTCCATTCCATTTTTCCTTGTTTTCCCATCACATAAATCCTAGATTAATAATCATAAATTTATTTTTGCTTTGTGCTACATTAAATACTAGTCATAACCCGTGCCCAGAGGGCACGGAGGCAGTCGTCGTCCGGGCGCAAATGCGGAGAGAAGCGGCAGCCAATGAGCCAAAGTGAAAAAATCGTGTGTGTGTGTGAGGAGGGTCGGGGGCAAAAAGAGGAAAAGCAGGGACTAAAACGCAAAAAAAATCACCAAAAACCCATCCCAAACCTAAGTCCAGAACCACACCCAACCCTCACGTGACGTCCCAGTCAGCAACTGAAAATATGACTGGGACAAAACTGTCACGTGGGACAAAATTGCCACGTAGGACAAAGTTCGTGAATTGTATAATAATAGATGGTATCAGATTAAAATAGATCCAATGTTCCTCCAAAATTGTTCTTCAGATAAAATTTTTATCTGAATTTGCCACACTTTTTTGCTAAATTTCTTGATTTTTCACCGTAAAAAACCCCAACACTAGTCGCTGCCTCCTCCTCCCAATTTGTTTAATTTTTAAGAAAAGAGAATCAATTCAGAAATCAAGATATCCCTAAAATTTGAAAACATCAATGTTCATCTTCATATTCAAACCCTTACCGAAACCCGATCCAAACTCAAACCCTAGCCCTAGCTTCGTTGCGTTTCTCCTTTTCCGTTCTTACCGTTGCATATCAATCACCTTCCTCACTCATCATCATCTGATTCAAACAGTCACATCTCTACTGCCATGTCAATTATCGTCGGCATCATCGTCATTGTCAGTCATTGTCAGTATCATCATTGTCTCCGTAGATCTTTGTCTGTGCAGTCGCCTGGGTGTTGAGGTCCTCACTTTAGACCCTTATCAATCGCTATTGTGATCAATTGTTGCACTTTCTATCTTTGCAACGGGTCCCATCATTGATTAACAAGGTCGAAGCATTCATCCCATTGTCCACAGCTCATGGAATCCATGTCGACATCACCCATGAGGAGATCGAAGCATCGGTTTCACATCAAGCTGAATTCGAAATGATCAGCTTAAATCTGAGCTAACATTGTTCATTGGCTCAAATCCAAGATGATCAGAGTCGTCCTAAGCTGCATGTCGGTCTTAGCTAACCCAAGCCGAACCCGAGCTGGCTTGTGCTGCTTCAAGCCATCTGTTACAATTTAGAGCCGAGCTATTTACTGCAGTTTTCAAGCCACATGCACGTAGTGTAACACACAAGCCGATCTTTACTTTGAATAACGTCTAATTTGATCAAATTCTTTAAGTTTAAATTTAGAAAATTTCTATTATTTTACTCAGATTAGTTACTCATTATTATGAATTGCCAGTAATCTGTCTCACTTGTGTGCCTACATCAACATATATATGATTGTTATTTTTATTTAGTAATAAATACAACCTTTAGGATTTTGTTTTATTTTTCATAATTAGGCTACATATGTAATTTTGGGACTATAAGATCCGTATATTATCAATGTGACTTATTGTCGCTGCATTCATTCTTATTTTTCATGTTTCGTAGTGGAAGAATATTTAGTGTCAATAAGGGGAGATAGTTAACTACCAAAGATGATATTTTGATGCGGACTAGGGTTTGTAGAATGGATTTGGAGATTTTATTGGTAGCAATAGGATTACAAAAGGGGATAAATAGCCAATTTTGGGAGAGTTGGCCACTCTCCTAGCTTTTGCTAAGAGAAAGGCCTAAAACTCTCTTCTAGTATCTCACTGGAGAATTCTAGGAAATGTCAAATGACGGCTAGATAATTCGATCCCGTGACCCTGGCCCACGCCCTCACTTATATAATGTTTAGGCGTAGTGCGTACAACAAAAATAACAAAACTAATTGTGCCTAAAAAAACTTTTCCAAATCGTCGGTGCACATAGAAATTATTCATTCGGCATCCTACGCCTCCTCTCGTACGTGATAACTGTATCACTACTCCCCCCAGGAGTTTCACCTTGTTCTTAAGGTGGAAACCAGGGAACTGCTATAAGATCTGATCATAAGTCTCCCAAGTCGCCTCACACTACGGTAGTCCCGACCAACAGATCAATACCTCCTTCATCCCAGTAGGTCCCGACCGTACGCCTGTAACCTCCTCAAGCTCCAATAATACCTCCATGTCGACTGTAAGGGTCGGTGGTAGTGTAACAGACGCCGCATGATCTCTGATCGCTCGACGTAACTGTGAGACGTGAAAAACCGGACGGATACGCGTAGAAGGGGGTAACCTCAGTCGGTAGGCCACCTTGCCGATCCTGGCCTCTACCTCGTAAGGCCTATAGTACCTCGCTGCTAGCTTCTCGTTGCGCCGCTTAGCCATCGAGCGTTATCGGTAAGGTCGGAGCTTCAGATAAACCCGCTCTCCTACTGTAAACTCCACATCCCTGCGGCGTGCATTCGCATTCCCCTTCATGATCTGCTGGGCTCGTGACAAATGTCGCTTCAACTCCTCCAAAACTCGGTCACGCACCTCCAACTGCTGCTCCAATCCTGACACTAGGGTCGCTCCTCTGCTGTAGTGGACTAAGTGGGGTGGGTCCCGGCTATAAACAATCCGAAACGGTGTCATCTTTGCAGCCGAGTGGTACGAGATTTTGTACCAGTATTCCGCCCACATCAGCCACGCGGCCTACTTCCTGGGCGTCTTTGAAGTAAAACATCACAGGTAGGTCTCCACACTCCGATTTACCAGCTCAGTCTGCCCGTCCATCTGCGGGTGGTAGGCGGTACTCCGTCGAAGTGCTGTACCATGTAGCCAGAACATCTCCCTCGAGAAGGTGCTCAGAAACACCTTATCCCTGTCCGACACGATAGAACGAGGATACCCATGCAGTCAGACCACCTCCCTTAAGAAGGCGACTGCCACTAATGCTGCAGTAAATGGATGACGAAGTGGAATAAAGTGGCTGTATTTGCTGAGGCGGTCAACTATAACAAATATCGTAGTGTAGCCCTCTGAGCGTGGTAATTCCTCCACAAAGTCGATTGAGATGTCCTCCCACACCCTCTCCGGTAAATCTAATGGCTGTAAGAGGCCTGCCGGTAATGCCGCCTGATACTTGTGACACTGGCACACGTCACACTCCGAGACTAACTGCGCGACATCCTTCCTCATGTCCGACGAATAGAGCTCCCGAGCCATCCGTTGATATGTCTGATATCCACCTGATTGACCTTCCACGTCACTGCTATGGAATTCCTGGAAAAGAATATGGATGTGTGTAGACGTACGGGGAATCACCAGCCTCCCTTTGTACAGAAGCGTCCGCCCCTCCAATATGTAACCCGGGAAGTCTCCTGAATCCTGGGTGATGGCATTTCTGATCTGCCGCAGCTCGTCGTTCGCATCTATCTCTGCACGTAAGGCGTCGCTCCCTAGCATCACCGGGATAGAAAGAGCTACCAACTCTACCCACTCATCTCATCGTGAAAGCGCATCTGCTGCCTTGTCCATGCTGGGCTTGTAGTGAATCTCGAATTTGTAACCGCTCAGCTTGGACAACCACCTCTGGTGCTTCTCGACCATCATGCGCTGCTTCAGGAGGTACTTTAGACTACTCTGGTCTGTCCGTACTACAAACTCTCTTCCCAAAAGGTATGGCCGCCACTTCTGTATAGACATCACTATAATCATCAACTCTCTTTCATAAACGGACTTCAGCCTGGCCCTGGCTGATAAGGCTTGACTGAAATAGGTGATCGCCCTCTGCACCTGCATCAGCACGGCCCCAACCCAAAGCCCGAAGCATCAGAATCCACCACAAACTGCTTCTCGAAATCCGGGAGTGCAAACATTGGCACCGTCGTCATCACTTCCTTGAGTGCCTAGAATGCCCTCGTCGCCTCCTCCCCATAGCAGAAACTGTACTTCTTCAATTGTTCAGTAAGGGGCCATGCCAAGGTGCCGTACCCCTTCACGAACCTCCGATAATAGCCAGTGAGCCCCAGGAATCTCCGTAGAGCTCGTAACATCCTCGGCTGCGGCCAATCCAACATAGCTGCATTTTTCGACCGATCGGCCGCCACTGCCTCCACCGAGACGATGTGACCAAGGTACTCCATCGGCGCCTGTCCGAGCAGGCACTTCTTCCGGTTGGCCTGTAGCTGGTGGTCCTCCAGCTCTCGCAAGACGATCTCCAGATGACCCAAGTGGTCCTGCAGTGCCATTGTATACTAAAATGTCATCGAAGAAGACCAAGACGAACCTCCGAATATAAGGCTTGAATACCTTATTCATCAATGACTAGAAGGTGGCAGGGGCGTTCGTCAGCCCAAAAGGTATGATGAGGAACTCGTAGTGGCCTTCGTGAGTCCTGAAGACCGTCTTCTGCCCATCCTCCGTACTCATACGGATCTAGTGGTTTCCAGATTTCAGGTCGATCTTCGAGAAGACCACAGCTCCGTGTAGCTCATCCAACAGTTCGTCGATCATAGGGATATGAAACTTGTCTGAGACAGTTTCCTTATTAAGAGCTCAGTAATCGACGCAGAACCTCCAATTGTTGTCCTTCTTCTTTACCAGCAACACTGGACTAGAAAAGAGCTCACACTAGGTCGTATGACCCCCGCCTGCAGCATCTCCTGAACCAGCTTCTCGATCTCGTCCTTCTGCACCTGCGGATATCGGTACGGGCGCACACTAATGGGAGACACCCCTTCCTTAGGAACAATAGCGTGCTCATGATTCCTCGACGGTGGAAGGCCGCTGGTGGCTGGAACACCCCCTCAAATCCCTGCAACAGCTGCTCTACCTCCGGTGATACTAATTGTCGTGCCCTCGATCCCCTCAGGAACCAACACCTGTAGCTCGATTAGGAATCCACCACCCTTAGCCTGAAGTGTCTTCGCCATGGTCTTGTAAGACACCGACGAACAACACAAACTCGGGTCGCCTAGCATCACTATCTTCCTTTGCTCTACTTGAAACTCCATCCGCAGCAGCTTCCAGTTAAACTTCGTCTTCCCCCAGCGACTGCAACCACTGCATCTCCAAAAGCATGTCGACGTTGCCCAAGGTCAAGGGCAACAAATCACATGTGACCTGCACCCCTGTATGGACACCGTCAAATCCTGACAGATGCATCTACTCTGCTCCACTACACCGGTCCCCAACATGACCCCGAAGCCCTCCGTCACGGTCAGTTGGATCCCATGTCCCTCAATCACCCTCGGGGATACGAAATTGTGGGTGGCCCTACTGTCTATTAGGATCACCACGTCCATGTCTCGAATTCTATCAGCCAGCTTTATAGTGTGGACTCGTGTAAGTCCCGCTATGGAGCTGAGTGAGACCTTGACTGCCTCTAGGAGCAGGTGCTCACTGTCCTCCTAGTGATCTGCCGCCCCTTCTCCTGTCTGCTCCTCCTCCAACTCCTCAACGTACACCTCATATACCTGCACGACCTGGTTGCGACACATGTGCCCCGGGGTAAACCTCTCATCGCACTTGAAGTGCAACCCCTTTACCATAGGGTCCCGCATCTCAGCATCTGTCATCCTCTTGTAAGGTCCTCCTGGCCTCACGTCTCCTAGTCTCCCTTCGCTTGCTGGTGCCCCTCCTGCAGCACCAGGCTGTCCCCTGGAATATTTTGTGGTTGGGAAAACTGTCCTCCAAACGCCCCTCTGGCCCGGTACTCATCTGTCAACCTGGCCTCGACCATCTGCTCCTCAAGCCCCCGAGGTCTGAGAGTGCGGAGTTCAGACCTAATGGTAGGCTTCAATCCATCCATGAAAAGCCTTTCTAAGGACTCTGCAGGCATCCCACGCACCTTACTAGTAAGTACCTCGTACTGCTTGATGTAGTCGCGCACCGTCCCAACCTGCCTCAAGGCATCCAGCTGCTCGTAAGTTCCACCCGCTTGGGAATCTCGGAATCGGTATAGTAATGCTTCCTTGAACCCGTCCCAGGTCCTCAGAGGTCTCTGCTGCTCCTTCCACCGCCACCAATTCAGAGCCTCTCCCTCCAAACAGAGAGTAACCGCTCGCAACCTCTCCACCTCCGTCAGCCTTGTCATTTCAAAGTACTTTTCTGCCTTGTAGATCCATCCCATTGCATCACTACCCTCGAACAAATGCATCTTGAGTTTCCGTATGCGGTCATCCGCATGTGAATCCTCTCCGTCGAAAAGATCCGGCTGCTGCTGGCGATGATGATCTCCAAATCTGGCTCCTCCATGACCACATCGCTTATCCTCCCTCCTATCTCGCTCCTCATCCTCCTCGTACTCCTCATCATGCTAGCGGTTAGTTCCTTGTACTCCGGGTCATGTCTCTCAGCTCGCTGTCGTCTTCCCGTGGCCCCATCACTGTCATTGGAGTACTCTAGATCTCGCGCACCCCGCGCGCGCCCCTCCCGGCCATCGAAACCCCCTGCGATAAACAGAGGGCTCCTCAGAGTCCGCGCGGCCCGCCAGTGGCCCGCCGGTGCACCATCGGCGACCCCCTGTCGGGGTCGCCCGCCACCTGCGACCCCCCTGCGGGGTCGCGCCACCTCGGCGACCCCCAGGTGGGGTTGCTCGTTTCATGCAGCCCCCTGCGGGGTCGTCGGCTGTCGACAGCCCCAAGGCGGGCCACCGGGGTCGGCAGCCCCTTTAGGGCCGCCGCGCGCATCTGCATTCGTCGCCGCGTCAATTGCTCCTCCTTGGAGCTCTCCCCTAGGGTTTTGGAGAGATCCTTTGGCCAGTCGTCGTCGTCGAGATCCAGGTCTGGATCTATTTCTCCCAAGATCATCCCTCTTGATTGTGGATCATCGCCGCCTTCCCTTGCGCTCTCTCTTTCGCTCTCAGATCTGATTGGTGATTCAGATCTGAGGTTGCTCCTTCCTTCGATTGTAAGATTTGAGGCGCGGTTACGTTTTGTGCCATAAAGTGGGCGATCATCTCCTTCATTTGTTCCAAGCTGTTGTCGAGCTTCGTTCCGAAGCCATCGATCTTCTCCTCGAGTCTCGTTGCCTCCTTCCTCTCGTCGATTTCCGCATCGAGTCTTTCCTCCAAATATTTTGCCGTGGATGATCTTGTCGTTGCCATTTGGATCAGAGCTCTGATACCAATTTGATGCGGACTAAGGTTTGTAGAATGGATTTGGGGATTTTATTGATAGAAATAGGATTACAAAAGATGATAAATAGCCAATTTTGGGAGAGTTGGCCCCTCTCCTAGCTTTTGCTAAGGGAAAGGCCTAAAACTCGGCCTAAAACTCTCTTCTATGATCTCATTGGAGAACTCTAGGAAATGTCAAATGACGGCTAGATAATTCGATCCCCTAATCCTAGCCCATGCCCTCACTTATATAATGTTTAGGCGTGGTGCGTACAGCAAAAATAACAAAACTAATTGTGCTTAAAGAAACTTCCCCGAATCGTCGGTGCGCTTATCAATTATTCCTTCGGCTTCCTACACCTCTTCTCGTACGTGATAACCGTATCATATTTCTAAATAACTCAACAAGTTAACTAGATTACTTAGAATATATGAGTTGATGTAGATTGTTAGGAGATCATGTATTTGCCCTAGAGGCACGAGGTATAAGAGACAGGCCTTTAGATTACACAAGCAGCACGGTGCACGTTGAGTATAGTCCTGATCCTAGGATATGTGGCAATGGAGAGGGGCATGGAAAGTTGAGGAGGAGGATATGACTATAGGAGATGTGAATGTCAGTAATAACATTGACACTAGGTATGATGATATCACATGGTAGGTTAATGTACATGTTCCCACGTTTGACGATCGTATGACCAATTAGTTTTTTAGACTAGTTAGGCGATATAAACCATTTGTACAAGTGTCACAAGATCTCCAATGGTCGCATGATTAGCTTCAATAAGATGAAGCTCCAAGGACCTCCAGGATTGATTATTTATTGGATTTCAATAGAGTGTTAGTGGAGTATTGTGGTCCTATTCAAACCTGAGATGAAATGAAAAGTAAACTCAGGTATAAATACCTACACCTCACCTATATAAATATATTGATGGATCATTTAATCAGATTACATAAAAACAACATGCTTGTGGGCGAATAGATGACTAAGTTTGACGATTTGTTGAAAAGATGTGGATTGCAAGAAGATCCTCGTTTCACCATTTCCTGATTTCGTAATGGGTTAAGATCTGAGCTATAACGTGAGATGCTTATCCACAATATGAACATTGTTAAGGAGGCAATTCAATTTGTTCAGAATCTAGAATTGTATGCTATGAACTATTTAGATATGAAGCATACCTATAAGGCCAAGGAGTATTCTAAGCGATTACTAGAAAATACGATCTACCCTAAAAATCGGCGAGATCAAGTTGAAAGAATCCTCACAGCAAAAAATGACAAGTTCAATGTTTCAAAACATCATGGCAATTGACACTTTGCTTGTCAATGGCCCCGTAGGAGCCTACAGGCTAGAGAGATTTGATGATGATGGGATACATGTAGTGGAGTATACTCCTCTCGAGGATGTTAGTGATGAAGACGATAACTTGAGTGTCGAATTGAATGTTATTAGATACTTAACTGTTACATCTAGGAGTGAAGAAGATTGACGAAGAATAATTGTTTTCTTTACCTATATCCAACTTGAAGATAAGTCTTTTAAAGTGATGATTGACAAATGTAATTGTATCAATTTAGTAGTAAAGTCAACTATAGAGAATATATGACTTAAAGCTAAATTCCACCCACAAGCATATAACGTCACATGGATTGATAATAATTTATATGATGTTACCTAATGTTAACCAGTGCATATCAAGTTTTTACGTGTCCGGAAACATTTCTTGTGTGATGCACTATCGATGGATGATGCACATATCTTGTTAGGTATGTCATAGCCGTATAATCTTGTCTAGGAGATCTAATACATCTATTTATCTTTGAAGGAAAGAATATTGTATCGACTCCAACCCAAACTAAAAGTGTGTTTGAATTTCAAAGGGACATGTTTGACACTAACACAGCACATACAAAGTCAATTCATCTTGTAGTCCTTAATTCACTAGTGCTAGGCATTGTTCACAGCCTTCTTGCATTCTCTGAGCATTATTCATATCATGTGAGTGACTTGCATTTCAAGAGTTGTCAAATCATTGCTATTAATAATATTAAACTCAAGTCTTTTGCAGAATCCAATAGGAATTTATACGAATTTGCTATTGGGGATAATGGGATAACTAGAGCTGTCCAGAGAGGTTTCTGATAGAATCTACCAGGACAGTTTACATGCATCGTACATGTACTCATCGAGCTCTGCAGTGGATTGCTCTCGATGCAACCGAGTCAATTATTTCACACGAGCTTGACAGTGTCACATCACTTACAGTGCTAACTCATCATCTTTTACATGTGTCACCGTTGAGATGATTGTTCAGTAGCACTCGTCATCTTTTACTTGCATCGCCTTTGAGATGATTGTTTACATGTATCACCTGGTTGTGCACTAAGATCGACATTCAGTAGCAAGTGAATTTTTTGAAGCTGGGCTGATGTATGGAGATCCGTCTTCAGTCTTTATTTTAGACTTAGTTTCAAGTTTACTTTTTGGTTGATTTTGAGTTTCACGTATTGCACATGTGTCTTTATTTATTTTTGAGAGTTTTCTTTATTTTTTTAATTTGCACATGTGGCACGTGGTTTATTATATAAATATTTAGTGAATCGGATTTTGACAAATTTGAAAGAAATTCTAGCTTGGTTAGTGAATCCATAGTTTTCTCTAAAATCTCTTTTCTCAAGAAAAGTTGAGAGAAAAGTTGAGTGCGCGTGCAAGAGGTACCTAAGTGGTAGATCCGATTTTATCTTTATCTTTAGATTTCTATCACTAATCCCAATTTCTTTCCCGGTTTCCTTGTTTTTACCATCACATAAACTCTGGATTTAGAATTCTAGATTATTCTTGCATCCTGCTACGTCAAGAGTAACATGGATACATGCATTGTACATGATCTGTTGGACGTGATCTTTTCCCTGGCTTCATTGGACTCTACATGAACCATTTAAATGATGGTCATGAAGAAAAACTAGGTTGATTGTTTATTAGGTCTTTCACATGTTAGATTATTCAACATAACCTGCATCTGCTATAGTTTTACTGAATACAATTGATTTTATCAGTCGAAGAGATAATTATATTGTCTGGATTAAAAATTTCCCATTTCAGTAGACAGTCAATTGTTTAACCGAATTCTCAATCAAAAAACAGCAATTGCCACACAGGAATATATTATAGTTAAGTCAAGAAAGATAGAGCAAAAGGACATGCTATACCTGCCAACAGGATGGATAACGACACTATAATAGACGAAACCAGACACTAGTATTTATTTGAGAAAGTTCAAGGGCAAGGACGGAACTAACTGAATTAAGAAGCTACCATATATGAATTCTATTTTGTCTTTGATTTTTAACCTTCCATGGGGAGTATATGATTGTGCCTGTGTTGATTGATAGCATGTTGATTTGATTTCTCTTGATGCAACTATCTGTATCAGGCGAGGGATCATGCTGAATTCTTGTGCCGCATGAAGGAATATCTGCCGTTCAGATCAACTTTCATTGACAGAGCCATTGATTCGCTGGAAAGCCAGTTCACAGTTCGACACATACCAGCGGATGACATCCTAGATCAATCTGATACACCATTTTCTCCATCAACCAAGTTCTTGACGGAGCAAGAGCTGGAAGAGGCCTACACAACTCAGTGTGATGGTTTCAGGTCGCCATGTCTTGGGTCTTGATGATTTCATATGTTCTATGATGATTTTTCAAATAAAATTCAGCCAGCAGCCAAAGGGCCACATCAGCTGTTTATTTGTAATCACTGCGTCGTGCATTTTTGAACCTGTATGCAGCTGAAGAAATCAAATGGCACGAGGAAAAGCTGTTTCCAGTCACATTATTGCCCATGTTTTACCAAATAAGGAAAATCCTGAATCTGAAATAACTGTAAAGTTTGTATAAGTTGAAAACTCAAGGGAATCTCTCTATTTTTCAAAGGCAAGATTTCAGTTCATTCCTCATTGGCACGGCCATGACCTTCCTCATTGGCACGGCCTGCACAAAAATATGAATTATGTTGCAGTCTTATGTATTTCGATGAAAAAGTCTTGTGTATTTCGATGGCTTCTCCTTTAGACTTCTCATTAATGTTCTTAGGATTTAATTTCGAGCTTACATATTTAAATACAGTTATATTATGAGTTTTCTATTTAAAATGGCTAAATACATTGAGTCATGGCTTAATCATGATTGGATTATTTGTTACCGCTAAAATGCATGCTGATGTTTTCCTCCTTAAATGCTGGCATGTGAACACATGGACATCAATTTTGTTGAACGAAGGGGGAATACAAAACGTTTTCCAGTAGCAATAGCTTTGAATTGTCGCCGAGCCCAGAGAAAGTCCAGAGCAGAGACGTATAATGCCAAAAGAAACGCTCAGATTAAGCTATTTTGTCCTATGCTCCAAGTTCACCCATTTCAGTTTTCATTGTCACTTCCATCTCACTCACATACGCTGTGATCACACAAACACGCCAAAATTATTATAGTAATAATATAGAACTGGTTTGTGTGCGGGTTAACTTCTTTCTCAGCACCTAAAGAGTTCAAGATTAGAACGTGAAATGCCAGTTCGTCTGATGAATTATTATAGTAAAAAAAAGTATATGTTGAAAAGAAAAAAATCCACTATGCACATACACAATATGGTTTTATGAGGTGGAGAGTTCTAGCATGTCAAATTGAAGAACTTTGCGACAACTGTGTATTTCAAAGCACACAAAAAAAAGAATATTTTCCTTCCTTGGAACTGAAATGACAGAAAATACTAAAGCTTACACTGAACGCAGCTTAGATGCATTCCCAATACATATCAGCAGCCAAAGTAACGTAAAAATAGAGTACACTTAAATATTTACAAAATACCATCAAGAACATGTTACACATCAAACTGATCCAGTTTCAAATTCATTAAATCAGGACCAAAACAGCGAAAAATGAAATGGTCAGCTATTTGGCAGCAAGTTGACCAGCTGAGAACATGTATGATCCCTGATAGAATCCCTATTCCCTTTGTTGAGAGTGAACACAACTGCTCCAGGATGATTCCTTAATCTTGCAACTGCGAATCACCGGCTCGCATTAGCCGCACACAAAAACAAGTGACAAGAAAGAGCATGCAGGCAGAAAATTAAAGTGACCATTGCAGGCTAATACAATAACAGTGCAAGTTCGAATCTTAAAATCTCTATAAGCTACACTTCTATCGATCCAATCTGAAGCACATCTTGCACAATATAAAACAATGACATTCAAGACAGTTGAATCACCTGCATTCTGTAAATATCATGGATCCATGGTTTCAGACACAATTATAAGTAGCATACAAGCATTTGCCCCCATATAAAATATGAACATAACCATAATTTTGTTGTCTTGTTTAGATTGATTGGACAGGGTTTCCTTGTTTGGACCTGCGGCAAAAATCTAGGGCCCCACGACATGTTTAACCGATATATGCGTCTCTGTTAGGTATATATGACATGTTGAACAATCAAACATGGAGTGAAACCACAATTTACTCGAAGGATGATTCTAAAGACTAATTTTCTGGAAACAGCCGGTGCTAAAAAAAAGTATAATGCTTTTAGTTCGTAGTACCACATTCCAGTTAACTGGTGATAAACACAGACCAGATCAAAACAAACGAGGATTAGAAAGAAGTCCTAAATTTTAACCCGCAAAGCAATTAAGCTGCAACATTCAGCGAATCAAGATTAGAACGTGAAATGCCAGTTCGTCTGATGAATAATAGACGAAACCAGACAGTAGTATTTATTTGAGAAATTTCAAGGGCAAGCACGGAACTAACTGAATTAAGAAGCTACCATATATGAATTCTATTTTGTCTTTGATCTTTAACCTTCCATGGGGAGTATATGATTGTGCCTGTGTGTTGATTGATAGCATGTTGATTTGATTTCTCTTGATGCAACTATCTGTATCAGGCGAGGGATCATGCTGAATTCTTGTGCCGCATGAAGGAATATCTGCCGTTCAGATCAACTTTCATTGACAGAGCCATTGATTCGCTTGAAAGCCAGTTCACAGTTCGACACATACCAGCGGATGACATCCTAGATCAATCTGATACACCATTTTCTCCCATCAACCAAGTTCTTGACGGAGCAAGAGCTGGAAGAGGCCACAACTCAGTGCGATGGTTTCAGGTCGCCATGTCTTGGGTCTTGATGATTTCATATGTTCTATGATGATTTTTCAAATAAAATTCAGCCAGCAGCCAAAGGGCCACATCAGCTGTTTATTTGTATTCACTGCGTCGTGCATTTTTGAACCTGTATGCAGCTGAAGAAATCAAATGGCACGAGGAAAAGCTGTTTCCAGTCACATTATTGCCCATGTTTTACCAAATAAGGAAAATACTGAATCTGAAATAACCGTAAAGTTTGTATAAGTTGAAAACTCAAGGGAATCTCTCTATTTTTCAAAGGCAAGATTTCAGTTCATTCTAAGTCATCAGCAAAAATATTAATGATGGAGATAATGGAGCCAGATGCGATCCTGGTTAGTTTTGATCCACACATTGCATCCAAACTTGTCTAAGCCTCAACCAAAGAGATCATGTGCATGGAAAGCGATAAAAAATGAAGAGAGAAATTTACCGAAGCTGGTAGAGTATGAAAATAAGAGAAGCTCTGTAAGCAGAGAGAGAAATTGCACAAGCACTTAGCTCTCTGCCCCTACATTTGCTTTTCGCAATTCGCACTTCTTCAGAAACTCGAACTCCATCACAACGAAGCTTATGTGTTACTTTTCACCAACAATTTAGAAGCAGATAAGCAGAGACAAGGAGCCCATAACTAGAATGAAACGAATATGGACTCTGGGCAGCAATCTACGAAAAAAATATGGAGAGAAAAGGAACTAGAAGAGCTGGCTATGACAAGAGCTTATGCCAGGACACAAGTTCAAGGCATGTCTTCAAGATACCGATGATGATATGAAGAGCAGTCACATATTTCGGTGTCATTTCCGAAAGCGTTTATTTCCATCGCATCTTAGAAGTTTCAAGGTGATATGAGTACATTCTGGCTAACAGAAAAAAATGCAGCAAAACCTCAACTACGCATAACATCTCAGCCATAGAATTCGCATAATACTGAACATATTCTGAAATGAATGAAAGCATCCATCTCCGTTCTCTGATTCATGTAGTAACCAGTTTGTCAAAAATGAAATTACACTATCGACGAATGAGTTTGCTCATCTGCATCTCTTGAAGATGTGTGGGTGGAGCAGATTATTGGAAGGAAAATCAAACGGCCTCAACTCGTCTACTGCCTCAAGGTGTGCATGATGTATTCAGCATAAAGATCCCTGCAATTACACCAAAAATATTCTTCAAAAATAGTTTATTAGAATATTGCAGAGGTTTTGTTTATATTATGTCCATATATGCAGAGAATGCCATGAAATAACCAATGATCTTATTGTTCTAATAACATGATTTTGTTGCAAACTTGCAATTCAGTAGCATTTGCAACATATTAGTCATGCTAAAGCCTTTTCATGCAAGAAGTTGTCCAGTCAAGAGTTCATTTATGTGCTTATACCTGTATCTAGAAGATCAAAAATAGAAACATGTTTGTTTAAATTACACTGAAAAATCTTTTGGAGGCAGAATATGCTTAAGATGAACTTCACAACCAACTGATATGAACACACAAACTTTTCAACCAAAAAAATGGCTTCAATCAGAAGGTTGAAAGTTGGGAACAAACTTACATTGAGTACTGGATGGCATCGATGGCTTTTTCTGCAGGCAAGAATTCATTGCATACCACCTCCTTGTGCTCATTCTTTTTATCTGCATATCAGATCAAGGACTCCAACATTTGTTGGCATTTAATCAATAAGACCACTATACTTAACCTCTATAAACCTAGATGGAATAGGATACAGTCTTCAAAGAAGCGTTTGATCTCAGCGAGACGATGAGGAGAAAGCTCTTTTATGTCATTGTAGTGGCGATACTCAGGGTCATCAGCACATACAGCAATAATCTTGTCATCGCCCTCCCCCTGTTAGCAACATCAGTAACATGCTCCCATTAAAAATAACCAAGCATACGAGGAGAATAAAAAAAAAATAGAGATTTCTATGTGTATCCTTGGTCTGCATATTGTGGTTTTTTTTAATCTTGAGTAGGCATTGTAGGGACTTCCCTTGTATTAATCAATAAATCTTTCCTTCAGTATGTATTTATCTACCAATAGATGCTTTCAAGCATGAATTTTAATGAAAAAAGAGGTAAATACCTGGTCTATCATAGGCATAAGCCCAATGGCCCTGGCTCGAAGGAAGCAGCCTGGAAGAACTGGTTCCTGTTCCAGTATTGATTTGAAAATAACAGATACTAATGAAAAACATTGTCTCTGCTCTAAGAACAAAAATACCAAATAAGAATAATAATACAAGAAGAAGAAAATGAGATTCCATTTACCTGCATGAGCACCAAAACATCTATGGGGTCGTTGTCTTCGCAAAGTGTACGAGGAACAAAACCATAATTATGAGGATATACCACGGATGAGTATAAAATCCGATCAACCTACAAGCAATTGTGAAATAAGAACCTCACAAATGGAATAACGATCAAAAGGAAAAGCCATGTCCTGAAGCTCTACCACTTGATTGAAGTGGAATAAATTTTAGCATGATCCCATCGATGGTAATACAGTACAAACATCTTTTAAGTACAAGGAAACCATGCGAGAGAAGAATTAGCGCACACCTTAATCAGACCTGTTTTCTTATCCAGTTCGTACTTAACCTTACTCCCTTTTGTTATTTCTACAACCTACACCAGGACAAAGAAAAACATAAGCAGAACAAACAGAATCAAAGATAAATTGCGTGAAACTGATAGAGAGGAAACCTAAAATAAGGGAGGGTTACATGGGTATCTAGTTAAATGCGCCGTAGCCACCGCATCATGATATATTCACCGTCACAGGGTTACAGCATCTTCAGCTAAGCGGGAAAGTCCCTCTCAAATATACAGAATGCATTACAGACTGTGTATACAGTCCTGTGAACGGTCTCATTTATGTTAACTATACACAAAAATTCATTTTTGTGAGTTTGTAGATGCTAATTCCTCGTATAAAGACCAGACCGCCAATTTATCTAAGATTCTTCAAGCATGCATATCATTTCATTTAAATGGAGTGGAGGGAAGAGGTTGAGGGGTGCAGTTGAAGAAAGAAACAGATTCCATAAAATGATGCAAACTCTATACTCCTAACAAGAAATGAAGACTTCATTGAATCTAAAATGTGATCCTGCATTCTCATCCCTTCTGTATTCTCATGCCTCCTAAATAGATAAAATTGTTCAAAATCTAATTCACATTGGTACATCCCAAGATCAAACTTGAAATTCAACTGGAATTCACCACAATATTCATATGGGAACCTACTCAGTTTACCAAAAGAGTACTTACAACATTGAAGACCGCAGGAGCATCCGGACCTGCAAGAGAAGTCGCTACATTTTCAGTGATTGTTTAATATGATAACCTCACAAGAGATCTTATTTCAGCTTGCTTTGTGGCAGCTACCTATCTCGAGATCATGCCAAGGGTGAGCAGCTACTGATCTCCTCGACATCGACGAAAGAATCCTTTGGTTCAGCCGCGGGCCTGAACGCTTGCCTGAAGCATTCTCTTCGGTTTCGTTGCTCATATTTCTAAATGCATGCCAACGATCAAATCAACAAAAAAGAGTTCAACATCAACCAGCTATTTCAATGCAAGCATATTGCCGAACACTTTATGAGCGCCAATTTTTTTTTAAAAATAAATCCATCCTAGCAGCTACATTTACACCAAAAAATGTCTTTTTTTTAATGTGAATCATCAAAAATACAAAGCTGTATAGAAAGAATAAAAATTAGTAATTAAAAAGAAAGAAATAAAAATCTTCACCTGTAGAAGGAGAATGGTCTTTTTTTTTCGGGTTGAATAATTTTGGATTATGGATATCTAAAGGGCAGTTATATAGCAATCGGCATCCGTTTGTGTGAGAGTGACCGTTGGAGATCCTGAAGAGACGGCGGGAACAATGGGAGTGCTGACAGCTCACCCAAATGACGATGGTCCTAATGGTGCTGTTAATTGCCCATACTCGGCCAATTTTAGCAAAAATTGAATTGAATCCAAATATAGGCAATAGCCCATGGACGGAGCTGTTATTAAGGAAATAAATGCACTTTTATGGCAATAGGGAGTTGTTATTCCATCACTCTCGCATTCCACGATTCAAAACCCAAGGGTTTGACTGGGCTGAAGAGAAGCAGCATTGTGTGAACTGATACGCAGAAACACTTGCATTAACTCAATGGATGTGATATGTGAGGTCAAAGACGAGGCATGTGCTTGGATGGCCTGCGAAGGATACCACATTTAAAACACTTGGTCCTCTATGATTCTTGCCATAACTGTAACAACTAGAACCATTCTCTCTCTCACATATTGAAGTCTTGTAACTGCCCACTCCAACAAACCCCATGGCTTTTTTAAATGTTTCAGAAAATTAAGGCCAATATTTGACTCAGGGTTGGCTCCTGCACACGTAGGACCATGTGATCGTCAAACGCGACGTGAACTGTTACACCATCAAGGCTGGGGAGCAGAGGACTTGCATTAAACAGAGGGGTGGCTATTGTTGCCGAATTTATGGTCAGAAGAGTTAATTGTGAGGCTGTAGTTACTGTTGCCGATGTTGCAGATCAAGCAGCAGACGCAACAAGCATCCATAATTCAATTCATCTGCCAAACTTCTTATCCCTTGTAGTCTCTTCTAGAAGACAAAGTGGTCGGCATTGAAGACAAAGTGGTCTAATTACTAGGAACCTCAAAAGCACACACAATAACTTAACAGTCTCAAAACACTCGTACTACATCACGCTGTTTAACTAGTTAAGCAAGCCAGTATGCTAATTGGCGGGTGGTTCAATCCAAAACCACCTCAGCCAAGCTCAGCATGGCAGCTTCAGGTGAATTGGGAGCCGGCGAAGGTCTGGCCAAAGGCCCAGGAGGGAGGAGCGACGTTATAGGAGACGGCGGTGCGGCCGTCGCTGGTGGTGACCTTGAAGGAGAGGCCCTGGCCGTTGAGGTAGGAGTTGCTCTGCCAGTTCTGGCCCCAGTTCCGCGACATCGCCTCCCACCCGGCCGTCCCCGACCCCTTGACCGACACCGCGTGCACGTCCCCGGCGCCGGCCACGTTGGTGACCAGCACGAGGTTGAAGTACGAGTGTCCGTTGACGGTGAACCTCATCCCCCCTCTCTTCCTGCAGCCAGCCCTTCTGTAAGAGACGGGAACGACGCCGGCGCTGTACTGGGCGATGCGCTGGAAGACGGGCTGGGAGAGATCGAAGTGGCGCAGGGGCGGGTTGCACCACCCCCCTGCACTGTTCGGGGGGCAGAAATTTGTGGCGGTGATCACAATCGATCCCGGCAGGCACCATTTTGGGTCGTCCACGCACCTGAGCTCGTAGCAAGACCCGCAGCTCAGGCCGTTGTCGAACAGTGCCGTGCTCAGTGCTGCCGTGTTTGTCCCGTACCCTTGGCTGTACAAATTCCCGTACCCACAAGCCCCACCTACACACAATAAGCAGGTAAATAGATAGATAGACTCACAAACAGAGCTGTAAAAGATTAACATACCCATTGTGCCAGAGGCATCGCCACCCCCATAGAAAGTTGCATGGGCACTACTCCATTCTTCTCCATAGCCAGCCGCAAGATGGGTCAGTGGGAGAAGGCCCAGAAAGAAGAGCGCAAGAGAAGCCATGGCCAAACGAGGGTGTTTGTTTGCTTGTTTGAGAGAGGGGAGGGGGTGGGGGGATTAAATAGGGAGGTGCACCAGCAGTGAAGTGGAGCCAAGGGAGTTTGTTCCGCTTAAGAACAATGGGGCATTTGCGGTGGAGCTCAACTGAAGCAAAAGAGTACACTGGCCATGTGCCCAACAAAGAGCCCCTGTGGTCGGTTGGTAATTGAGAGTCACATGCAGCTGTAAGCTCTGAGACTGTAGAGAGTAAAAACAGAGAGAACATTGGTCAAAGAACAAAGCATCCAGAAAGAGTGGCTAAGCTGTGATGTTTGACCAATGCAATGGGTTGAAGCAAATATTCCCAGCTCTTTCACCTCAAAATAAATGTGATCTGAGAGCTTGGCACTGCGAAAGGTTGTGAACAGCCTTCCAGTATGAGAAAACAGAGAGAAATGAAGTCCATGTGCTGCTCAGTTTCATCCTTCTCACTGCTTTGCCGCATGCTCCCATTTCCATGAATTTAACTGTGACCACACAAAAAATAGCTCCATCAGTAGGGTGTTGGAACTTATCCAACAAGTTGGATCTTAATCCAACGTTGGGCTAATATGCGGCGAATAATTATATAAGTGCCACGCTGTCATATTAAGCCCAATATATTAGTGATCTAGTTTTAATTAATTAAATGGGCTAAATGAGTTAAACAGGTTATGGGGCCTTTATGTGTAGAGACTATTGGGCTTCAACTCGTTGATGGGCCGAGTTGGAAACCCTAGGGCTATGGAGGCTAGCCTATAAATATTGGCGGTCATGGTCCCCGGAATAAACGAACAAATTTGAGCCGTCTTTTCTACGTCCCGTTGCTAGGAAAGAAACCAGGAGAAAACTAAAGGGGTTCTCCAACGGTTGATTCGTGATATTCTGGAAGATCGTCCGCTACGGTATCGTCAGGATCTTTCAGACTATTAGCGATGGACTCAGGTAAGCTTCCGCTAATCAGAGTAGGTTAATGATTTAAGGTTCCGCATGTTATTCATCTGGATTTGTGTTGTTTGGTTAAGAACGCATGTCTGGATCTCTAGTTTTAACAAGTGGTATCAGAGCCCACATGTTGTGGATCTTATTTTTCTTGCCTGCTCGTAGTAGATCTGTTAAAAATCAGATTTTTAATCTGTTTTAAGTTTCGGATCTGATAAAAATTAGTTTTTATCAGTTTTAAGTTTCAGATCTATGAAAAATTTGGTTTTTTGATTAATTTTTCCAAAAAAAAATTTGGTTTTACGAACCCTAGATCGGGGGCGGCCCGCCGGCTGTCGCCCGACACGGCGAAAGAAGGGGGTGGCTCTCCCGCCACATCGGAAGATCGGCGCCGGCCTCGTCGGCGTCGACACAGAACAAGAAAGGGGCGGCAAAGCCGCCCCTGTAGGATGAATCGCGACAGAGGGGGGGCGGCTTCCGCCGCCCGGCGGCTTCCGCCGCCCCCCGTCGAGATCTGAGGGGGGGGCGGCGGAATCCGTCCCCCGCCGACGAAACGGGCGCCGGCCCCCCCTACCAGCGCCCGACAGCAGATGGGGGCGGCGGCGGCGGCCGCCACCCCCAATCAGAAACCCTAAAAAAAAAATAAAAAAATAAAAAAAAATAAAAAAAATAAAAAAAATAAAAAAAATAACACAAAAAAAGGGCAATTTGTATATTTCCATTAAGTGTAATTTTTTTTTGGGAGGATTGGGCTGGGCCTGTTTTGGGCTTTGTTTGGGTGTTTTTGGGCCTATTATTGCAAAACAGTTTTAGCCTTCTTTTGGGCTTATTGCAAAACAGTTTTTTTGGGCACATGACTAATTTTGGACCCAATTTTTGGGTCATTTGGACACAAATTTGGGCTACCTTGGGATTTTTTTTTTAACACAAAATGAAGGAGGAAATAAAAGGGCAATTTGTATATTTCCATTAAGTGTAATTTTTTGTGTTGAAATTCACATTTTAATTCAATTTTAGGCGTAATTAATTATATATATATCTCGAAATAATTTTATTTAAAAGGACAACCCACCAAAGTGGGCTCCATCGTGGCAATTAATTTTATTTCGATATATATAAAAAGGCTACGTACATGCTTGGCATGAAAAATTTATCGCCTAAAGTTTTGAATTTAAATTCGTGAAATGGGAAATAAACGGTTACATATATATATTTCCTGTAGGCCCAAATTTGTGTGTTAAATTTAAGTTCATTCCGTTTTTAATTCTTTAGGCAAATTTCAGTTATATACACATTTCGAAATAATTCTAATTTTTTGTGAAATTCCACCAAAGTGGGTTCCACTATTAAAATTGTTATTATTTCAGAATGTAAACGGTAAATACATACAACAGTATGATCAGTTGCCTTGATGAATTTTAAACGGATCGAAGGAGTAAATAAAAGTTTTTCAAATATATTTACATTTAAGTTCAGTTTAATTTGAATTCAAGTTTTGGACAAATTAGATTATATGTTTCAAAATAATTTTAATTATTACGGGATCCCACGAAAGTGGGCTTTACTGTTAAATTATTATTATTTCGTAACATAAACGGTAAAATACATACTATCGTATGATTGGTTGTCCAAAATTGAATTTAATTTGGATTGAAGGAGGAAATAAGACTTTTATATATTCCTCCTCAAAGATAAAATTTTGTGTTAAATGTGCAAAATAAATTTAAATTCTAAGTTTAAGGCTTAAAACCATATATATATACTTCGGTATATAACAAGTTGACTTCATACGTTGGTATGAAAATTCAGTTTGCCTAAATTTAGATTTAAATTAAAACACAAAATTCAGGTGTTTTCTTCGGGAGCAAATAAAAAGTTTTAACATATATTTCTCCTTAAGAATATGTTTAAAAGGCCTTAAAGAATTTTTTTGTGCACTAACCATCAAGCAAATGGCCTTAAAGGAAATTTGACACATTTAAAGTTATATCTAAAATGGGATAGGGTGTGTATTTATATATATAACTTTATATGTATGTTCATATACACATTAGTATACCTATATACCCCATTTTGAAGAAGAAAATTTGTGTTGAAGTTATAAATTTTATTTAACTCAATATAAATGATTATAAGGGTGGAATAAAAGGTTCTTATATATATTTCCACTTGTTGTAATCATTTTTTTGTTAAATTCGGTTTAATTTCAATTTCAATTTTTTGGCACAATTATTATATATTTCGAATATAGAATGATTGGATCATCAACTCACCAAAGTGGGTTTTCTTGTGAAGATCAGTTCTAATCTCGAAATATAACAAGTTGAATACATACTTTTGTATGAAAATTTTGGTTGCTTTAAATTTGATTTTGAAGAAAAGTGGACTTGAATATCTCCACTTAAAGTATATTCATGTATTAAATTGCGACTTAAATTCAAATTTTGCAAAGTTATATATTTTTTTGAAATGATTTCGTGCAATCATCACCTCGCCAAAGTGGGCTCTGTTGATTTGCATTATTTCATTTCATGAATATAAAAAGAATCAAATGTGCCCGTGATTTGCGTAAGAATGCTAAATCGGCCCAAAGGAAGATTACAGTTCTCTACCATTTCATGCGCACCTATGGCAATAGACAAGGTGATGATTAGTGAGTTCAATGCATGCAAATTTAATTCGGCCCAAAGGAAGTTTTATTTTTGGCATGTTATTATTGTCATTGTCTGATTGCTACAACAAGATATCAGCGACTAGTCAATAGATTATCCAAAGATAAATATTGGACTAGTGGGGGATGTCTTGAGATGGGAAAATAGCATTAATTTGAATTTGTTGTTGTATTTAATACTCATATGAACATGTTATAAATTGTTTTCTTGTTCTCTTTTCAGCTAATATTCCTGAAAATTTTTCTGCCAACCTAAAATCAATTCCAGTCCTTAATGGCACTAACTTCAAAGCATGGAAGGAGAATCTTTTGATAATCCTCGGAGTCATGGATCTTGATCTGGCATTAAGGACTCATTGTCCTCCACCACTCACTGATGAGAGTACCTCTGTTGAACAGAGGGAGATGGAGGAGTGGAAGAGATCAAATCGCATGAGCCTAATGCTTATAAAGAATGCCATTCCAGAATACCTCAGGGGTTCTCTTTCAGAGAAAATTTCCACAGCTAAATGGTTCCTTATTGAGCTTGAAAAGAAGTTTGTCAAGAATGAAAAGGGTGAAATTAATACACTCTTGACAAACCTATCTTCAATAAAATATGAAGGTAAAGGAAACATCAGAGAGCATATAATGAAGATGTCTGATATTGCTTCAAGGTTGAGAGCACTTGAGCTAGACCTCTCTGAGGCTCTGCTAGTGCATTTTGTTATGATATCTCTTCCATCTCAGTTTGACCAGTTTAAGATGAGCTACAATCTGAAGGATGAGACTTGGTCTCTGGATGAGCTCATCTCAAACTGTGTAAAGGAAGATGAAAGGCTTGAGCAAGAAATGACAGAAAGCCCTCTTTTGCCATCCACCTTCAACAAAAGGAAGAAGGATACTGAAGCTGCAGATGCAGCTTCTCAAAAGAAACAACAAAGGGAACTGAAAAGTTCAGAAGGTCATGGTTGTTTCTTCTGTGCAGTTGAAGGGCATGTAAAGAAGAATTGCTCAAATTATCACGCTTGGCGTGCTAAAAAGGGTATGTTTCTTTAATTCGGTTTGATTCTAAGTTAATATCTTTTCATGCAACCCTTGGTACTTATAGGCACGTGATGGAAAGATTTGGTATAACCATTCACATCATTATGTCTATGCAGGATTGCCTAAGATGCCAAGAGCCAAATGATGGTGAAAGATACATCGATATGGGCAATGGCAAGATGGTTCAAGTAGAGGCACATTAAATTTAGATTATTTCTTTTAAATGCTAGATTGTATTTGAATTTTATGAGACTATTATGTACCGTTTTTAACGGAATTTGGATTTCCATTTCTATTTTTGAACAAATTTGGTTATAAGTGTTCAATTTTGAATGGAAAATTTGGTTGTCTCTTAATTCAAAATTGGTTTATTCTAGTTCTTTAAAAGATCATTATAATCTTCATTTATTTGGAAATGTTGCTTCATTTATAAGATTCCTGCAGTTTAAGTACATGTGTTGTAATGAAAGAATTAACAATTTAGAATTCAGTTATATTTTGATTGCAGCTTATATCCTTAATAAAGTTTCAACAAATAAATCAATTGCATGTTTGGATATGTCCAACTATAGTAAGGCTTTATAAGCCTAATAAAGTAATAGGACATAATGCTAATGATTTTCTAATTTTGTTGAATAGTTTTAAAGTTGATATTATTTTGCATAATCCCACTATTAAGTTAATTAACGAATTAGGAAATGCACACCTATTTGAGGATGCTGAGTTTGAGGGGGGAAATTTAGTTAGTAACATTATTCTTGAAGAAGATTATATCCTCACAGGTGTTGTTGGCATTGTTCAGGATGGTATTCCTGACATTGTTCGAGACACAATAAATTCAAGATAATGTTGCAATTCCTCCCATTCGGAAAATTGTTCATAAGGACAAACTCTAGCACCTCAAGTAACCAATTGCCATTCAGGAAAATCCATTAAAGAGATGACAAGTTTACTGTTGACATTAGGATGATGGAAGTTTGACTTACATCAAGTCATAAAATGTTTTACATCTCTAAATGGATTAATGCATTAATTAAGAAAGTCCTTGAATGATACTTAAAATCTTTTCTCATCGCCATAAGGTTTGAAACCTATTGATTGTAAATAGTTTTTTATGATCAAAAGGAATTCAAAAGGGTATTAAGAAAAGATTTAAAGTGTATCATTCAAAGACTTTATACGGAAAAGAATGCATTAATGTGTAAATAGACTTTCTATTGGGCTTTTCATGAAAGACTCTATAAGGTTTATAATGGCATTAGTAGAGCATTTCAATATCGTTACTGATACATTAATTTTCATTAAGTGATCACCTCGTTCGGTTTTGAGATGATATTTAATGATGTTATCTAAGTTCTGTGGGAGCATGTAATTTATATAATATCTATGTGGTAATGAATGCTAAGTTCTGTGGGAGACAAGTTTAGTCTCAATAATTGCCCTGAGAATAATCTTCAGAATATTTCCTATATCTCACCAATAGGGAGTCTAAAGTATGCTCAGTTTTATATGCATTTGGTTATTGCATATATTACAGGTGTGTTGGGCAGATTGTTAAGTTCAGGAGTTGACCATTTAACAGCAGCCAAATGTGTCATACGGTATTTATGGAGAACAAAAGGGTTACATGTTCAAGGATCAGTAGTCAAAAGAGTTTGAGATCATTTTGGTATACTGACTCTGATCATTTATTGGATGCAAAGAATGTATGAAAATCTATGTTAGGCGCCATCTACTAGAAGAGATCTAAATGGTCCCTTTTATATAGTCTCTTCTAACATGGCTTTAGATTTCATATCATATTATGTGACATCCAAATCATGAAATATATCTGCATATTTTGTCACTATGCTGCAAATTAGGGATGGTGTTGAGACACCACACAGTTTATTTAGTGACAATGAAGTCTGCAGTTTTATATTTAAGCAACAACAGGAACTCGACAAAGTTTAGATATTCAGAGATCAAGCTCCTAGATTGTTGATTAATATGAGTGTATAATTGTCTAATGAGCACATCGGAACAAACCATGTAATTACGGATCCGTTATAGTAAGGAAATGTCATCCAAAAGGTTTTATGAGCTAGCTACTCATATGGATATCATTTCATTAAGAACATTCAGTTTTTGTGGGAGTTTGTTCGTTTGGGTGCTCATATGATAGACAAAATTAAGTCTCCAGCTTAAGCTTGAGGTTATTTTCTGATCAGAAATAAAGTTTTTGGTTTCAGTTCGGCTTCACTCCGATTTTGTTTTGTTTATGATCTCACTAAGGTTAAGGAGGATCAGTTGGAAATAGACATGTTAGATCACATTACATGTAATTTCCATGCTACACATCCACTTCATAATCCATGTCATTCTTTTGTATTAGCACGGTGACCACTGATGGGTCGAGCTGCAATTGCTGCGGCGAAGATCTCTTTGATCCCTTGCTAATATAATTGATGGACCAGATTGTTCTTAACTCATTAAAGAAATGACAGTAAGTTAAGATCTTATTTGGTTGTATACACTATGAAATATAATTATAAAGTTTAAGCATATAGCCCAAGTGGGAGATTGTTGGAACTTATCCAACAAGTTGGATCTTAATCCAACGTTGGGCTAATATGCGGTGAATAATTATATAATTGCCACGCTGTCATATTAAGCCCAATATATTAGTGATCTGGTTTTAATTAATTAAATGGGCTAAATGAGTTAAACAGGTTGTGGGGCATTTATGTGTAGAGACTATTGGGCTTCAACTCGTTGATGGGCCGAGTTGGAAACCCTAGGGCTATGGAGGCTAGCCTATAAATATTGGCGGTCATGGTCCCCGGAATAAACGAACAAATTTGAGCCGTCTTTTCTACGTCCCGTCGCTAGGAAAGAAACCAGGAGAAAACTAAAGGGGTTCTCCAACGGTTGATTCGTGATATTCTGGAAGATCGTCCGCTACGGTATCGTCAGGATCTTTCAGACTATTAGCGATGGACTCAGGTAAGCTTCCGCTAATCAGAGTAGGTTAATGATTTAAGGTTCCGCATGTTATTCATCTGGATTTGTGTTGTTTGGTTAAGAACGCATGTCTGGATCTCTAGTTTTAACATAGGGAACATTTATATATAACTGAAACATGACTGTTGGAAAAAAAAGAAGGATCATCCTAATCAGAGATGTAAACGGAGTCAGATTATCCAAATCGGAGATGCGGATTCGGGTAGTAAAATAAGTTTTTTTCCCCCTAAAAATGGATGTGGATATCCAATATTGCACTATAATCGTGTGTCTCATTTGTACTTGATCACCATCAATTATAATTATTTTGATGCGACTAGGGGGGTGGGCGGCATCAATAGCGAATCTGTAATTTCTCGATGCACGGGTAAAACTGTAATTTTGGGATACATTTGAAGATCTATAATTATTAGGGGATCTGAATTATAAATTCATAGGGGCTAGGTTCATTATGATCATGTGGAGATTTGGGAAAAGAATTGAGAGTAGAACAGATTATGAGCAGGAAAACTTAGATCTTGGGGGAGTTAGACTTTTCTCTCGAATCAAAAGCTAGGAGACCGGTCCTCCTCTAGAAAGAGGTCAAATTATCCTTGCATTTCCTTATTTTTATACGTTTTCCCCAAATCCACTACAAAACCATAAATTTATCCCCCAATTCGGACACGGTCCCGTTGACGGTTGGGTTCCGGTCAACAGTGGAGGGGCTGACTTGTACGCCTCGAGTCGACGTGTATCCTCGCCAGCTGGAATGATCGGGCCCATGTGCTGGTTAGCTCGGATCTGGACGGATGCAGCAGAGCTATTTGGATGAGGACCGACCTAGTTCAGAGGCGCTCCGAACTACTTAAAGGATCACCTGCCGAGGGATCTGCACAACAGGAAATCGTTTGGGGGTCGGATCTGGGTTCCGACCCAAATTCTCTCTGATTCTTAAGTTAATAGTGAACTTAAGAGAGACCCGAGACATCGGGATCGATCTAAAGGGATATCATCCGAGGGGCTGGCCTGCCGAGTTAAGGAGGAAGAAATATATAGTGGAAAATAAAGGATAGGTGTTGTCAGAGTACATAACACTTAGTATCTCTGTAGACCTCCTGTTCCTTTGAGTTTTAGTCCTTTTATAAGTGGAGTTGTCTCCTTGGTCTTATTGACGAATAACCGCTTCGCCTTGATAGTTGCACGTTCATCCCTCCATTTCAGGCATAATGGGTGTTTGACCATTACGCAATTATTGATCTCATTTACCCACCTATTCTTAGAGACGTGGGGGCTTAATGGGGACGATGTGAACTGCCCTTGACCAGGTAAACAACCGGATATTTACATGGGCTCGACGGGCTCAATGGGCCGCTTCACCCTCCTTGGCGGGCTTTGCTTATATGGGCGTCAATATCCAGCGCCGACATCCATTCTGTCTTTGGGGACCGGCCCAATGATGTAACAAGTCCCTATCATATTTATTCATATATGTTTGATGCTTAACTAGCACCAACCCGGTAACACAATAGAGTTGCTTTGTTTTGGCAGTAATAAACAAACAATTTTCGCAGCAGCAGTCTATATATATTTTAAAAAAAGCAGGAAGCATTAACAGAATACATGATGATATAGAGCTCATGCATTGCCTTAGTGTGATACCAATTGTAGCCTGCTTCAGAGAATTTCTTGCATCTGCTAAAACCTAGGCCATGGGTCTCTTAAGCATCACTCTCGGTAAATTACTCAATTTAAAACCATTCCTTTATAACTTTAAAAAGAGAGATCTTTATGTTGTGAAGGGAATTTAGGGAGAAATAGGTGTAAGGGGTTAAGAGCCCCCTACCCGTGTATTTATAGCTTTCAATAGTGGGTTGGATACCCAATTGGCCCAATGGGCCTATTCATAACACTTCCCCTTATCCAATCAACATTGAAATAAGAGGTGGATTCTTCAGGATCCGAGTTAAGGTAACTGTCTTGTTAAAGAAAGAACAGTTAACCCATAACTTCCCCTGTTTTGGGGATGTGTCTAGGGGTGGATACTTCAGGATCCAGAGTCAACGAGGTTGCCTCGTCAAAACCTTGACTACGGAAAACCCAGTGGGAAAAAACCTGTAGCCAAGGGAAAAGAGTACAACTCTGCAGTTGACTCCCCCTTATCTGACCAAGCTTCAGGCTTGCAGATTTCCTATGAATCTATACATCAGTCTCCTATGTATCTATGAGTTCATAGTTCTCTCATCCTGACCCAGTTTACATTTACTCACTCTCCTCATCCCAATCCCATGTACAAGTTTTTCAAAGATACTAGTAGGCAGGGATTTGGTAAGCAAATCCGCCAAGTTATTACATGATTGGATCTTCTGTACCTCAATCTGCTTTTGCTTCTGAAGGTCGTGCGTCCAGAAGAACTTGGGGGAGATATGCTTCGTCTTGTCACCTTTGATGTAGCCGTCCTATAGCTGGGCTATACATGCTGCATTATCTTCATAGAGTGTAGTGGGTGCAAGAACGCCGGTCGTCAGGCCGGTGGAGGTGAGTATGTGCTGGATCACCGAGCGTAGCCAAAAGCATTCCTTGCTTGCTTCGAAGATCGCAAGTAGCTCTGAGTGGGTGGATGAGACGGTCGTCATGGTCTGCTTCACAGATCTCCAGGATATGGCAGTACCGCCATATGTGAACATGTATCCGGTCTGAGACTTCTCTGTATGAGGATCGGACCTGTAACCTGCGTCAGCATAACCAACTAAACCAGTTGATGCCCCTTTCCTGTAGAATAGACCTAAGTCTATGGACCCTTGGAGGTAGCGCAGAAGATGCTTAACTCCGGCCCAGTGCCGCTGTGTAGGTGCAGCACTATATCTGGCTAGTAAGTTTACTGCAAACGCTATGTCAGGGCGAATGCAGTTAGCCAGGTAAAGGAGTGCGCCGATAGCACTTAAATAAGGCACTTCGGGGCCTAGTACTTCCTCCCCCTCTTCCAGTGGCCGGAAGGGGTCTTTGTGAACATCCAATGATCTGACGACCATCGGAGTGCTGAGGGGGTGGCACTTATCCATCTGAAACTTTTTCAGTAAGTTCGATGTGTAAGTTGACTGGTGTAACAGGATCCCATCTTTAAGATGCTCTATTTGAAAGCCTAAACAGAATTTTGATTTTCCGAGGTCTTTCATCTCGAAAGTTTCTGTCAGGCTTCTAGAAATCTTTGCGATCTCTTCAGGAGATCCGATGAGGTTTAAGTCGTCTACATAGATGGCTATTATTACAAATCCTGTTGCCTTTGCTCTTATAAAGATGCAAGGACAGACTGGGTCGTTTTTAAATCCTTGCTGTGCAAGGAAGTCGCTCAGTCTGTTATACCACATCCTTCCAGATTGTTTTAGACCATATAATGATCTTTGCAGTTTCACTGAGTTGATGTCACGGTCTCTCTCTTTTAGTGCTGCAGGCAAAGAATAACCGTCAGGCAATCTCATATAGATGTCTCGGTCTAGGTTGCCATATAGGTATGCAGTGACCACGTCCATGAGTTGCATATCTAAACCCTCTTGTGCTGTTATGCCAATGAGGAATCGGAAGGTGATCGCGTCCATGACCGGGGAGTATGTGGCTTCAAAATCCACCCCAGGACGTTGGGTAAAACCCTGCGCTACAAGCCTTGCTTTGTAGCGTACGATCTCATTCTGTTCATTTCGTTTTCTAACAAATACCCATTTATATCCCACAGGTTTTACACCTTTTGGTGTCTGGACTATTGGTCCGAAAACCTTGCGTTTGGTGAGTGAATCCAACTCCACTCCTATTGCCGCTTTCCACTTTGGCCAATCATCTCTGCTTTGACATTCTGTCAGAGAGCGTGGTTCAATATCATCGTCGCAGTACGCGACGTTGATGGCAATATTACACGCAAATGTGTCATCTATTGTTGTGCTTTTTCTGTCCCAATACTCCCCAGTTCGTACATAGTGTATCGATACTTCATTTTCTCCCGGTTTTTCCTCTTCATGAGAGTTTGGGAGAGATGGGGTAGCAGGGCTTAAATTAGCATCCTGTGGTGGTATTTGTTTACCATTGCCAAGGGTCCTGCTCTTTCGAGGGACTTGGTCCTTGGATCCCGGTGGTCGTCCTCTCTTTTTGAGAGGTCCAACCATTTCTGCTGCAGGCGGATTGCATCCATTTTGCGGTATGTCAATCCTAGCTGGAGTGTTAGCAGCAGGGACGTGTGATTTGACAATCTTCTGGTTGTCAGTAAATTTGTCCGGCAAGAGATGGACAGTGTTTTGGATGTGGAGAATCTTCAGGACCTCCTCCTCACACTGGCTTGTTGGCGGATCAAAGTGACATAAAGTTTTTGTATCCCAAGTGATACTTTCTGAAGCTTCGGGCTTCTTTGTCTGTGAGCCTAGTCTTGGGAACGATGTTTCATCGAATTCACAGTCTTCTAGACGTGCCTTAAAGACGTCCCCCGTAAGGGGTTCTAGGTAGGGCTGTTGACGAACAGAACGTTCGACAAACTACTCGTGAACAAGCTCGGTACATGTTCGTTTACGTTCGTTCGGGAAGATTAATGAACAAGCTTGAACAGATTTTTAGAGCTCGGTTAGTAAACGAACAGAGCTTGAACATAACTATGTTCGTTCATTTATGTTCATGAACAAGCTAGTTAAGTGTTCGTGAACAAGCTCGTTAAGTGATGTTCGTGAACAAGCTCGTTAAGTGTTCGTGAACAAGGGCTTGAGTGAATTAAAGTTAAAATTAAACACTCACATCTTCAAATTGAATTAAAGACCTCCACCTCTTCAACTTCCCAGCTTCCCACTCCTAGACTCCCAGGCTCCCAGCTCTCTTTTGGTCCATTGCCATTGTTCGTTCGTTTGTTTGAAAATCTGTTCATGAACAAGATTGATTGTGTGTTCGTGAACACGTTCCTGTACATGTTCACGAACAAGCTCGATAAGTCTTGTTAACGAACAGAATGTTCGTTCGGTAAGCTCGGTTTACGTTCGTTTATGTTCATTTACGTTCGTTCGGTAAGCTTAACAAACAATCTTGAACATGTTTTTAGAGCTCGGTTAGTAAACGAACAGAGCTTGAACATGAATTTTGTTCATGAACAAAACCAAGCACACTGTTCAAGCTCGTTCAAGCTCGTTCGTCAACAGCCCTAGAACAATCTAATTATGGAAGGGGTGTCAAACCCAACATAAATGCCTAGGCGACGTTGTGGACCCATCTTTGTCCTTTGTGGTGGTGCTATGGGGACGTATACTGCACAACCAAATATTCTCAAATGTGAGACAATTGGTGGGGCTCCAAGTGCTAGTTGCATTGGAGAAGATGACTGACCTCCAGAGGGTCTTAATTTTATTAAAGATGCAGCATGCAAAATTGCATGACCCCACGCATTCACTGGCATCTGGGATTGAAGTAATAATGGACGAGCGATCCATTGCAGTCTCTTAATTAGAGATTCTGCTAACCCATTTTGGGTGTGAACATGCGCTACAGGATGTTCGACTTCAATTCCCTGAGCTTGGCAATAGTCTAGAAAGACTTGTGACGTAAACTCCCCCGCATTGTCCAGACGAAGTTTCTTTATCTGGTGGTCGGGGAAGTGGGCCCGTAACTTTATTATCTGAGCTAAAAGCTTAGATAGTGCTAGGTTACGGGTGGACAGTAGGCACACATGTGACCACTTAGTTGATGCGTCTATCAGGACCATAAAGTACCTGAACGGACCACTTGATGGGTGAATCGGCCCACAAATGTCTCCGTGGATTCTTTCCAGAAAGCTGGGAGACTCCACATCCACTTTTAGTGGAGAGGGTCTCGTGATCAGTTTACCCTTGTAACAGGGTGGACATGGGAATTTGCCTTTTTGAAGAATCTTCAGGTTCTTCAGGTCAATGCCCCTGGAGTTCTTTATGATGCGGTACATCATAACCGAACCAGGGTGTCCCAGTCGACTGTGCCAGAGTTGGAATTCTGGTGTTTGGGGGCACTGCAGGTGCTCCACCATGGATGTTTCTGGAGTTTGTATACTTGTTTGGTAGAGTCCCGAGGGGAGTCCCTTGAAACGTTCCACAATGGTTTTTGAACCATTTGTAAGAGCCGTTACAAGCAAGTATTCCCTTTTATCCTCCTCGACCGTCTCTAAGTGATATCCGTTTAAACGGATGTCTTTAAAACTTAGGAGGTTTCGGATGGATTTTGGGGAGTATAACGCATTTTTAAGTGTTATTTGTGTGTTGCCGGGGAGCAATATAATTGCTTCCCCTGATCCTTCGATTATATTTGCTGGCCCTGAGATTGTTCTCAGTGGGCCAGAATAACTACTTACGCTCGTGAAATAGTCTATGTTTTGAAGGATCGAGTGCGTCGATGCACTGTCCACTAGGCAGATAAGTTCCATATCTAAAAATGGGGAAAGACATTCAAGCAATAAATATAGATAAAAGATTCACTTTCATAAATAAATGCTAAAAAGATATTGTTTGACATGGAAAAAAGAACTAGATACGATGCATAAAAATTTAAGATACATTGCTAATTGCATAAAAGTGGTCCAGATCTAGAGAGTATCATCTCCCATGAAATCTTCGGGAGTCCATGAGGTCTCTGCCAACGCTGCGCTCTCCATCAGGTTTGTCTCAGCTCGAGGCTTGAGGCTTGCCTGGTAGAGGTCCTGGAGGTGTTTTGCTGTGCGGCAGATTCTGGACCAGTGGCCCGTCATCCCGCATTTTGAGCATTTGTCCTCCCAGTCTTTCTTGGGAGTGCCTCCTTTGTTGGGAATCCTCTTCTGCTTCTTGTCCACGAACTTCTGGTTCTGGGGAGGAGCTGGGTGAGTGGCCTTCTTCCGCTGCTTCTGTTCTTTCCATTTCTGGAATTTTGCCTTTTTGTCCGTCTTCTTCTTCTGGGAAGACTGGAAGTGGGCCTCTGCAGGAGGTGGCAATGGAGCGGAGCCAGGAGGGCGCAGGTTGTGGGTGGCAACCAACAGGTCTCTGTTCTGTTCAGCCATAAGTAGGCATGAAAGAAGGTCAGAGTACTTTGTGAACTTCCTCTCTCGATATTGTTGCATAAGGATCATGTCCTTTTCATGGAAAGACGTAAACGTCTTTTCCAGCAACATTTTCTCCGTCACTGGTTCACCACACAACTTCAGGCGTGAGGTGATGCGGAAAAGAGCTGAGTTGTACTCCGCTACGGATTTGAAATCCTGTATGCGGAGGTGAGTCCACTCGTACTGTGCACGGGGGAGTATGACATCCCTCTGATGTCGGTACCTCTCCTCGAGTGCATCCCACAGCTCGTAAGGGTCCTCTACAGTGAGGTACTCGTCCTTTAAGGTCGAGTCTAAGTGTTTCCTGATATATATAATGGCTTTCGCCTTTAATATATCGGAAACTTCCTCTGTATGAGGTGCTTCCACTGAAGCCTCCTTGTTAGCTGGGGCAGTACTAGTTGTTGCCTTTTCAGTCTGTGTGAGACTGAAACCATGAGAGCGCAGATGGAACTTCAGGTCCAACTGCCAACTCAGGTAGTTTGACCCATCAGCCTTCAGGACTGAGAAGTCTACATTTGCGAGTGGCCATTTTATGATCTAGCATGTACAGAAACAAAATAGCATGTATCATTAAGACTGAAAATAAGACAGACATCCACGCATGTAATGTAGTCATTTTCATGAATTTAAATTACTGTGGTTTTAACATACATGCTTTTTCAGGTAATGTGAATAATTAATTACTAAAAATTAACAATCACGCATGCTGTTTGATGGTTTTCATTGCGACATTAAAACATGGTATTAAAGCTAATTAATCAACCACGCAGTTTAATGCAAAAACAATGAAAAACAGAAATAATGACCTTAGGCTATGGGGATCAGCCAGCCGACACCGAAAAATAAATAAAAAGTCCAGTCCGAGGTTACATCAAAATAAAAGGCATGAAAATAAATTACAACTCGGGAACTTCAGAGAGAAGCCCCTATCTTCATTGAGCGAAACGCCTTCAGCTTCTTTTTAGTGTCCTTCGGTCTTCTTTTTACATTTTCATCCTCACATACAAAGTTTCTCTCAAAAGAAAAGAAAAATTGCGGGAATTTAAAACGGTGTCGGAAACCTGGCTGATCCCTAAAAACATAGCCTAATATTTGCACATCCACGCAGATAATATTTTTGCAACATACAACCACGCAGATAATCGAAACACAGGCATTTAAAATAATTTAAAATTGTGTGCGACGTGCAAGGATATATATATATTTTTTTTTTTGAAAACTTTTTGCCTTTTTGATCCATAATATAATGTTTTATTTTACCGCTTTCAACCCTTTTAAAAATTTCTTTTAACTATTTTGGGCTTTTTAGGGCCAAAAATAAATAAAATAATTTCTGTGGATGGGCTAATTTTCTGGCCTTTTGGGCCATGAAAACAACCCATTAGGGTTAATATTGGGCCTCCCCCGAAAAATAGCCCGTTAGGGTTAGGGTTTCTGGAAACCCTAGGGGGGGCCCGCGGCGTGTCGCCGCGGTTGCGGGCCGCGGCCGCCGCTGCGGCGGGCCGCGGCAACTGGCCGCGGCCTGAGGCCGCGGCACAGGGCCGCGGCTTCAGGCCGCGGCTGCTGGCCGCGGCCTGGGGACGCGGCCGCCGCGGCCTGGGGACGCGGCGTTTGTTTCCTCCGGCGGCGCGAAGGGCGCGCCGCCGTTTCGCCCTACGGGCGTACGGAAATTTGGATCGAAGGCAGGGGGTAAAAATCGGGGTTTTCAACAGTTTTGATCGCTAAAAAACAAGTTTTTATTGTTTTAAACATGCAGATCTTATTAAAAATGTTGAATTTAACCGAGTTTGTGAACTTTTTGATCCTAAAACATGCAGATCTAATGAGAAAAGCAAGTTTAGATCTAAAAGTTTGGATTTTTACCTACTAGATTCGACGAGGAATCTAGGCGACGGTTGGTGAAGGATGCCCTTTTCGCTCCCCGTTGAGAAGATTACGATCTTCTTTTTCTGAGCGATTTGTGGATCTCCTTTCCCGCGAGCCGCCGTCTCCTCCAACGAGCGTGATCGTGCTGATAACGTGTTGTGAAGGGAATTTAGGGAGAAATAGGTGTAAGGGGTTAAGAGCCCCCTACCCGTGTATTTATAGCTTTCAATAGTGGGTTGGATACCCAATTGGCCCAATGGGCCTATTCATAACACTTTATAAATTATTAAGCAACTTTTAACTGTCAATAACCACCCTCCTTTCTTTTTCCAACCTTTTAATAATACCCTAATTAACTAACCTAATTGATTGATGTTGCCCAAGAGTGGCTTTCTGCCTCTGGACTACTTATACCCAATACGACAAATTCAGTGCAAATAATCCAAGGACCAACTTCATCTCGCAAAAATCCTCCACCAATGGCTGGCTTCAGCTTCATCGACGACGACGGCGGGGTCATTTTCATCCACATCGATCATCCACGTCGATCAGAGTATCTCTCACGTTTCTCTACATCTCACTTCTTCTTGCTGTTTTGTGCATGTAAATTGATCCTCCATGGTAAATGTTGGTTTCCTCGAATATCTCAGATTTGCTTCTTTCTTTTTTCTTCTTGTTCTTCTCATTTCTTTCTCTCTTTTCCCCCATTGGCATAAGAAATTTAATATATCAAGCTCATCACGGTCTACTTGTGAAAAACAACATAGAAAATGCATGAGCACACCACTTCATACAAAATGTATGCGAAGCAAGCGACTCAAACGAACATGCAATTAATTTTACTTACTGTTGAATGCAATGCATAGAAATATTACCTGCAAGGAGGCCGCACAAATACTAATCACCTGCAAGGAGGCCGCACAAATACTAATCGAGCATTGCATTAAACATGCATGTTCGAAATCCTCAATCGCATGATCTTCACACTGACAATGGCATGCCAATAAAAGCTGAGATACATAGAAAACTCACCCAAGATTCTAAGCTTAACATTTACTTTTTATTTCGTCAATAAAAGCCATTTGTACCCTTTTATATCATAACCAGTTATAATCATTGCCCTTATTGCCCTTATGGCCCGGCTTTTCCCCCCTATTAAAGCCTCGGAGAGGCTTTTTTTTTGCCAAAAAACCCGGGCCGGCCCGTGGGCCAGGCACCTCGGCCCAGCCCGGCCCGGGGGTTCTCTTTGTAGTTGACCCACACATCTTCTTCCCATCGAACAAGTTCCTACTGTGGACATCACCATGTTCTCTACTTCTGGTTGGAAAACAAATCCTCAAATAAGAAATGATATCCCATATGTAATATTAATCCAGATGCTCAGCCTATCGAGGGTGAATGCTTACGTTGAGCTTCAGTGATGGCTTTCATCAAACGATATTTGGATGGCGAGGCTGGTGGTTAGTTGAAGCAGCATGGGGGTCAATGTCTGATCAATTAGATTTCTGGTGGGAATTTTGCAGGGACCCTTCCTGATTTGGTATCATTGTGAGCATAAGATGCTTTGAAGACAGACATCAAGGATATTGGACCCATCAAATATTTGTTCCCGAGGCCATGATGCATCTAGTTCCTAATGTTGGAGAAAGATAGCGAGATATTTCAATGAAGGTGGATATGGCTTGCCATGGCCATAAAGATTATGAAGAGCTTTCGACACTAACCACATGAAAGGGAGCATTCTCTTTGTAGTTGACCCACACATCATCTTCCCATCGAACAAGTTCTTAACAACCTTTAGTCATCATTAAGCAAATATTGAGGGAATGTCAAACTAATATGGAGTTTCGGACCCATATTATTATAAAGACATATCGAATCAAAGACCAAGTGAATGGAAGCACTACGCATCAAACTGCTATTCTCAAATTCATGACAAAGTGCAATGACAAATTGATCTCTGACATTCCACATGATTTCTAACATTCTCCCAGCTCAACATGTATTCAAAAAAAAACTAGCTTCTGCAAGTATTACACCATTGCTGATCCAAAATAACAGTTACAGGCCAATCCACATCAGCTGAATTATCAATAAACAGGCAAACATAACATGGTTCTCCACAGCCACTACTGACGTCGAAAACAGGCATCGTGAGGGATTTCTTAATCAGCATGGCTACAAACCGTGAAACATGCAATTGTGAGTTCCTACCCTAGACTCTCTTCAGTGCTGGACCTTGTGCAAGACTTGAACACCCTACTGTTTCGAGAGATACCCGATGCGAACAGAGCCCACTCCTTTTCGAGCCCTCGGCCCTCTCCTTGCCCGAACTTCCCTTCAAAGACAACTGCCTCTTAAGACGGCTTCGGTTCCTTAGCAACATGCTGCTGCTGCGTTTTGGCGCATCTATAACCCCTTCCACGCGACCTCCAGCCTGCCCACAACTCCAAACCCTCGAAGACCCTTCCTCTCCAAGTGACCTTAGCCTCGGCAACCCATTCTTCAGACGGCTTATAGCCCACTGCTCTACGCCATGACAGTTATCAGACTTCTCACAAACCGGGCAAGGTGGATCATGCTTTTGAGGGTTGGGAGTGAATCGTTCCAAGCACTCGGCATGAAAGACATGCCAGCATGACAGAACACCAGTAGTCGGCTTGTCTCCACTCCAAACCATTCGGCGGGAACCCCAAGGTGATCTCTGAGACAGCAACCTTTCACAAAGTCCACATCTGGATCCTCCATACAGATTCTTACGTGGAAGGCCAGAGCATTCAGATTCCAGAGGTCCAGACACATCAGTGAAATCCACGCTACTGTTTCCACTCCATCTGTAAGTTTCCCTTTGAGGGGTGCCACCGAAATTCAATGATCCAGGGGAGTGGAGTTCAGCGGATACATGAGTTAACCTCTTATCAGGATGCATTCTGTTACTGAAGTTGGACATAGCAACAGAAACGTAAGATTCTTCGTCTTCACCAGTGTACTCATAAAATGAGAAAGGGTGGATGGGTTTTGACATGAAGGAACAACAACTTGAAAAGCTCCGGTGGGAGGTGTGGGTTTTGGATCCATGCTCATACTCACTGTCATCGGATCGAGAGGATAAAGACCCAACACTTTCTGGAACTCTTGAAGTCCCCTAGAAAAGCAAACTTCACCAAGTTCAATGAATGCAATGTTGCGAAAAAAATATTTATTTACGTGACAACGTTGCAGATGGGATACCTCAGTAAAGCGTGAGAAGTTCCCAGGCACGGATGAAGATTCTGGAAGAAACCAAGGACTTTCAGCAATCATGTGAAAATAAAAAGGGATATATTTCTGCAAATATAATTGAAATATAAAATGTAGTTATGTATGACAATTCGAGCTTTGCATGTCCACTTATAGATCATATGACGTGTCCGCGGGGGCAAAGAAAACAAGATACAACATTATTCAAAAGCGTCAATTAGTTAACTGACAATCATACACCCACTTTTGTTTATTTTCTGAGCTCAAATGATTTCGTCATACTAAGTGCATTAATGAAGTTAAGAATTTACAAAATTTTTAAAAAACATGCATTCATTCAAAGAATTTCTGAAAATAACCTTTTTGATCTTTTTAAAACATCTCATTACTTTCAATATCCCTATCTTGATCGATATATCTTAGTTTTGTCTCCTTACAGATAATTTCTGGACATACTTCTCACATATATTTGACCAGAGTATTAAATGACACATTAAACACTGCGTATCCAGAGCTCTTTACTACCTGCCAGCGATTTCTATAGAAAATATACTGCATAAGATCATATAATAGTTTGGACAGACTTCTATGTGTGCATGCTGCAGCAACCATTCTTAATTTTTTTTTTGGGTACTATTCTTAAATTTAGGATACTGATTATGCAGATGAATACTTGGCAATTCTGATATATATGTTAGCATATGGAGGAATAAGCAGACATCTTCCAGATGAAGGCATGTGAGAAAAGATACAGCATAATCCATCAGTCAGACCACCCAATAATACTGTGTTAGGAATGGGGAGTGAGGCCATTATGGTGGCAACTTTGTAGTTCTGAGGCCGGAGGGGCAATTTTGTAATTTGGTTCCCGAGGGGCAATTTTGTAAATAGGGGCAAATCGGCCCTATAAATAGGAGGGAATGGGTCAGTGAAGGGGGAAGAAAATCGAAAAGAAGAGTAGGAAGTAGAGAGTATGATTTTAGGAGTAGAAAATAGTTTTTTTTAGATCTTGGGAGAGTGATCATCCTATCTAATTGAGGTCAATATCTTCATATTCCACGTCGTTATCAATTAAAATTCCCCATTTATTTCCCCAAAGCCCTACAATTTCTCATCATACTCCTAGGCAAAGAGGGAGGCCTAAGAAAATAGAATCAGGAGTCCAGACGAGACGAGGGACGAAGTTCTTCTTTAAACCCACAAAAACTTGTAGAAGAAAATGAAATGGACAAAATAAAAGAAGATCCAGGAGTCAATTCCTAGGAAACCAATTGTTGATCAAAATGTTGCTGAGGAAAGAAGTGGGTTGGCCGGGAATGTTTCTGATAGGAACCGAAGGCAAAAATACGATTTTTATTGAATAAAAGCTGAAATATAATAAGATAACGTTGTTACAATATAAAGGCAACCTCCCTCCCAAGACACCGATTGATAAGGGACGTCTGCACATTCCCGTAGAACTCGAAGAACTATCTCTTCTCTCACAAAATCATCAAAATTAGCATAACTATGGCCGGCCGACTCTCCCCTATTTATAATCTTATAATTAAATGTCTAATTACCCAAATACTCCTACAATAATAAAATAACACAAAGTCCAATAAACTAGGCCCTAAGTGGGCCTGATCTATCATTACTACGCCCCCAAAAATCCAACGTGTCTTCAAGGTGATGCATGAAGTTTCTGGCGGTCATACTCCGAATGGGAGTCGTTTTCCACTCCGACATCGCATCCTCCACGTCATCCCCTCATCTTCCCCGGCTATAAGCACTTGCAGTTTGCGCACCCCACAGTGGTGCCCTGGGGTGAACCGCTCATCGCATCTGAAACACAGCTCTTTCTGCCTCTTCTCTCTCATCTTGGAATCAGTAATCCTCCTGAGCAGACCCCCTGCTGGCGGTTCGCCGCTATTCTCCACAGTCTTCTCAATACTCGCCTAATCCGCCCTGTAAATGTCTTCTGTTAACATGTCGCGATCAGAACACTACGAAAAACCAGTCCACTCCAACCACATATCGCCTTTCTTTCCTCCAACTGGCAGTCCTCCGCCATCTGAGCATACTCCATGGCTTCCATCAGTTTCATGCTTCTGCATGTGGACCACTGCTGAAATAGTGGCCTTCAACCCCTTCATGAAGGTGCTCTCCATCGTCTCGTCAGACACCCCATGCACATGTCCTGATAGTGCATCGAACCTCTCAAGATAATCTCTCACGGTGCCATCCTGCCTGAGTAACAGCAGCTGCTCTATCACATTTCCCAGATGGGGATCTCTGAACCTCTCTACCAGCTGGTCCCTAATCTGCTCCCACGAGCGAAAAGGACGTCTCACATCATTCCACTGAAACCAAGTGAGTGCCTTCCCATGCAGACAAATCGCAACTGCCTCTAGCTTCTGATCCTCTGTCATGCGAGAGACTTTAAAAAATCTCTCTGCCTTGTAGATCCACGAAACTGGGTCAATCCCATCGAATCCAGGTATTTTCAGCTTTCGCAGCCTGTCCATGTTGAATGTTCCCTGGTCTCCTCGCCTCCCGCCATATCCGGACTGATGGTAGTGCTGCCACCTCTTCTAGTGTGTCTCATGTCCTCCATGTGGCCCTCTCCCTCGATCTCCATAGCCCCCTCGGGCCCCTCTCCTCATCTTTTGTAGCCTCCAGTCCGGCCCTCGTGCTCCTCCTGATAATCTTTGTACCCTCCTCCGATGTCTCCAGGGCGTCCCTCATAGGTGTGGGGTGGAGAACGCCATCTATCATCGCCATACCGAGGATCGGGAGGGTCCTGAAATCCCCTCCGTCATCATCGTAGTCCTGAAAGCTTTCTGATCAAATCCGTCCGAAACCACGTGTCGGGTCCTCCAAAGAATGCTGAAAATCACCGTAGGGATGCGCTTCATCCTGCCATGCACCCACCGCCCACAGGGGGTCTTCCGCTGGTCGACGGGGCCCTAACGGCCATGGGAAGGGACCGTGGGGCCCTGCCGAGGGTTCTCGGGGCTCCAGCGGCCCTACCGCTGGTCGGCGGGGCCCGCCAGGGCCCTGGGGGCCTTCGTCGGCCCTAGCCGAGTGTAGGGGACGCTGCCCCCCGCCATGCTTCTTGGGGGCCCGCAGGGGCCCGGAAAGGGACACACTGCCCCCCAAAGGCTTGCCGCGCCTAATGGGAGAGGCGGCTTGGCCCGCCGGCCCCCCTTCTCGCCTCTTTCGCTTTTCGACGAATTCATTTGTGGTAGTCATCCACCTACAGTCCTCCATCTTCCTCCTCATAATCCTCTTCCTCATGAATGGATCTCGCATCAATTTTCTCCATCTTCTCCGTCCCCGTGTCCGAATGTCGTAGCTTTGTCGCTGGTTTAGGGTTGCCATCACCCCTGCTTTTAGATGCGACGAAATCTCCCCGAGTTGGAAGATGGTCTTCGCTAGGGCTTCGCCGTGTTTTTTCAATTGCCAACTATGATCCGCTAGGGTTTCCTTCACGCTAGCGACCTCGTCCTTGATGTCCTCGATCTCTAACGTCAATTTTTCATCTACCGCATCGATCCGATCTTTAGATCTCGTAGCCACCGCCATGGATCAACGTGCTCTGATACCAAAATGATAGGAACCGAAGGCAAAAAATACAATTTTTATTGAATAAAAACTGAAATATAATAAGATAACGTGGTTACAATATAGAGGCAACCTCCCTCCCAAGACGCCGATTGATAGGGGACGTCCGCACCTTCCCGTAGAACTCGAAGAACTATCTCTTGTCTCACGAAATCATCAAAATTAGCATAACTAGGGCCGGCCGGCTCTCCCCCTATTTATAATCTTCTAATTAAATGTCTAATTACCCAAATACCCAAATTATAATAAATAACACAAAACCCAATAAACTAGGCCCTAAGTGGGCCAGATCTATCAGTTTCCAGATGATGAAGATTTGCAAGAGTTAGTAGAGGAAGAGGAGATTGTGCTGATACTAGGAGTAGAAGAATGTCTATTACTACAGAGAGGAAAGAAGAGAGGAAAGAAAATAGTGTAGCTACTTGAGTGAACGGAACAAGAGTTGGACTCTCATTCTTCATATCAACATAAAAAACAAGGTGTATAATACATGTTCCAATATATATAATAATGAATTTATGCTGCAGAAAATTTCCAAAACTACAGTACAGTTTCATTACTTTTCACATTTTTTATGATTTGATTCCTTATGAGTGATCAACACATACTAAAACTCTAATACACTAAAAAAATCTAGTGAACCCTAGCATATTTGTTTTTCGACCAGATCATTAGAAATTCAATAAGTATATGATAGCATAACTTTTTGATCCGATCGACAATCAAATAACCTAGATTTCACTAGATCTTTATTGTGTTTGGATTTTACTGTGTAGATCACTTCTAATGAATCAAAGTTTGAAAAAAAATGTGAAAAATATGGTGAAATTACACTGCAACGTAAGAAAATTTCATGCGCTGATAACACACATATATATTTTTTCAAATATTTACCCGCTAAATCTTTCTTGTTTTTAAATTTACCCTCCAAATCTTTCATAGTATTTAAATATCCTTCAAAACATAATGGATTTTGAATATAGCCCTGCTTTCAAAGAAAGTTATGAAATTACCCCGCAAATTATTTTCAATTCTCTTTCTTTCAACTCTCTTCTCCATTCTCTGTAACTATAACATTTTACAATAACTAGATTGATAAAGTTACACAAATCAAAAGATAGTGTTTTGGATGAACCAAGGGTAAAAAACAACAAATTTTTATCACTTCGTATACAACTAGATTGAACTCTCACTTTTAAAACCCATTTATGACTAATTCATGCGTAGAATCCCATTCTAATCAGCTTCTAGCCCAAATCCAAATCCCAAATTCTTATCGGGTTTGGGTTTGGGTATTGTACAAACCCCGATCATATGATTGATATAAGGAAAGAAATACCGACTACGATTCATCACCATGTCTAGCTTCTACAACCTATCCCACCACCCATCTCTAAACCTATAGACCACCTCCGTCGCCATCTAAAGGGTGTCAGATTGAAGGACATGAAAGTTCTCTTCGGCATTCAACTATTTTCAGGGATGAAAGTTCTCTTTGGCATTCAACTATTTTCAGGCTTGTTGCAAGGATGGATGGATCCAACGGGTGCCTGAAGATTGGCGTATCTTTTGGTACGAAAACACGTGTGAAAGATTTTATGGTCGGGTTGCCTAAAATAAATATTTTATGGTCGGGTTGCCTAAAATGAAGTTATCAATACTATCAAGCTTGCAGAAGATGATGCCATTGCCTGTAGCCTTGACCGTGACCATGCCAATGTGTGCACTTGTTGGATGCATGTGGAACCACTACATCCGCCGAGGGAAACGTAATGGAGTTTGCCGTAATAAGAAGTGATGTTGAAGAGTCCGAGCATATTATCGATGGATCGTGTAGCCGGCGAGGAAGTGCGGGCTAGAGATATCGTGACATCTCTTGCATGTGCACTTAAGCTGGCCAACTGTTTTCCTGCATGTAACTTGAGCTTGTCATATCTTTTGATTTATGTAACTTTATCAATCTAGTTATTGTAAGGTATCATATTAACACAATGGTGAAAAAATGTGAAAGGAAGACAGAGAATCGAAAATAATTTGAGGGGTAATTTCGTAACTCTCTTTGAAAGGGGCCGTTTTTAAAATCCAATACGATTTGGAGTGTTTAAATATAAACTGAAATTTAGAGGGTAAATTTCAAAATAAGAAACATTTGATGGGTTAAATATCCAAAACACACACACATATACATATATACATACACACAAACATATGGGTAAAAGGATCCTAGGGTGCCTCCTTAGATGAAATCTAAGGAGGCGCCCATATTTTTCCTCATTTCCTACATTTTTTGGAAAAAAATTTCATAGGGTTGTTCAAATCATGGATGATCAACATACCAAAAACAAGTAATTCCAATACTTTTTGAGCCCCAACCTAACTCTTGCAACTTCTCCGGTCTAAGAACTTGCTTAAAAATCGTTGAAGTAGCAAGGGATAGATGATGACTCAATAAGTATTGTAATCACTTTATTTTTGGTATATTGATCATCCATGAGGTGAACAACAAAAAGATGAAAAAAATTCCAAAAAAAGTGGGAAATGGTGGATAATGTAGGCGCCTCCTTAGATTTTCATCTAAGGAGGCACCCAAGGATCCTTTTACCATGTGTGTATTCAAGTGAGGCCGGATAGCACCAAGCATTTGGTACGGCCGGCCTCAAAAATACTTGATATAAAAAAATTTATAAATTTTTCTCTATATAGATGATGTATATGAGATCTATATGTTTTAAAACTTCAATATACAAAATTTGATAAGAATCCAATGATATTTGACCCTCGATCATGTCATTACTATACAAACACACACATATCTATATTACAAATGAGGGATGCTATCAAGAGAAAATGGATAAGAGATATTGGACAATGAACTTGGATAAGAGATGAGATATAGAGAGGAGGATGCGAATTTTGCACATACAACCCCGGTTTTTGCATTTTTGCCCCTGGATCATCCCCACACCCACACATTTTCTTCTCCCCCTCCCCCTTGCCGACCGTCGTTTTCCAGTCCACGTGCACGTGTGCACGGGTTATTTGCTAGTATATATAAATATAACAGTTTCAGAACAATAATGTTTGTGATGACTTGATCGATGCTCTTAGGGTTTACCTCAAATTCCGTATTTTAAGGTTTTAGAATGTACAATGAACGGATTTTTAAAAATATATAGAAAATATGATTTCTTTTTTAGTTGGCCGCAACAGAAAATCCATATAAATATAGGATTAATGGGTATCATACGCCATATGAGATAGGCTCTCATACACCCTCTCACATAAAGCAACCAAGTACAAGCCCACATGGGCTTGTACTTGGTTGTACTTGGTTGCTTTATGTGAGAGGGCGTATGAGAGCCTATCTCATATGGCGTATGATACCCATTAATCCCATATATATATATATATGGTTAAGGTAGGCAAGCATTTGAAGTAGGAAATTTCCTACACTATCCGTCAAAAACATCACATTCCACTTAATGTTTTCAATTTTTTTGTTTAAAATTGCTCTACATATTCGAAAACCCCAAAACCCGAAATATATGCAAATCCTTGAGGAATTTGACCCTTGATCGGTTCGTTAGAAAAAGTTCTCTTGTTCTGAAACTGTTAAATTTGTAACAATCAGATTAAAAGTTAAATAGCATTGGATTCACTTAATTTTTGTTATGTTCATCATCCATGACGTGTATATCAAGATATACGGTGTTGATCATTGGGAATAAATTGGAAATTGAAGCTTTATAGAACCGATGTAGGAAATTTCAAGTGTTATATGACATGATGTAAAGCCTCATATATGCCTCCAAAACTCCACACTCCGATATTTTCTTAAGGATTTGAACCATTCATTTTGATTTACATATTCTAAAATCTTAAAACACCAAATATTGGGCGAACACAATGGGTTTTGCACGTTCAACCACCCATCGCAAATTTAACGATTTTACGTGAGTAGAATTTTTTGTGACTAGTGGATGAACAAGCAAAACTCATTAGGTTGGGTTCACCCGATATTTGGTGTTTTGGGATTTTAGAATATAAAGATCAAACGTATTGATTCCGATCCTATAAAAAATAGCAGAGGTGGGAGTTTTGGAGTCTGCATATGAGGCTTAGTCTTATACATCATATGATGCCCATTATTCTCATATATATACTCCCCCCAATCAATTTTTGTTATATATATTAGTTTCTTAACTGAGTAATTTTTACTGTTTTTGTTATATATATTCTTTTCTTAACTGAAAATTTTTTACTGTAATATTTACAAGAGAGTAGTGGCTGAGGGCACTGATGGTGATGGCTTGCTTATTTTGGTCTACTGGCATGTAACTAAAATTGAAATTCAGAGAAGCGACGTTGCACTAGTCAATGTGTTTGGTGCTAAAAATTTAGTGTTATTAGTCCAATGCTTATATGTTGATGATATTTGTTGCCCTTGAATTTCTTTTAAATTTTGTTCCTTTTTGGAACTTATAATAAGTTCAATAGTTATTCTTTTCAAACATAATTTAATTATTAATGGTTGTTTTTAAGCTTCCGTGTAATTCTTTTCTCATCAAGAAGTTGTACATACATGGCCACAGGAAAAAAAGCCTAAGATTGCAAAAGAATTGATCGGTTGGATTTCGAACTTGTTGCAATATTTATTATGCTAGTTTATGCTTTAATGTTGGAAATTGAGTTGTGATTCTTGAAATCCCAATTGAATTTCAACTAAAGATGTTACTGTATGAAGGGAAATGTTTGTTTCCGGTCTTGTTATGATTTGTAATAAATTCTAGATTTGATATAGTTCTCAGTATATGTCAGCGGGGATGCAGAGTTTGGTTATGGTGAAATTTGTTAATATCACGTTTCAATGAACATACATATTTTCTGATTAAAAATAGCTGCTAGCATCTCATCCTATCAAAGCAATATGAGTAGCTATAAACATTCTTCGACTCGGAAATTTCTTTTGTTTCTTTATTTATTCTTTTAGATAGAATTAAGAGCATGCCTTTGTTCTTTATTAGAATAAACAACAAATTAAAGAGGTTTTCCCCTCAATTTTTTTTGTTCTGTTTTTTTTGGGAGAAAAAAAGCATATTGGATAAGGTAAATCCTAGCATGATAGTAACAAGTTGGATAGTTTAAAATAAAACAGAAAGAAATATGAAATATAGTGAAAACACAAGGGCAAATTTGCTAAAACTCCATTGAACAATAACAAATATGTTGGGTATGGAGCATAAAGCAGAGCTAGAAATGTGTAATAAACTTATTTATAATATGCCTATTCAAGCTACGAATCACATCATATAATGACCATGACATTTTGATTGTGTAAAAGGGTACGCAAGGCTGCAAACTAATCATCCCACCAATTGGCCTGAATTTGAAAACGGTAGGGATACATATGTAAACAGATATATATAGTTTGACCCAAATCTGATTCTCAACCTTAACTCTAAAAATATTGGCATCTATAACTGCCCATTTAAATATGAACTTCGGCACAGATAGTTCTAAACTTTACATATATTTAAACTAACAAAATATAAACGTGCATGAAACACAAAATTCATGCATGCACAGAACATCCAGTTAATATTAGAGAATACTGGTTATCATATACGATACAGGGGAATTCCCCCTACGGAGATGAAGAAATCCACTGTCCACTCTTTCAGAAGATCGCACTGTTCTTTATGTCATCAATGCTTTACAGGTCACACCATAGGTAATCCAAAAATTATGAATTACAGCTATGTGCCAAAGAACTTCAAAAAATGAAACTTGTTCAACTATAGAAAATGATACGACTTGGGGGTGCGGCAGTAAGCAGTGACAAATCTGTAATTTCTTGGCACTGGAGCAAAATTGTAATTTTGAGGGTCCATGTGATAATATGTAATTTTAGGCTGCAAACCAAGGTCAGTGGTATTTTGTTAATCTTGGGATGACTGCTCATTAGGAGAATTTATTATAAATAAGAGTGGAGAGTTCTTTAGGAGGGCATGTAGGAGGGCATAGAAGAATATTGTTAAAAGAATTGATGTTAGTTATTTACATTAGATTAAATCTTGAGAGAGTTAAGCCTTTTCTCTCGAATATTAAAGGATAGGAGAGCGGTCATCCTCTGGAATTGAGGCCGGCTATCCTTTGTATCCGCAAATTATCAATAAAAATCAGAATTTTTATCGTCAAATTTCTAACATGTCGTATCAAATTGGTATCAAAAAGTTTGATCCTAATGGCAACGAGAAAAGTTGACACTTGGGAGGAACGCCATCGAGCGTGGTTGGAAAGGATGAATGAAAGAGAGAAGTCACAATGAAGCAACTATTTGAGATGACGAGCCGCCAACTATCGGATATGATTAACCGCCTTCTTCCGCCTGAGAAGGAAGACTACGAAGCCGGATATGAAGAAAAACAAAGTTAATGGCACGGATCCGAGGCAAAAGACGGCGTCTTTGGACATGAGTAAGGGAAAAATCATCTCTTTTGAGGAGGACGATCCGGCTTCAGATCTGAATAGCAACGACTCCGACGTCGATCTAGGGCTTAAAGCGACGCATTTGACCAGTGAAAGGAGAAAGATGTCACATGTGACGAAGATCTCCAACAAATCGGCGACGGATAGCGCGTGTGGCTCAAATCATACCTAAAATCAGGGGAAAAGGCAGACAAAGCCGAAGGAAAAAGGGGGAAATCCTGACGGCCCCCCAAGAGAGTGGCGACCTCTGGGCGGGCCGCGGAGGCCAGGCCTCCTCGCGGACCGTCCAAGCCAGGATCATGGGCTGGTAGGCCACTCATGGGGCCCACAACCCCTGGGCAGGCCGCTCCAGGCTCGACAACCCCATGATATGCCCGCAGGCCTTAGTTTGCATACAGAATCCCTTTTGGACCTCGACACCGGTGCTTTAGGCGCAACAAACCTTCAGACGGGCTTGACGATCACCGTGGTTCCATCCGAACTTTGCAAAGGGCGATGGAGATCTTAGGTGTCCTGACAACAGCGAGGCCCGCAAGATTTCAGCTGGATCACAAGAGACCCACAAGGAGATGACGACCCAAGAGACAATGGAGGAGGGACCAAGCACCCCCCCTATTTGAAGTAATGTGGCCCATGTACTTCATGACACCACCTTAAGGACACAGTGGTTCTTTGAAGATGGAGTAATGATATGACTTGAAGGTGCGATGGCAAACAATGACAGATCTATAATTCCTATGCACCAAAGGCAAAATTGTCACTCTGAGGTCCTGGAACAGATCTATAATTTTAGGCTAAAATCCAAGGTCAGTAGTATTTTGGTAATTTTGAAGTTGCGGCTCATTAGGAGAATGTATTATAAATAAGGGTGGAGAGTTTTGTAGGAGGGCATGGAAGAATATTGTTGAAAGAATTAATGCTAGTTAATTAGATTAGATAAGATCTCAGGCGAGTTAAGCATTTTCTCTCGAATTAAAGGCTAGGAGAGCGGTCTTCCTCTCGAATTGAGGCCAACTATCCTTTGTATTCCCAAATTATCAATAAAACAGATTTTTATCCTCAAATCCCTAGCAGGGTGTATCAAAAATAGCGAAATTTTTACCTGCTCTATGCAAGGGCAAATATTTTGAACATCACAACATATTTGGTGTCATAAATTGTACAATCATACCAATTAGTAGGTAAGAGCACACTTTGCAACCGTCATAAGGGGAAATTTTCTTATATGACATGTGCTCACTATTCTCTTGGTAATTCATTTGTAATGTCAACGTCATTTTATTTTATTTTTTCTTTTAATGCAAGAACAGATGACATTAAAGGCTGAGGTGGCTGAACTCGCTTTTCTTTCTAATCCATTATCCGTATAACCTTCATAAAAATGGTTGTCATATGTCATGGCAGTCAAATAGGTCACTTCCTTATTAGGACAATTGGCACCATCCATTTTGATCTTGGATGCCCTGAATATCATGACTTTAATACCATTTGACCATGAACATTTTCCACCTATAAATTCATGGTAAAGTTCACATGGTATTTGGCATATTCACATTTAAGACATGGAGATCAATGTAGACAGTACATATCATCCAATTGACCAGAAAAAAGTGGACTATTTTGGCAGCCATGGGTGGGCATTTCCTCAAATGATGTATGATACTCATTATTCTCCACATAAACATCCAAGTAGCATCCATTGTTAATCAGCCCAAATCTGCCATTGTTACATATGGGTAGTGCATGACAAGCAATATCTGCACCCATATCCGTATCCACTAAAGAAAGAAAAGAAAAAGAACATACAAGTACAGGAAAAACTTCAACTTCTTAAAATCCATTCAACAACTCGCTTTGCAGGCCAAGACAAGTGTCACTGATGGACTGATTTAGGCTAGGATGAGGTTACTGCCCAAGGCTAGCATGTGATAAGAAAATGAAAAGCACTTCTGTTTATTTCAAGAAGTGGTGGAAATTTCATAAATGGGCTTCTCATCCAATTCTCTCTAACTCCATAGCATGCAAGAAATCCTTTGTGCTCCCAATTAACATAATAGACTGCCTTAAATATGACTGCATGGAGCCATATCTACTTCCACAGAGACATGATTCTACTGTTGTTCCTTTCAATCTCACACGAAACATCCACAAGTTATCTAGGATTGCACTTATATTGTATAAACGTCATATTGATGTATCACAAGAATTATCATTTTGAACATGCTTGCCTAACAAAGACAGAAACCAACAATCACAGACAAACTACCTCCTAGCTCAATTTATAAATAATTAGCTTATATCGCACTTAAAGCTTCTCTGCAAGGAGAAAAGCTGCGCAGATAAAAGCAGGATCACGACAATGAAATGACATCAAATAAATAAAAGAACAAGAGGACAAAAATACATAAACATAACATGTTGAGAAGGCTTTTCCACAAATTTAAATCTCTAATTAGTCATATTTGCCAAATGTAACATCTATATTACATTTGACAATTGTTTTTGAATCCTAGGGCTGACTAGGACAAGAGAAAGAGTGGTTGTGATTTGATCTTGGGGAATGGAAGGTTAAGATGAGTTTTGAGAAAGTTTTGAGAGGGAATCCATTTAGTTGGAAAACTCAATTTTTTGAAATTTGTATGGAAAAACGCAGCTGACCCTTTATAGTAGGGGACAACATTTATACGTGGATTTACGTGGATTTAATGCATTTTGTGGAAAAGCAAGTGCACTTACTGCATTTGCGTTTAATGCATTTGCATGCATTAGTCACCCTCACACATTTGCACTTAATGCAACAGAGTAAGTGCACGTGCGTTTAATGTATTGACATGTATTTGTCATGCTGCAGTGCAAAATTTGTGGAGAGCTAATTTGTTCTTTCGTCCCAAATTTGTTGTTTTACGCTAATTTGTTGTTCGGCGCCTAAGGCGCCCGCGCCGCTAAATTTGTGTACGCTAATTTGTTGTTCCGCGTCAAAGGCGCCCGCGCTAAATTTGTTGTTCTACGCGAATTTATTGTTCCGTCGCCAAAGGCACCCGCGTCGAATTTGTTATTCCGCGCCGAATGCGACCGCGCCTCTAAATATTTTTACGCTAATTTATTGTTCTTTTAAATTTTGGTTGTGGAAATAATTTTCTGTGGAACAAAGATTTCGCGGGAGAAAATCTTAAATGCACCGTGCCTGGGGGCATGGATTATGACTAGTAATACAATAAAATGTAAGTATTCATGGTCAGTAACTTCCAAACGAAATAATGTAATAAAAATGAGGCTAAATTTTAATTCTCTAGCACTTAATAAGATTGTGGCAAAAGAGACGCAGTATACCTCTAACATAGTCGTGCATGCTAACCCCTTGAACAGGAGGTGGCATCAACCACTGATTATGATAACCACCGGAAGGACTGTTAAAAAAGGATAATGCAACATCAGAGGCCGAAAAATGACGATCAGCCACTTGTTCACTATTTACCCAACTCCTGCTTTCTCTGCTGTTTGAAGAGAGCGATGAATCATCAACTGCAACAACATTATCATCATCAGACTCGTAATCCAGTCCTTCGGATACAGTCTGATACTCCCCTCTTCTGGACAATGGGGGTGAAAAACTTGTGTTTGTCCTCCAAAAGGGTTCGTTTGGCCCCATGGACCATTCTCTGCTTCCAGAATTCGACCCATGTGGCCTTGCGGCCACGCAACATAGAGAACCCAGACTTTTCTATTCTTTGCAAACACCAAAATCAGGGCTTTTGTAAATCAATTGAATGTAAACCCCGCCGACTCCTACAGCGATGCCCTGTTATGTAATTTCTTCTAGTAAGATGAAATAAAGCATGCAATAATAAAAATCTAAAACAAAGAGAGTAAACAATAATCATCACTCTTAATACCCTCAAGCAAAATAAGATAAATGAACAAAAATTAATCAATCTCAATGTATAACGAAGCAATGAGCTAGCTATGTCCTGGAACAGCAATCAGAATTCCAAAACCAACTAATAAACCATGAACGAAGAGCTTAAGTCATGGAAAGGCAAACCCACAACAATTGAATTTTCATAATTGTGCAACGGTCATGATTTAGAATGCATCAAGCGGGCTCTCGCCTGAGACAACAAATTAATAATGACACATGAGAATCCAAGAAGAAATCGGGTAAAGTTGAGTGATCGGGCACCAGTTATCTCAAAAAATACAAACCCAACCATTGTTTTGAAACAGGAAAGTTATAAATAAAAACCTGATACATTATATGTCCTGGAACAGTGAAGTGATTGGGCGAAGTTATCCGAGCCCAAAAAAAGATATAATTACTATTGCATTTTTTTCCCTCAGTTAACCATAAGAATTAAGCAAAGATCATAATTTCCCAAGGGAATACAAAAAGAAAAAGAAAAGAACAAACACCGTCCAAACTGAACAGACTTCTAAAGATTAAAATTTTCATTTAAGGTCATCCAATGAACAATCAACTGAGATGAGTGATCACATGACGAGAATCATGATTCAGAAATGACTTAAAAAGACAGAGGATCAAACATCCAAAAAAATAGAGAAAGAAAGGGTTCTTACTGTGATGGTCAGAGCTCTAATCGAGTGCGAAGAGAATAAAAGCGAAACCAATTCGAAGAGAAAAGCCAACAATAAACCCTAAAAATCACCGCTTTTTGTATAGTTTTTGTTTTTTATGAAAAGAGGCGCACTGAGCGAGGGAGAGAGTGCGAGCGTGAATAGGGAAGCGCGTGATGTGAGACTTTGGCGTTAAAGAAAGTGGGGGAGAAATCCTATAACCACACGAATTTCTAATTCTGCCACTTATTTACGAGTTCGCCATTCAAATCAAGTTTTCCGTTTTATTTAAAAAAACAATTGAATTCTTACGTGGTCTTCTCTGTCAAACAGATTCACACCACGATATCAACACGTTCTTTCTGATATTGGAGTCACGGACTTTGCAAAAGCTAAGGAAGTAGACGGTAGATCTCGCGCGCGGACAACCCTTGTGATACTCATATGATGCTCAGAATCCCAAAGTATTCATGAGCAGCGTTCACACTTATTGCAAGATAATGGGGAGTCTTATGAATATATTATCTAGTAAGGTGATAAGATTATAATCTATTCAAAAAATTGTATTCTATCCATGTATGAACTCTCCACATCCCCTGTAAGTAAAGGCTTGGGGTCTCTCCGAAGAGGCGCATTCACAACACTTTCATTCCTACTTTTCACACACCTCAAAATTTTCTATCATTCCCCGCATTCGTCTCCTCTTCCTCTTTTGCATCTTCTTTCCTTCCTCTTCATCATCTTCATCAATTTCATATGGTCCAACGATAATTTCCCATCACCTTCTCATCTTATTCATTATTTTCATCTTCATTTTCTTGGTGCTCTTCGTCTTTCTTTGTTATCTTCTTCATCTTCAAAAAAAAACGATCTACAACTGCTTTGGACGAGGAGTAGACGATGAGGATAGTGGATATAAGAAGCAGCTGGCGACACTAGGTGAGATGGGCTTCAAATAGAGAAAGAGAGAAGAATGTAAAAAATATGTGTGTGTATAAGGTGAAACATTGAACTTTAAAAAAATACTGATTGTGTGCAAAGCAAACTGTATGCATATAGAGATCACCATCATGGCAGAAGGGAGTTCATATGCACACAGACTAATTGCTACTCACACATACCACTTTACACACCCAATAGAATTAAAATCATTTTTTTAACTTTACACGCAGCACAATATCACCACGTTTTCCTCGTTTACCCTCTTCATCCACTCCATCACCGTCCTCATCTTCCCGTAGCTGTCGACGCACCCCGCCCACCGGTGGCTGCCGCTGCACCCCCGCGCCCGCTGCCACGCCCTGTCCGCTCACCTCCTTCATCCGACGGCGGCAACGACGGTGGCAGAAGGGTGAGGAGGAGGAATGAAGAGTTAGAGGAAGGGCGCTGGAGAGAGTGGGCAACGAAGAGGGTGAGAGTGTGGGGTGGGACGGAGTGGGTGGGTGCGGTGGAGGCAGGCCATTGGGGGGGGCGGCGCCGGCGGCGGTGAGAAAAGGATGAAAGTGATGTATGATGACGAGAATGAGGGTAAACGAGTAACATGTTTCAAAACCGCTGACGCTGACTGCGAGAAGAAGAGGAAACGATGAACGATGAAGAGATGGATGGTAAATGTGGAAAACGTTTCCATATTTCCATGACAATTTTTAGTGGCAAACTTGTAAACAATGGTCGGTGTGAGTAGCAATAAGGTTTGTGCGCATGGTTAACTCCATGGCGGAAAGAGAATAGCCGCCATAAGTATCGCCGCAGGTTCATCCTTATTTTCCATTCTCAGTCACCAAAGTTTTCTTTACGTGCCACAAATACAACATAATATGAATATTTGCGAGGATATGCTGCAAATAAAAAAAAAAATACGGTTCAACTTGTTTTTGAAAGCCAAATGACTACGGTCCAGCATCATTTACCGTCGCTTCCCAGTGGATCCACAGAAAGCATATGCGTCTTTATCCATCTTTTCGATGTATCAAAAAAAACTTGTTTTCGAAAAAAGAAAGGAGTTCATGCAAATTTATTTCCTAGATTAGCCTCATTTCCTAAGCCATCAGCGAACCATGCATTTCATCCGAGCGCAGCTTCTATTGCGAAACATGGATTGAAAATGTTATGAATGAAAGATTAAAAACGAGGATCAATTCCCAGAACACGACCAACAAATAAATGAGAGGCCCCGAATAAACAATTCGTACGAGCAACCACACGCGAATCGATACATTACAATATGATAACATTTAATACACACTTCATTATACATGGCTCTCGCCGTGCATACGATTTCCTTGCTGGCAGTTGCCGACAGCCGTCTACCAATTACCAAACAATAATCAACGATGCATCGACCTCCAACTATCTTTGTTAACGTATTAATCACAGGTACTTAATTAATCAAAAAACATTGATATAAGACAACTGACAACCGATAAAGCGGTTCAAAAGTCCAGAACATGCAGCATATACAAACAAGAACGAAGCAACAAACCCAAGCAGACCAGCTCGCAACCATAGATCCAGCATTACACGTAAGAGAGAAGAGACATAGATTCAGAATCAAATAACCTCGTAGTCAATCTTCATCAAATTGTAGCATAATTCAAAATATTTGTGAAAGGGATGAACAGCTACACCCGTGAGGGGAAAAAAGAAAGAAATTAGACCCAAGGCAGCCTGATTCGAGCCTGCCCCCATGGAAGCAGCCATCAAAAGAAACCACCAAGTTGCACTACTCCACAATTCAACATCCATCAGAACAAATGGTTTGATATGTAGTAACTTAGGCTGCAAGCTGCGTATACATCAAAACAAATCTAGATGAAGGTTTTTGCTTGCTACTGGTAATACATTGGTGGCCGCCCCACGACCGGTGAAGAACCAGCAGGACGTGTATTTGGTGGATTCCCGTAAGGAGACGGGTTCTGGGAAGAGGCTTGGAAAGAACCAGCAGAAGCAGCTCCAGAAGTCGGGTACATAGGCATGGATGACGATGGCATGTATGCTTGACCTGGGTATGTGACCGTAGGCCTACCGCCTTGCATTCTTGGATCCCAAGCTGCCATTTGGCCATTTGAAAGGGCTTGGCCCCCCATGCCACCAGCAAACATGGGTTGAGCTTGTGGATTACTCTGCCAGGCAGGGGCAGCAGTCGGCATGCCGGGAGCTTGTGGCATTGTGAGCAGACCAGCATCAGGTATTGTATAGTCCCTGCTTTTATCACTGTGTGCCTGAACACAAATGTATTGCACATATAAGGAAAACCATCATGCAACATGAAAACACGGTGGTAAGAAACATACAATGGTCAGTGAAGAAATCTAGGATGGATGTCCAAGCATTTACTTTTTCCGAATAGGAGTGCACTATGAATCTATATCCACTCTAATGGGGTTTTAAATGTATTTACTTAATGATAACTTAAATTTATGTGTGTACCTTTACATTGAGATCAGTATGACGAGAGTATGACAGATGAAGCTTACAGTAGCCACCATCATATATGCAGTGTCCCTCTAGAGCTTCTTTGGCAACTGCTGCAGTAGCCACTTCTGGGGAGGGAAAGACTTGTAAACATTAGCTTACTGGAAGTATGAATTTATTCCTCAATCACATAAAGTGAACAACAAGTCAACATGTCAGAATTCTGCTGGCAGTGAAATATGTAGTATGTACAACATGCAGACAAAGTTACGATGAATGTGCCTAAGGTGACAATCACAACTTTACTCGTTTACCAAAGTTCCTGAAAAATGGGATTTAATACATAGCGCTAAGAAACCTTCAGAATAACTGATCTCTCTGTCTCTTCGATTGTGTTCATCTTACCAGGGTATTGAATCAAGGCCTGCATCCCACCATTCTTCTCAAAAATTGCAATTTTTTGGACAGTGCCAAATGCTGAAAAGACCTGAAATTCAAGTGATGTAACATTCATTGATCGGTAATAGATAAAAATATAACCAAAGTTAAGTAAACTGTAAACATGAAAAACTCTTACCGTGTGCAGGACATCAACTGTCACAGCATATTGCATATTCTCTATGGAGGCAAGAAGCACATTACTCTCCGGCTCTTTTTTCTTTCCATCAGGGCCTAGCGTAGGCTGGGAGCATAGAAAAACATGTGAGATAAAATAATAGCCAGAAGCAGATAATTATGGAATCAAGAAAAGTTAACCTGCAAGGTACCCTCAATTGCTGAAGGATTTACAGGCAGATAAGGATTTGTGTAATCCCTACAAAATAAAAGGATGATTAATAGCATATACAACAATTTGCATTTCTAAATAAAGATGCAATTTCAAGAATATCTTAATTCTACTTAGAAATAGTCACACATGATTAAAGGTATATGATAAGTCAAATAAAACTCATACGAAATCAAATGAAATTTTATCATATCCACAGTTATTAGTCATAAAGATGTCTAAAGTAAAGAATTAAACCCAATAAAATAAATATGTGACTCATGTTCAGTAACAGAATTATTAATTAGATGTATGCTAATATGGTCAACAGACTCTTTACCAGATTGTAGCAGAGAGTTACAAGTCCCAATAGATGATGCAAACAAAAAACAAATTAATCAGTGTACCATAAGACAGGAAAACAAAGAAGACACACATAAAGCTAGTTCGCGAACGGATTAACTAGCCAATACAATTTTGCATGGTTGCAGAAAAGATGATGGACAAGATGAGGAAAGAATGAAAGAAAGAAATCACCCATCTTCTGAATGGGCATTCTACAGAAGGGACAATTACAAAGGTCAGTATGATCACCTAGAGGCAAAAGGTGAAAATAACAGAAAGACAAGACAAGATAAAGAAGTCAAGGCAAAGGTGGAGAAAAAACAAATTATACTAAAACATGGTTACCCTCGATATTTCGAAGAAATCTGCGGGGAGCACATAAAGAATTTTAAAAAGTAATCTTCAGTTGTGCAAACTTGAACTGCAAAAATAATCAGGATCTATGGGGATTATAAGATTGAAATGAACCCCCACGTTTATCCATAAATTCTGTGATTAAGCATTCAATTATAGTTGACAAGCAGACATAAATTTTTGGCAAAAACTACATCGAGCCATGTACTCAACAGCTGACCCATTTAATTAAGATAGTGGTGCTACTTGTGGCTTCGAAACTATTTGCACCCAGCAAGAACATATTGCAGACCCTCTGCTATCCCCAATGCAATCATGTTTCTCAAACATCAACATCTTGGTTAAACCAACACTCCGAGAAATAGAACACATTAAATTGATGATACTTTTCAACATTTCATAAGCCCCGGTTGCAGTTGATTTTAAGATCCCATGTGAGATTAGCTAATGAACTTTGCAAGCGCACGCAGATGAGAGTGATGGAGATTTTGGTGCTCCAGAGAGGTCTGCAAAACAATAGCAAAGACCAAAGCAAATGCACAAAAGATTTTAAGGAGCATGGGCATGGATACAACCGATATGGACATGGGGACACCAAATTCTTAATAGTAGGGAACCAGAACACGTCAATACAATTGTGTATGTGCATGCATGGGAATCTATATATCAACTACACAACAAACACAAAGTGATTAGGATGTGTGCTATTAAAAATAAAAAAACAATATAAAATTTCAATGACAAAAACTTATATCGTGTAATCAATTAATGAATTTAGACAAAAAGATCCCACAAAAATCTAATTGAAATCCTAGTTCAGGAGATAATTCAAGTGATGTTTAGACTTTCGTGACATGGCATATGCTTAGCTAAAATGGTCACTTTTTTAAAAAAGAAACATGTGGCTCTAATGTGTACACGCAATTTTTTAGGTTTTATTTAGATTCACACGGCTCCGACATGTGACTTCTTGCATTTTTCAAAAGTGGACACAGCTTTGGAGTATTTGATAGGTGCCCGACATACGTTTTCAAGTGTACATGGTCCACATGACTCTATGATGAATTATTATTAAGGAATTAAACTAAAACCTAGGTTACATTTAAGCATTAACCCCAAGCATTTTTTCATTTAACTAGTTGTGGGTAGGTCCATCTATATACAAAGAGATAGCAAGTTCTAAATATTAGAAAATGGAGTATTACTTATTCACTCTGTAAATATTAGAAAATGGAGTATTAATTATTCACTCTCGAACATTCACAGGCAACCAGGAACTTTCCAGGGCAAGCTAAAATGGCATCCAAAACAAAGTACATGAGACTTAATTTTGATGAGCACTGCAAATGCCCAAAGGGCTGATATTAACAGACCTGCTTCATATATTAATTTATTTTAAAACAAAAGGGGGAAATAACCAAAATATTTCAAATGAGATCAAACAAACTACATGAAGAAAATTAGAACCATCTACCATAATGCTATACAACATATGCACAAACAATTGAGTCCGAGAGACTGGTTTTTGGAGATAAGATTTCAGGTCTTGTATTTTGGTACTGGTCCGTTAAATAAAATTTAATTTATAACATTTTTTGCTTGCAAAAATATCATTTAAAAATAATAAATCTTGACTGCAAGATTGCATTTACGAGACATTCATGGAACAATGTCAAGCACTTAGCATGCACAATTAGAGCCTTGGAATGAACATGTAAAACAAGAAAATGGCAGGCCCTGAAATTTAACTTTTGTGGAAGGTCTACAACCGCAAACGTGATTTTCACGTTATAATTACGAGACATGGTTATATATAAGGTAAGAGAATTGATAAAGGGAAAAGTGTATACTTCATGAACTGTTAAGAGAACCGATTATGAAAGGTCAGTTGGCAATCGGTGGCAACAACACACAATCAAATGGGAATCATAAACACCTCAGATGTTTGCCAAATATCGAGATAGAGATGGATAACAAACGAAAGAGTTTCATAGCATTATTGAACCTAACTATATGCCACAATCAGTGAAAAACATCTAATGTTCATTGACAAAATTAACTTTGACTAAAAAAGATCCTCCAGTTCTTTATTTAACAGCGCATTAAACTAGTACAACAAATCATGAGATGAGGGAAGTTACACTAAGTAAAAGACATCTGTAACCGGCAGCTTGCTCTCTAATCCCTATACGAGAAAGTACAAATTAATCAGGTTACAGCAATCCATTCAATTATGTTGTAACAGAACAAATGGCAACACAAGGTAAAAATCAAGCGGGATTTTACTAGGTCTCAAAAAAAATAGTGTCTTGCACATAAAGGTACCTGCTGCGATGTGACTGAAACTTTATGTTTAAATCAGTGTGAGCAGAGTAAGAAATTCGCAAATGGCAAGAAGTAACGTGCTCAGGAAGCAAGTATCTGTAAAATAGAAAACAAAAATAATCAGTCAGTTGATTTCAATAAAATGACATAACTTTGACCTCTCGTAAATTGAAAACCTTGGGATGCTTCTTCCATCCAAAGCATTTCTGGCTGACGCTGCAGTTTCTGCATCAGTGAACTGGATTAATGCCTGTACATACAAGTAGATCTCAGTCAGCTAGAATTCTCCAATTGATTAGAAGGCAAATTCTTTCACTATATTCAAATTTGAATGACCTGAAAACCAGCAGCCTTTTCAAAGGTAGCAATTTTGTGGACGAATCCAAATGCAGAGAAAACCTAAAAGAATGCTACATTCAGATATTCTCAAAATAGGAAAATGAATAAAGCAATAACCAACAATAGATATTGTTATCAGTCCAAGGAACTTTAACAGATGTCACTAGAGTGCGGGATGGCACCTGTAGGTAAGAGCATGGCATTCATCAAAACTCCAGTAGCATCATCACACAGTGTGCAATATATACTTAAAAGATGACTATGATTCATGGAACCATGTTTACTCACTGCCTTCAACAGAGCAAATTTTATGAGATTTTAAAATACACACAAAGACATACATAAACAATCATTAAGAAAACAAAAAATGGTGTCTAGTGAGCAAAAGTCAAAACTCAAAGCAAGAGTGTGGACTACATAATAAAAATAATATGCAAAAACTGAGGGAAGCGTAAAATCTACGCTACATTTGTGTTAACTGAAAAAAAAAATATGAACCAATAAAGCCTCGAATAATCTAAAGATCAGAATTTAACCTCAAAATGGCTTCAATACACACGATGACCGTGTCCTACAACTTAAATTAAGCAAGATGGTCAAGATTCATGAGTAATTAGAAGGTACCATTGTTCACAATTAAGTTCAAAAGCTCAAATTAAAACAGTCAAAAGTATGAAAGAATGAGATAGCAAAACACACATGGTATGTCTCTGAATGCAGAAGGCTGATAGCCCGAATTTCTTCAAGATAACATGGACCTGCTGATCCATGCAGAGCATGTTACTAGAAGTCAAATGATCAAGTAAGCTCTGCTCTGATCTAGAAATATACCGTTGGGCAAACATCTCATTACTACATTCAGCTAAAGTGAAAGCTATTTGGCCACACCATATAGATACTCAAATTTGGCGAGTACTCCAAAATCAAATGCAATGAATTAAATCAATGAATACAAATGACATGCTTACCAGGTGAATAACATCTATGCTGACATCACCAGCTTCAACGCCCTCAATGGTAACGAGCAAAACATTCCCAGCAACATCTCCAGTGCTCTTATTGTTTACAATTTCTTGCCGATTTGAGTACTGGATATACACAGTTTTTCCTCGAACTTGTGCAGGCTCAGATGACGAAGCATAATATGAAACCATTGATATTGCTTGGTTAAGATCAGTCTGAAAGAATATAAATATATATATTAACTGAGAAATTTAGTCCAGGATATACAAATGAACAAATTAAAGTGGAAAGTTGAAACCAATGTGTATCCCTACATGTGTATGTTTGCAAATGTAAATGATAAATGATCGCCAATGTATGATAACTAGCACGGTGGGCTGGAAAAAAATCACGGGGTGGAGGGGGGGAGCAAAGGGCCCAAACGAAAAAAAAAGAGTGTGTGGGGGGGGGTGTGTGTGTGAATTGTGTTGCAAATGTAACCAATGTGTATCCCTACATGTGTATGTTTGCAAATGTAAATGATAAATGATCGCCAATGTATGATAACTAGAAAATACCCGTGCACGTAGTGCACGGTGGGCTGGAAAAAATCGGGGGGGGGGGGGGGGGGGGGAAGCAAAGGGCCCAAGAGAAAAAAAGAGTGGGTGTGGGTGTGGGTGTGGGTGTGTGAGAATTGTGTTGCAGTAAAAATGGGGGTGTTTTTTGGGTTTTACTAAAGGGAATTGCACACTTGTAAATAAGGAAAAGTTGGGGGTGTTTTTGGGTTTTATTAAAGGGAGTGGCACACATGTAAAGAAGGTGAAGATGTGGCTTTGTTTTGTTGGGGAAACCCATGTGGCATGCCACGTGGGACAACTTTGTCCACATGGGACAAAGGTGGGGCCCACACTTTGTCCCATGAGGCCAATGGCAAAGTTGTTATTCTCTCTTTTAATATATAGATAATCTCTATACTATGGATGAACTTGAACAAATCTATATTCATATGTTGGAATCATAAAAATGTATTATTTTCGCAGCCAATCTACTCAGATATCAAAATTACTCACTTATTTGCCAATTTTGTTGTTTACACCACAAACATTATATAAATCAATACTACCAGACAAACCTTTAACCAGAATTGAACTACCAAAATGAAGAAAACTTTTATGCACCAAAACGACAATATACTCTCTTCATGTGCACGTGGAATACAATAACAATTTCTAAACTGCACATATCTTGTGCGTGACTGATCCAATTTCCTATGTTATAATGTATTCATGAAATTCATGATGAATCCACTCAAATCTCAAAATTACTCACGTATTTTGTCAATTTTAAATTTTCCACCACAACAGAAATATATAAGATCGTCATGACTCATGGAACCACCAACCAAAGTTGAACTACCAAAATGAACAGACTAGCAGTATATACTAAATATTGGTTTAATTCCTACAGGTGTATTGTTAAATCCTTGGGCCGGCACCCGAGGGATTCATTCGGATGGGGCCAGAGCCCATCAGGTCCATGAGGAAAGCTTGAAGCTGACCCAGTCAAAGCACGCGTGTCATTTGCCCGTTGGACTTCCATCGTCCCGAACGTGCGATCGACAATGGGCTCATAAATAGCTGAGAGGCGTGGACGATAGTTACCCTTATTCTGGGGGAGGATCGTGACGCCATAATTAGTGACCGTCGGACTTCTGAGGTCTATAAATACACTGAAGATGAACAGTATAGAGGGATCCCAAGGTACAAGAGACCTAATACTCTTACATTCGGCTTTCTACTTCATAATTCTTCCTCCAAATAGCTTATGGCGCCTGACCCGAGACGAAACTTCGTGGGTCGATCTCGACAGCCTCAAGCCTTCCCTTAAGTTCACATTCTAACTTAAGCATCTGATTGGATTTGGATTGGAACCCAGATCCCTCCGACATTCTCTTGTGGTGCAGGAAGATCGTGATACGACCCAATAGGAGGGTCAAACGACAGCTCCCGACGACAGTTGTTCAAGGATCAATCCCGCCGAAAGGTCGAACAACCTTCATATCTAGCCACTGGGTCGAGCAGGCTTCCGTGCTACATGGTAGCATCCTAATCACCATCGACACTGGTTCAACTAACCAAGAGTCTCATTCAACCGGCTCACAAGGCTCCACCTCGGCTGAGAAGTCTACGTCAGCCCAGACATTGTTATCGCCAGTTTTAGCTCTAACAGTTGGCGCCGTCTGCGGAAAATACCAGTCAACATCCCGAAGCAACTAAAGCACAATGTCAACTCGACCCGAATACACTGGATCACTCTACGATCTAGTGGAGATCACACTGAGCGAGAGTGTTCCGAATGCGAACCATGAAGACCAAGAAATCCCACCCAATGCTCAAGTGGTGACTCGGGAACAATTTACCAAGTTCGCTAAGAAGATGGAAAAGAGTTTAGCCATACTAGCTACCGCCATTGAACGGGACATCGAATGTCCACAACCAGGAGGAGGGCGGGCCACCCAAGGAAACCAGGGGCTAGGCGAGCAAGAACTCGAGCCACAAGAGAACTTGCAGCCGAATACCATTCCTCCATCTCAACAGAATGGAGAGATGTGGAATAACCACCTCACCCCTGGACACAATGGAGGTCCAGGACCATCCAATAATGGGCGGACCACCCGCAGCATCTTGAATCAAGGAGGAGATAATCTCATCCCAGGTCACAGTCCGTCCAACCTTGCGGTTGGCGCGAAGAGAAAGGAGAGGAAAACAAGTCCCAACCACTCCACTAGTGCCACTCACCAGCGGCAGGAGGAACGCGCACCACTAGTTCTCCCTACCAATCGGCAGACTCCTATGAAGGAGAACATCATATCAGCCCTATTACTCCCCTAGTTCAAGATCCATGCCTTGCAGATGTATGTCGGCACTGGAGACCCGTGGGAGCACGTCCATAGATATCAGAACGTGATGGAGCTTCATGGGGCTGATGAGCCATACCTCTGCCGAGCCTTCCAAACCACGCTTATAAAAGCGGCGGATGGTTGCTTTAATAGACTGCCCGATAATAGCATCGGGTCATTCGACGATTTGTCTGACCTTTTTTGCAAGCAGTTTGTTGCAAGGAGACATCCGAATCGCAAATCATCTCATCTCTTCAATCTGAAGCAGGGTGAGAAAGAATCAATTCGCGACTTCATCAAGCGCTTCAATGAAGAAAGATTGCAGGTTGAGGACGTTCTGATTTCCACTATCATCGGAGCCCTCACCCAAGCAGTCAGAAATAAGCACATGTTGAGGTCCTTGAACGAGTTCCCACCGAGCAATCTCGTGGAGCTATTCAGTACGACAGATCGGTTCATGACCTCAGAGGAAGCACTCGCCGCTACAAAGAACGACACTCCTAGGCGTCGAGAAGAAGCTAAGCGAGATGCACGACCCCCGAGGGAACCCGACAAGAACCACGAGATAGACGACAGAGAAACAAAAGTCCCCGGAGCAAGGAGCATCCTGCAGAAGATGTGCACGTTAGGCCGAGTGCTCCCAAATCAGAGGTCCTGGCGTACGCCCAATGAGAAGAACTCACCAACGAGCCTGTCAAAAAAAGCAGGTACGAAAGGAGGGATGATCTCAAATGCTGCAAGTACCACGACGACTACGGACATAATACCGATGATTGCTGGATACTTAAGAAAGAGATTAACTCACTAGTCAAACATGGTCATCCCAAGAAGACAGGTGACGACCAGCAAAATAAAGAGTGGACCTCGAAGCAGAAAGGCAAGGGGCCAATGACTGGGTCATCCATCACCAAGGTGGTCGACTAGAAAGCTTCTAGACAAGGATCAAATAAAGGCCAGGCGTAAACAGCCCCAAGCAAAATCAAAACGTATGTGCACTTTTCCTTTTGTCAGAATGTCAAAACTTTCTATATTAATAAAGTTTGTTTTCCTTCCAAATATATTTTCTCAATATGACACTTATGAATTTTATGAGAATCATTCCGCTAATGCTTAGTTAATCTTTGACAAGCGTGCTACTCACAAGGATCCAATCCTTAAGAGAAATCTAGATGTAACATGCTCAATTCACAATGCCTTAATAAAAACAAACTTGAAGAATACTGGGTCGTCAGCTGTAAGCGGAAGGGGTCACCCCCTCGCAACTGAACAACCATACTTCGTCGTCGGCTGTAAGACGAAGGGACAGCGTCCCTCGCTACCGAACGACACTACCTAGTCGTCAGCCGTAAGCCGAAGGGGCCACCCCTTTACAACTGAACGACCCTATTTTGCCATCGGCCGTAAGACGATGGGGCCATGCCCCTCGCTACCGAACGACTCTGCTAAGTCGTCAACCATAACCCGAATGGGCCACCTTCTCACCTGAACGACTCTACCTAGTCGTCAGCCGTAAGCCGAGGGGCCACCCCTCGCAACTGAACGATCCCTTCTAGTCGTCAGTCGTAAGACGAAAGGGCCACGTTCCTTACTACCGAACGATTATCATCGGTCGTCAGCCGTAAGCCGAATGGACCATCCTCTCGTAACTGAACGATCTCTCCTCGTCGTCGGCCGTAAGACGAAGGAGCCACACCCCTCACTACCCAACGACTATCCTCAGTCGTCAGCCGTAAGCCGAAGGGGCCACCCCCTCGAAACTGAACGACCCTAGTTTGTCGTCGATCGTAAGATGAAGGGATCACGCCCCTCGCTATCGAACGACTCTACCTAGTCATCAGCCGGAAGCCGAAGGGGCTACCACCTCGCAACTGAACGACCCTACTTCGTCGTCGGCCGTAAGACGAATGGGCCACGTCCCTCGCTATCAAACGACTCTACCTAGTCGTCGGTCGTAAGGCGAAGAGGTCACCCCCTCACAACTGAACGACCCTACTTCGTCGTCGGCCATAAGACAAAAGGGCCACGCCCCTCACTACCGAACAACTCTGCTTAGTCGTCAGCCGTAAGCCGAAGGGGCCACCCCCTCGCAACTGAACGACTCTACCTAGTCGTCAGCCGTAAGCCAAAGGCCCCCTCGCAATTGAATAACACTAACTAGTCGTCAGCCGTAAGCCGATGGCCCCCTCGCAACTGAACGATTCCTCCTCGTCGGCCGTAAGACCAAGGGATCACGTCCCTCGCTACCGAACGACTATCCTCGGTCGTCAGCCGTAAGCCGAAGGGGCCACCATCTCGCAACTAAACGATCTCTCCTCCTCATCGGCTGTAAGACGAAGGGGACACACCCCCACGCTACCGAACGACTATCCTTGGTCGTTACTAGTAAGCCGAATGGACCACCCTCTCGCAACTAAACGACTTACTTCGTCGTCGGCCGTAAGACGAAGGGTCCCCACCCATCGCTATCGATCGACTCTACTCGGTCGTCAATCGTAAGACGAAATGGACATCCCCTCGCAACTGAACGATCACTCCTCGTCGTCGGCCATATGACGAAGGACCACACCCCATCGCAACTGAACGACTCTACTCAGTCGTCAACCGTAAGCCGAAGGAGCCACCCCCTCGCAACTGAACAATCCCTCCTCCTCGTCGGCCGTTAGACGAAGGGGCCACACCTCTCGCTACCGAACAACTATCATCGGTAGTCATCCGTAAATCGAAACGACCACCATCTCGCAACTGAACGATCCCTCCTCGTCATCGGCCATAAGACGAAGGGTCACGCCCTTCGCTACCGAACAACTATACTCAGTCGTCAACCGTCAACCGATGGGGCCACCCCTTCGCAACTGAATGACTCAACTTGGTCGTCAACCGTAAGCCGAAGATGTCGCCCCCTCGCAACTGAACGACCATACTTCCCCGTAAGATGAAGGGGCCATACCCCTCGCTGCCGAACGACACAACTTGGTAGTCGGCCATAAGCTGAAAAGTCACCCCTTACACAACTTCAAGAGCTACGCCTTACTACGATGGTTAATGAGGGTATGATTCAACAATTCAGCCCCTATCACCTTGGGCAGTTGCTTAACTCGTTGAAAGGGGCCAAATGGCGACACAAACGCTCATACACGCTCCTTAAAACAAGTGTTAATTTGTGACAGACAAAGAGGTATATGTCAACTTTTGGTAATATCTTTTTACTTAAAACAAGTGTCAATTTGTGACAGACGAAGAGGTATATGTCAACTTTTGGCAATTTCATTTTTGTTTTGTATTACAAAATTGTCGTGTACCTACAAAATTTGCACCTCTAACACATTCAAAACTTGGAGGGATAAGGAACTCTTAAGATCCTTCAACTGGATCGGCGGGCCCTTGGTCTCCCTCGATCGAAGGAATATGCTCTTGATCTCTTTGAGCACCAACATTTGCAGCCTCACCTGTCTCGGCGGCAGCCTCGTCGATGGGGATAACAGCATCCATGGTCTTGCTTTGACCATCGTTTCCCTCGATTGGGAAAATGACAGGGATTTCGTCAATATTAACCGCAATATCGGGGAATCGACCCTTTATCTATCGTCGACGCCGCTCATATCCTTGTGTATACAGCTCATCGAAGTCAGGCAAATTGTCCATACATTCTTGGATTGCCTTCTCCGCGATCTCTCTCGCGTTGACTTCCCGAGAGCCACCAAGGAGTCGAGTTTGAAGTTCACTCTCTCAGGCCTCCCACTTTGCCCTTTCCTCAAGCAGCATTTTTTCTGCTTGCTCCCTCAAAGCAATTTGACCAGCCTCCCTCTTACGAGACTCGCCTAACTCATGTTCGAGTCGAAGAACCTGAGACTGAATCATTTTATTGAGAAGCTTCCATCTGGCCAACTTCGCATCGGCCTTTTCAACGGCAATCCTGGCCTCCGCCAATGTGGCCTCATGATTAGCCACCGCCACCGAGCAGCAGCATAACGCATCGTTAGCAACGAGAGCCTACAACAAGCAAGAATTGCCAATCTCAATACTTGCTTCATGCATAATGAAGACAAGCATGATTATTACCTGAACGTTTGCGTGAACAGCAATTGAGGACAGCCTTGCGTGATCGACATTCTCCAGAAGGGCCTTATCCCTGGGAAGGGTCGAATTCTTAGCAATTCGTGAGGCGGTCCCACGATCCAAAAGAGCCGACTCATCTCTCCTAATTGGAAAGCTCGGCAGAAGGAGATCCTCCTCAGAACAATCGAACGGGGCTTGAGGCGATCGATCTTCCTGCAAGATCAATCTAAAATCCAAAGGAATGTCCTTGGCCAACAATTCAGGAGGAAACGGACCTCCCCATGGCCAAGAATCCTGATGCAGAATTGGCTCCTGAGGAGAGGGTGATTCCCCCGAATCCTTCTCAGAAACAAGACCCTTTTCTTGTCCGAGGGATTGGGCCTCATCATGTGGCTGATTTGTGCGCAGAGAGGCAGGCGGGTCGATGCGTCATCCGACCCAGACAAGTAAATACGAAGTTGCCGCCTCGATCTCTTCACCACCTTCTCAATAGAAACCACCTCAAATTCGAGTGGAAGCTTCTTCGTTTTCCTCTGATAAGGACGAATCGACTGTGAGGCGTCATGGACCACCATGGGTAAAACCTCGAAGGTCCCGACCGTTCCACCCTCCAGAGGATACACTTGAGGAGAAGACAAATTTTCCTTAGCCTCTCTAATAGAAGCTTAGACTGTTTTCCGCATCTCAGGGTCTACCTAGTATTCCAGAGCGACCATGCCTGCAAGGAGAATGCAAAATTCAAGAAAACGAAGAGCAAATTAGAGATGGACAAGGTCGAATCAACCTTTCGTCCATACGGTACTGTGCAGCACTGTGTCAGTCAACAACCACTTTGTCGACATGGTTCTCAGGCAGCTTCATCAACAAACAGACAACTTTTCCATCCTCGTCGGAAAGAGTTGTGTCCTCAGTCGTGCCTAAATCAGAAGTCCCACACCGAGTACAGAAGCTCGCCTCGCCGTGAAATATCACAAATACGAATTGGTCTTTCCATTTCGGATTTGATGTGGAAAGATCACCAAATAATTTTCTACCTCAGGGAGCAGTTATAATATACCAGCTCGATATCTTGAGGGAAGGAATTATGAAAACGTAATTGAACAACTCCATAGTTGGTTCAATCACGTTCATCACGCACAGTGCGATGAAGCTGACGAAAATACCAGTGGCGTTCGGCATCGGTTGACAAAGGAAAAGACCCAATGTCCTCAGTAAGGAGAACATGAAGGGATGCATGGGGAATTGAAGCCCCGGATGGAAAGCATTGACATAAACTCCAACCTCTCAATCTCCATGGAGATGAACCCTCACCTCCCTTTGATGCAACCGGATCTGATAGTCGCACAGGACATATTTCTCTTGGAGATCAGGAATTTGATCTGCCTCCACTTGAGAGAATTGATTGGCAATCAGATTAGGCACGACGGTCTCCCCCTTATCCTTCTGAGGGACGGAAGCCGAAGCCTTTCCGGTGGCGCAAGCAGAGGAAGAAGCCATTAGCGGATAAGGAAATTTGGGTCAAAGATGCCGGAGACGATGGTTTCGATCTCCCTCCAAAACTACCTTATTAAGGCAAGGTGATCTCTCAAATCGGGTTGCGTGTTGGAAATCCAGGTACCCTAGTATCTTGAATTTCGAACAGACGCATCGTCCAAATCAGAAGAATAGGCGATTTTCCTCGACTGCCGTGACACATTAATAAAATGGCACGTCACTTGACCCCAACAGACGAACTGTCTGAGCTCGAGTGACAGGGGCCATTGTTAAACCCTAGAGCCGGCACCCGAGGGATTCATTCGGATGGGGCCAGAGCCCACCAGGCCCATGAGGAAAGCTTGAAGTTGACCCAGTCAAAGCCCACGTGTCATTTGCCCGTTAGACTTCCATCGCGGTGAACATGCGATGATAATGGGCTCATAAATAGCTGAGGCGTGGACGACGATTACCCCTATTAAGGGGGAGCATCGTGGCGCCATAATTAGTTATTGTTATCCTTCCAACGTCACTGAAGAGACCTCTGATGTCTATAAATACACTGAAGATGAACAGAATAGGGGGGATCCCAATGTACAAGACCTAATACTCTTACATTCGGCTTTCTACTTTATAATTCTCCTCCAAATAGCTTACAACGACTGACCCAAGACGAACCTCCGTGGGTCGATCTCGACAGCCTCAAGCCTTCATTTAAGTTCTCATTCTAACTTAAGCATCGGAGGGGATTTGGGTCGGAACACAGATTCGACCCCCCTGACGTTCTCTTGTGGTGCAAAAAGATTGTGATACGACCTAACAGGAGGGTCGAACGACAGCTCCCGACGACAGTTGTTCAATGATCGATCCCATCGAAAGGTCGAACAACCTTCATATCTAGCCACTGGATCGAGCGCGCTTCCGTGCTACATCCTAGCATCCTAATCACCATCGACCCCGGTTCAACTAACCAAGAGTCTCATTCAACCGGCTGACAAGGCTCCACCTCGACTGAGAAGTACATGTCAGCTCAGATATTGTTATCGCCACTTTTGGCTTTAACATGCATGTTTCGAACGTGAGTGGTAACCGAGATATAAGAACACGCATGTGTATTGGACTTGAATAATCCATATTCGTAAGTTATAATGTATTCCGTTTCAGAGAGTTATGATGTATACCATTTCATTGAATCGACTCGAATATCTAATGCAATTGCTTATTTTGGCAATATTATCGTTTCCACTACAAACAGATACAAATCTAGAACGACACACAAAACCACAAACGAAAACTAAAATTCCACAACGCATGAACAATATTAAATCCTATGAACTGTGAAAGAATACTTACAAACTCGACAAATGCCTGGTTCCGATTGGCCCCGACATTGCACTTGGTGTTAACGATCTTGCCGAATGGCTTGCAGAGCTCGACGAGCTCTTCCTCGGCGCACTCCCACGGCAGATTCCTCAGATGCAGCACCTTCGACGGGGTCTGCGTGTAGCGGAATTGCGGCTGCCCTGACGCCGACGACATCCTATCTACCTATCTCCGATCTAGGGTTATAACTTAGAATCAAGACTGTCCTCTTCGATCCCCGGCCGCAAGGAGATCAAATTGAGTGGTATGCTTAGGGCGCTAGAGGTTTTGGATGGGGATTCCGAACCCTCGACGAGATGATACTAGGGTTTGATCCGAGTCCAGATTCGTGTGACAGGGTTTTAATAGGTGGAGAAAAAAAATTGGGGATTTTTTCTTGAGAGTTGCTTGGCGCACCCACCGTTTTACGCCGCGCACATACCCCTAATTACACGTTTGCCATTTTACTCCCGCACACATTCCGCTTGAATAGCAAATTTGTAAGCGGTTTTCTCATATTAGTCTCTTAAATCATGCATAATTTGATATTAGTCTCTTAAATCTTCGAATTTTGAGTTTAATTCCTCAAATCATTAACTATAACCAAAATAGTCCCCACACTCTAATTTTTTGTTTAAAAATCTGTTAATGCTGAAGTGGCTGTTAGTGCTGACGTGTCCGCTTGTTCAGGCGGCAGCGACGGTGATGAAGTGGAGGAGGAAGAGGGGCGGCGGCGGTGAGGAGAGGGGATGATGGGGGAGGGGGGATCGACAGTGAGGAGAGGGGGATCGACGGGGAGGGGGTTATGTGGAGGAGGAGGGATCGGCAGCGGGGAGGAGGGGGATAAGGCGGCTGGGAAGAGCTCTCCCGGTGGCGGGGAGGAGGGGGGAGGGGGATGAAGGGGGGAGAGTGGCGGTGGGGAGGATTGGGATGAAGGGCGAGGAGGCGATGAGATCGGCGGAGAGGAGGGGGGATCGGCGGCATGAATGAGGGGGAGGAGGAGGTGGGGGATGGAGGTGGAGGTGGAGGTGGGGAATGAAGGTGGAGGAGGAGGGGGGGAGCGACGGCGGGGATGAAGGGGGATGAGGGAGAGGAGGGGGTGAAGAGGGAAGGGGAGGGGGAGAGCGGCGGCGGGGAGGATGTCCGCCTCCTCCCTTCCCCTCCGCCACCTCCCCTCATTAGGGCTTAATTTTTAGTTAATTAACACTAATTGTTAATTAATCGTTAATTAATCTAACTATTTAACTGAATATAGGATGAGGTGACTATTTAGGTTAACGGCTTAAGATTTGAGGAATTAAACTCAAAATACAAAGGATTAAGGGACTAATATCAAATTACGCATAATTTAAGGGACTAATATGCGAAAAACCCAACTCGTAAATGGTGGTATGTGCGCGGAGTAAAACGGTGGGTGCGCTGAGCACCTCTCTTTTTCTTACTTATTTTTTTCCCAGCTTTGGGGAGAGAACTGGGCTTGTGCTGTTCTCTATCGATTTAGATTTAATTTGTTCTCAGTGGAGTATTATGCAATCTGAACCGTTCAATTGGCGAGTTACTAAGCGCACAGACCAAATTGTTACTCTCAAAGACCACTTTACACACCCAACCGAATTAAAAAGCATTTTTCTACTATAAATACTACTCAACATCCAACTTTTTCCTCTTTTATCTCATTCATCCTCCTCCATCACCTTCATTCTCCCCCCCCCCCCCCCCCCCCCCCCCCCCCCGCCGCCCACCATCGCAACATGCCCCCTCCTCTTCTTCGTCACCAACTCTCTCCCTCCTCTTCTGCATCCCACCTAGGGATGGCAGTAATGACATGACCCGAACCGTCCGACCCGACCCGCCACGGTTTTGACCCGACCCGCCCCGACCCGCAGACGGGTCGGGGCAAGCTTGGGCTTTGTATGCAACCCGGCCCGCCCCGGTGTCGTGTGTGTATATTTTACATATGCACGCACGTCTTCTTTGTGTTTTTCCACTATTTTCCGCCGTCCCGTATCCATTTTCTCGTGTTTTCTAGTTTTCTTTCACTTTTCCGTGCTTTTGTGTGTTTGCAGGAGATTGCCAGCGTAGGGGACACATAACGAAGATATCATAAGTCTCCGGAGCAACCGGAGGAGTCACGCGCGATCCAGGGGGCCAAACGACGAAGATTTCCATCTTTCAGCCCCCACCCGATCGGTTGGACACAGCCAACCTCGTGTCCGACTCGGGCTGAAGCTGAAGCGAAGTGCAAGGTCAACCGACCGGTTCGCCGACCGGTTCATCCCAACAGAGTTCTCGGGAAATTGGAGCTGAATTTCAACCGATCGGGTGACCTTCACCCGATCGGTTCATCTGTAGCGAATTTTACGAACGACGACCCGGAGAGCTCACCTGACGACACGCTGACTGTGCCAAGTCGACTGAAGTCTCTGTTCTTTTGGGCGATAATTCCAACCGATCGGTTGATAACTCAACCGATCGGTTCACCTGATGACCGCATCCCTTCAAACGACGACCCGCTTGCACCAACCGGTCGGGTCAAGAGAGCGGGTGAAATTTCTGAAGCTCGCAGCCGAAGCACGTAGCAGCTCACCCGATCGGTTGATTCTTCAACCGATCGGGTGAAGTCAATTTCTATATATAGTTGCCTAGGTTTTCAGAAACGAGAGCTATGTATTTTTTCTGTCTTTTTCTCTATTTGTGACGGCTGGAATTTTATTGCTATCTGTAAGTTTTCCGATCTTTATGAAACTTTGATATAGTATTAATAGCATTGCTACTACTTCATTTCAATTGCCTGATTATGATTTCTACGGTCGATTCTCATTTAGATTGTTTTTTAGCTATAATGTGTGAGTTGTTCCCAAATCTGGGATTTTGATGGAAACCCCTTCGTGGGTTCTCCCTAATGCGTCCATAGGACTAGGATTCCGATAGGGAATAGGGATTTATTGGTTACGCGGGGTGTTTCATTGTCATCGACAGGCAAAAGACCGCCTTTGACCGTTGGGCCAAGGGGGAATAAACTTGACGGTTGACTCCCTAGCCATAGCTCATGCCCTTAGCGTAGACATCGAATCCTAGCGCGTGGGAACGGCAGGATGAGATGTTAGGAGTTATCGTTGCGAGCTTAGTGCTCCCGGAGTCGGTCAGTGTTAATGGACATGGGAATGCCTACTGACCGAACCCGGGTAGTCCGGCGTATCATCCTGGGCACCGACCGGAATATCGGGCTCATAGGACGCTGGTATCACTCTTAGAGGCAACGTCTCACCACTAAACCCTAATTCCGATCGTATTCCTATCCGTCAGTCGTAATAATGAGAACACATGATAGGGTGGAAACCGAAGTCCTAGATTTCCCTTTATATTGTTTAATCCTCCGTATTTACATTCCGTGACAAACCATCTATCGATTGGGATAGCTCACCCGTATGGTGAATTGGTTCCTCTTAGAAACAAGCACAACCACGCCTCCCTGTGTTCGACCCCCAAGCCACACGACAACACCGTGCGCTTGCAATACACATATTTTAAATCTGGTATCCACTATCCAACTGCACTGTTACGAGATCGAAAAGCCGGGGGACGTCAAGCTTTATAGCGCCGTTGCCGGGGAGGCAACGTGTTTGTTTATTTTAGGACCTTCGAACCCTTGAGTCTAATTCGTATCCCTACCTCGCGATAGTTTTCACATTCTACTTTTTTATTTTTATTTTCTACTTTTATTTTTCTATTTTATTCTGTTCTTATCCCATACTTGCTTCACGGGTATTTCTTGTTTTTCATGCGCAGGAATATAAGGAGTCTAGACGACTTGATTCCTATCGACCCGGAAATTAACGCCACCTTGAGGCGTCTGGCCGCAGAGAAGAGAAGAAGAGAAGAGTCTGAAGCCATGGGGGAGAATACCCCACCGCATAAGTCCCTGCTGGAGTACTTGATGCCATCCATCGGGTCCACCTCCTCCATTCGACCTCCGGCTATTTTAGCCCAGAGCTTCGAGCTTAAGCCGTCACTAGTGACGTGGATCCAGCAGGATCAATTCTCTGGGGCACCCATGGAGAGTCCTATTGAACATCTGGACTCCTTCCTCGAGAAGTGTGACACATTCAGGATTAATGGTGTCACCACTAAAGCAATCCGACTGAAGCTATTCTCCTTCTCTCTGCGGGATAAGGCCAAGCAATGGCTTAGGGGAAAGGACCTGAACACCTTCAACACCTGGGAGAAGCTCTTGAATGCGTTCTGGACTAAGTTCTTCCCTTCGGGGAAAGCAATGAAGCTGAGGAGTGATATCTCCTCCTTCTCCCAGGCCAGCCACGAGTCCCTGCATGAAGCTTGGACGAGATACAAAGAGATGCAGCAGAGATGTCCTCATCACGAGCTTCCAAAGTGGCAGATTATTAATCTGGTCTATAACGGGCTGAGGGATGACTTGAAATCTTCGATGGATGCCGCGGCTGGGGGGTCCTTCATGTCTAGAAGTGAAGAAGATGCCGGCAACATCTTGGAAAACATGGCATCAAACATTGAGCGGTGGTGCGACGAGCATGCAACACCTAGATCTGGAGGCATTCATAGGTCGAGGACGTCGACAAGTTGTCTAGCAAATTTGATTTGCTATCGACCCAATTCTCAGCGCTCATGGTAGGAGCTGGTGGTGCCGGCACCCAACAAGTATCAGTGGTGGAAGCAGAAGTCGTGGGAGACTTCGAGGGTGGTGACATTTCACCGCCGGTGGATCAAGCTAGCGCACTTTTCTTCAACCCTACGGGTAATGCAACGTATCCACTCCGGACTAGCTCTAACCTGGTTTATTCTACGAATAACCGGAACCACCTAAATCTTAGCTATCGGGCGTCGTACAAGCAGCTTCAGCAGCCGCAGCAACAAGTATATCAGCCGCCTAGGCAACAGCAGCAGCAGCAGTATCAGCAACAGCAGCAACCCCCGCAAATGTACCAACAGTATCCTCCAGGAATCAGCAGCCCATGCAGCAGCAGCAGCAGCCATATGGTCAGCGGCGAGTCATCTCTCCGGTTGAGTCCCTCTTGACTCAGTATATCACAAACCAAGAGAAGATCAATTTGAAGCTGGAGATGGGGCAGAGTGTCCTCACTGACCAAGTAACCCAGCTGGGGTTGCAGGTGGCGAACCTTCAAATGTCGCAAAATCAATTGCCGCCACAACCGGAAGTTAACCCGAGGGGGGCAAATCAGACTTTGGCACTAACGCATGAACATGCGAATGTGTCCGCTATCGTCCTGAGAAGCAGGACACAAATTCCTACGAGAGTGCCCGCTAAGGAACCGGAAGCTCCGTTGGTCGTTGGGCGCCAATTGAAAAATCGAATGACGACGGAGCTCCGTCACCAAAGAATACGACTCCGGAGGGAGTCCCTAAAGAAGAGAAGAAGAAGGAAGAGGAGGAGAACCTTAGAGTATTCAAGCTCGTTGTGCCTTTTCCACAACGACTTGCCAAGGCTAAAATTGATGAAAAATACGGCAAGTTCTTCGCTATGGTCAAGAATTTGAGTTTGCAGATCCCGTTCCTCGAAGCCATAGAGACAATTCTATCCTATGCAAAATTTTTAAAGGACTTGGTGACGAGGGGTTCAAGGAAGGAAAAGGTCGTTCTCACGACGGAATGTATTGCTCTCATCCAACGAGCGAATCCGCCCAAGCTAAAAGACCCGGGAAGCTTCTCCATTACTTGTTTGATTGGGAAAGTAAAAATCCATCGGGCGCTCATGGACTTAGGAGCGAGCGTCAGTCTAATGCCCCTGTCACTATACAGGAGGATAGGGATGGGAGACCTGGAGCCCACGGGTATGACACTTCAATTAGTCGATAGATCGGTCAAATACCCGGTGGGAATTGTAGACGACCTGCCCGTTAACGTCAGTGGAGTACATGTGCTGGTAGACTTCGCGGTGATGGATATGCCCGAAGACACTCATACGCCCATCATCCTTGGACGTCCCTTCGTGACCACCGCTGGCGTGCTGATTGACGTGAAGAAAGAGAAGTTATCCCTTAATGTTGGCGATGAAAAGGTCGAGTTCGACTTGGGGTTATCTATGAAGCACCACCCGGATGAAGCTGGTTGCAATATGCTGGACAATGAGGAAGAAAGAGCTGTGGAAGCTGGGGCCTGTGAAATTCTCTCAAGGAATCCCCCAGACAGCGTGGGGGACCTTGAAGAACATGTCGGTCTGAAAAAAGAAGATGTTGTTGGGGAAGCGGTTGTCCTACATACGACCCCTCCCGGATTCCAAAAAGCTCCTCAGACAAGGAAAAAGGGGAAGGCGCCTATGGGTCTTACCGGTGATGAGATCCGGATCTTGAAAAGAGTGGCGGTAGACGCCAATATAAGGGAAAAGCCCCCTGATGCCATCAACAGAGGGAGGATCGTCGAGCAAGTCTACTTGTCACCGCCAACGACACCAAGGGCCACCAATTCAGAATATGAAGGGATGCCAAACTTGTTGAGTATTGATTCCCCGGATTTGGTTTTGATGATGAACAAACAAAAATATCGGGCACTAATTCTATTTGAGCGCATTTATGGAGATCGTTGCCAAATTACTTCGTACATCTCAAGCGACGCCCCAAGACTTCTTAAAGCGCGTAATCGTTGTGCCTGAAGCTTCGTTGAAGCTCAAGGAGTTATTAATGAAGTCTAGAGATTCGGATTGAAGCTTTGAAGACTGTTCGTCATGTTTATTTTATTGTCTTCTAGCTTCATCGTATAGAATGTTAAGCTTTGAGTAGGATTTGCTTAACTATCTTCATAACGCTCATATCTTAGATCTAGGATTGTCTTAGAAGCCATTAGAATCTTTCCCAAAGCTTATCGCTTCATTTCACGGCTTCTTATGTATCTTAGTTGGTTCAAGAAGAAGAACCAACCGACTAGAAGACAATCTAGTCGATTGGAAATCCTTCTTGAACCGACTAGATATCCTAGTTCAATTCAGCCTAGCTACTGTTGACAAGTTAGTCGGTCAAAGAACATTCACCGACCGACTAGTTGTCAAACTAGTCGGTTGGCAATCCTTCTTAGACCGACTAGTTTTCCTTGTGAAATTCAGCTCATTTACTGTTGATTAATTAGTCGGTCCAAGAAGGTTAACCGACCGACTAGTTGTCAAACTAGTCGGTTGGTGTCTATTCTTAGACCGACTAGTTCTATCTATTGATTTTGCTATCTTCCCTGTCACCCATCTAGTCGGTCCAAGAAGGTTCACCGACCGACTAGTTGCAAAACTAATCGGTCAGTGATCCTTCTTAGACCGATTAAGTAGCTTCAGAAATAGATCCGTTGGGCATTTAATGCCACGATTTTTGCTGAACTCTTTTCTCTCTTCTATATAAACTTGATGAGCTTCTAGCTTGCATTCAAGGCTGCCATTATTGATATTTAGAGAATCAAATTAAACTCTCATTTCTAAGCTCTCTCTGCTCACAAGAATCTCTCCCTCACTCTAATTTTCTCAAGAGAGATTCTCATTTATTGTGAGCTACTCAAGCTAAGAGCTTGAATCCAAGTCACCAACTTCTCCCTAGCAATCGATTGCTGCTCATCTTGGTGGAGCTAGGGTTTGGTGCTTGCTTCTTCCTCAAAATCCTTCTTGCCCTAAAATCTGTAAGTTTTACTCAAGGCACATGGTTTTGTGGTAAGTGTTTATTGTTTCATTTACTTTGATATTTCAAGTTTATCTCTCGGTTGTGAGAGAAGATCGTGATCCCAATTTGTGGGAGTAACGTTTCGATTTGTGTATGATTTGATCTTGTAGTAGTTTCTACAAGAATTTCATAGTGCAAAATTTGAGTTAGAGGATTCTAACTCAAGTAGCCGGAGGGGATCCAGGTGTCTGGGACGTAGGATCACCGGGAACAGGTCGGGGAGACTTGGGTGGATCCGAACCCGTTACTTCGCTTGTTTGCGTTGAATTTTTCTGTTGTCAATTTTTCATTCCGCATTGTTGTTAATGTTTGCACAATAATTAGGAATTATACTCTTGAATATTTTAAAGTACTATTCACCCCCCTCTAGTACTTGTACAATAGCTATCAGGGCATTACATTTGCTATCAGAGCCAAGTTCATAGCTATGTCTACCAACGACAACAAGAACGTTCGTCCACCTTCCGACTACAGCACCTTCAAGAATCGTGAAGGAGCTTCTTCAGTGATGGAAGGACACTCCTCTACTAGGCCTCCTCACTTCAACGGTGCCAATTATAGGTACTGGAAATGCCGGATGGAAGCCTTCCTCCGGAGCACTTCACTTTGGAGAGCCATGCTAACGGAGTATGTCGAGCTCGCTGAAGAAGACTTCGCGAAGTGGACTACCACGGAGGTCACCGCGGAGGTGAACAATGCCAAGGTAATGAATGCCTTACAATGTGCATTGGAGCCTGGAGACTTCAACAAGATATGCACCTATAAGAGTGCATATCAAATCTGGAACCAACTCCTCATCTTGCACGAAGGAACGAGTAGGGTAAAAGACTCTAAACTCGTTGTTGCTAACAAAGAGTTCGAGTTATTTCACATGAAACAGGGTGAAAGTATGAAGTAGTACTATGCTTGCTTCGTGGATATAACTAACGAGTTGGAAGCTCTTGGGAAGAACTATACCCAAAAGGAGAAAGTCGCGAAGATTATTGACGGACTTCCTTCAAGTTGGGAAAAGCGTACATACGCTATCGAGGAAGGTAACGATATGAATAAATATACTGTCGTTCAACTAATGGGTACCTTAATGTCGCACGAGGTACGGAAGGACAGTAAGATAAAGATGCAGGACAAGATGAAGTCGTTCTTGAAGCAAGAAGAGCCAAAGAAAAAGGCAATTGCTTTCAAGGCCGCTCCTTCTACATCTACCGATGGTGAAGAATCGGAAGACGAGTTGGACATAGAATCCATTGCCCTTATGACAAAGAAGCTCAACCGATTCTTCCGAAAAGATAACTTCAAGAATAAATCAAAATTTAGTTCGACTAATGCCTCCGCTCCTTTGTGTTTTAAATGCAACAAGCCAGGACACATCAAGGCGGATTGTCCTCTCAACAAACAAAAGGAGAAGTGGAAGGCACCAAAGTTCGACAAGTCACGAAAGTACAAGAAAGGGTACAAGAAAGGGCTTGTCGGCACATTCACCGACTCCGAAGAGGACTCCTCAAGTGGAGAGTCGGATGATGAACAAGTGGAGCAAGCACACATGTGCTTCATGGCAAGAGAGGAACATGATCAAGAGACCTCTTCCGATGAAAGCGAGGATGAAGGTGAAGAGGTAACTATGGATGAACTTAGATTAGCTAACGAACAAATTTGGTCTAAGCATACTAAATTGGTAAATAGATATACTAAGATTAAAGATGAGCTAACTAGTCTCCAAACCTCACCTAAGCCTATTATCAACAACGACACCGTTGTTGAAGGCTTGAGAAATGAGATTGTTAATCTCAACTCTCAACTTGAGCATATTCATATTAAAGATTCGGAGGAACACGAGATAGCGGATTGGATTTCTCGAAACTCAACTTTGAGTATTGAGAATGAGAATCTCAAGTCTCGTGTTTGTAAACTCACTACACAAGTGTCTACTTTGGATGCTACTATACTTTCTCTCACCGAGAAGTATGAGTCCACATTAGGCCGAATTGATAAATTCAACAAAGGCAAGGACCATTTGGATAATATTCTGAATGACTTACTTCCGGCCAATCATCGTATTGGCTTGGGGTATAAAAAGGAAAATTCATCCAAATCTTCCACCACCTTTGTAAGGCCAACTTCCGATGCCTCAACTAGTGGGAGTAAACACCTCATGGGTAGTTCATCTACCAATGGTGCTTCCACTAGGTACACACCCCCGTTTGGAAAGAAACCCACTTTGGGTGGACCTCCAAAGAAGGGTCATGCATTTATGTACACCAATACTATGCCACGTAGGAACACACCTACTACTCCACATGTTCACACGTATGATGATTTCTATGCTCCACGTCCACGAGCACGTGCACACCAAGTGAGACACACTCACGCACGTTTTCCTCCACATGCATATGTTCAACCACTTCACTACTATATGAATGATTACCATCATGCACCATATCATATGTCGCCGCCACCATTTCATCATGTGCCGTATGCTTATCCACGTCATGCATACCCTAGGCCACTTCCTCGTAGGCCACATGCATCACGTAGAAATCAACCACATGTGCATGCTCCCAATAGGAATAGGGCTCCCAAGACATTCACTATTTGGGGCCCGAAGGACACAAGCATGCATGAAAAACAAGCATACATTAATTCTTATTTCATGAATGTAGTGCACAATGATGATTATGTTGGGAAGTCTAAGTCCAATTGGACTTGGCTTTCAAAGGTCTAATCTCTTAGGACCCAATGACCTTGGGTACCATGGTACGATATTTTTTATCGTCAGGTACTCAAGAAAAAGAAAAGAAGCAACAAATCAAAATTTAGCTCCAAGGATGGGTGGATACTTGATAGCGGGTGCTCAAAACACATGACGGGTGAAGCTCAATTGCTTTCCAGAGTGGTGCCCATTGAAAATGGAAACCGAGTGGTCTTTGGAGGCAACGAGAGCGGAACCATCATTGGTGTTGAAAAAGTTGGTAACCCATCTAAACCCATTATAAGTGATGTTTACCTTGTTAAAGGCTTAAATCACAATCTCATTTCAATAAGCCAACTTTGTGACAAGGGTTACAAAGTTAGCTTTGCGAAAGGAATGTGTCATATTTTGAGTAAAGATAATAATAATGTGTTGTTTTCTGGCACACGCCATAAGGATATATATATATATACTAGATATTCCAAAATCACATGAACAGTGTCTCATTGCCAACACGAGTGAACAACACTTATGGCATCGACGGTTTGGTCATGTGAACTTTGGAACACTTTTCAAACTATCCAAGTTAAACTCTATAAAATGATTTCCTAAGCTTACCTTTCAAAAGAAAAGCTTTTGTGACTCGTGTCAACGAGGCAAGCTTCCAAAATCGTCATTCAAACCTAAAAAGAGCATATCCTCTAAACGGCCTCTAGAGCTTTTACATCTAGATCTTTTTGGGCCAACTAGAGTTGCTTCATTAGGGAATGCTCGATATGGACTTGTCATCGTTGATGACTTTTCTAGATTTACTTGGGTATTTTCTTTAACTAATAAAAATGATGCTTTTGAAAACTTCACAGAATTTATTAAGAAAGTACAAAATCTCATTGGAACCACCAATGTCACTATTCGTAGTGATCATGGAGGGGAATTTGAGAACGAGTCTTTCTCAAATTTCTGTGATGAAGTTGGTATTACTCACAACTTTTCTTTCCCTCGCGCACCTCCTCAAAATGGTGTTGTTGAGAGAAAGAATAGGACGCTAGTGGAATGTGCTCGCATGATGCTTGATGATAGCCAACTTGGCCATCAATTTTGGGCAGAAGCGGTACATACCGCTTGCTGTGTGTTTAATAGGATACTCTTGAGACCCGGCACCAAACAAACTTGTTATGAATTGTTGTTTGATAGGTTGCCTCAAGTTAAACATTTTAGAGTTTTTGGTGCAAAATGTTTTATCAAAAACACGTATGGTAGTTTGGACAAATTTGATCCAAGATCCAATGAGGGGATATTTGTTGGATATTCCTCCCGTAGCAAAGCCTACCGGATATACAACAAAAGAACATCAACGATCGAGGAATCTCTTCATGTTTCATTCAATGAAAATTTTGTCCCTCCTAGAATTATCAATGATGATGACTCTATGGAAGTTGTATGTGACTCTATTGGTAATTCTAATTCTATTGATTCTGTTGATACTACCCCTACTGATGATTCTTATGAGAATGTTCCTAGTGATCAGGGAGTTCCCAAACGGCTTCATACAGTTCGTGACCATCCCAATGAGCAAGTTATTGGCAACATACTAGATAGTGTCAAGACGAGATCTCAAGTCAACGTCTTCACCCACTGTGCTTTTGCCTCTTCAGTAGAGCCAAAGAATATCAACGAGGCGTGCGAAGATGGTTCTTGGATCCTAGCCATGGAAGAGGAACTCATTCAGTTTGAGAGAAATGAGGTTTGGAAGCTAGTCCATTGCCTTCGAAGAACCACACTGTTATAGGAACAAAGTGGATTTTCAAGAACATGACCGACGAGAACCAAAACGTCGTCCGGAACAAAGTTCGGTTAGTTGCTCAAGGCTACAGGCAAGAGGAAGGTATAGATTTCGAGGAATCTTTTGCACATGTAGCTAGATTAGAACCTATTAGGTTGTTATTATCTTTTGCATGCCATAAAGATTTCAAACTCTTTCAAATGGATGTAAAAAGTGCGTTTTTAAACGGAGATGTCATTGAGGAAGTTTATGTTTCTCAACCTCCGGGTTTTATAAATAAAAAATTTCCAAATCACGTTTTCAAACTTAAGAAAGCACTTTACGGTTTGAGACAAGCTCCTAGAGCTTGGTATGACAGCCTAAAGAACTTTCTTTTGGATTTGGGTTTTAAAATGGGTGAAGTAGATTCTACACTTTTTGTTAATTATGCCAATCATGATATTATTTTAGTTCAAATTTATGTTGATGATATCATTTTCGGTGCTACTAACTTCACTCATTGCGAAGAGTTTTCTAATGTCATGAAGGACTAATTTGAAATGAGCCACATGGGTGAGCTCAAATATTTCTTAGGACTCCAAATTCGCCAAATGCACGATGGAATCTTCATCCACCAAACAAAGTACACGGTGGAGTTGCTAAAGCGATTTAGAATGGAGAATGCTTCTGGCAAGAAGACTCCAATGAGCACTACTACACATCTTGATAAAGATACGGGCGGCAAAGATGTAGACATTCGTCTATATCGAGGTATGATAGGTAGTTTATTATATCTTACTGCAAGTAGGCCTGATATAATGTTCGTCGTATGTGTTTGTGCTCGGTATCAGTCACAACATAAGGATCATACTTAGTAGCGGTTAAACGTATTTTCCGCTATTTAAATCACACACTCGACTATGGATTATTTTATCCAAAGTCTAGCACATATGAGTTAATCTCATATAGTGACGCAGATTATGCTGGATGCAAATCCGACAGGAAGAGTACTAATGGCACTTGCCATTTTATAGGAAATTCTCTTGTCTCTTGGTTTTCCAAGAAGCAGAATTCCGTATCACTTTCAACCACCGAGGCAGAATATATTGCCGCCGGTGCTGAATGTGCACAGGTTCTTTGGATGAGACACACTCTTAAAGACTTCGGTATAAACTGTGATACTTGCCCTATCATGGTGGACAACCAAAGTGCAATATGTCTCTCTAAGAATCCGGTACACCATTCCCGTACCAAACACATAGATGTCCGTCACCATTTCCTAGCTGATCATGTTGCTAAAAAGGACATCATTTTAGTGTACGTTGAAACCCAGAAGCAAATCACCGATATTTTCACGAAACCACTCAAGGAAGATTCTTTTGTGCGGTTACGTCGAGAATTGGGGATTATGGGTGAATCTGAGATTTAGGATTCATATTTTCTATAATCCTGCATGATAATGATATTTATATGTTCATGCTAGATTTGTTGTGATATTCGGGATTTATGATTGGTTTTTCGATTTGCGCGTCGGATTTATGAATTTCTGATATTTACGGGGTAGAATAAGAACATATGAGAGTGTTTTCAATGAATTGTCCAAGTGTTCTTCGGAGAGAACTCAAAATTTCATATTTTCAAATTTTTTGGACTCTTTTAGTCGGTCCAAGTTCATTTGCCGACCGACTAGTTTCACTTCTAGTCCGTTAGTGATTGAACTCAGACCGACTAGTTCATGCCCTAACTTTGGCCTCTCTTGCTGTTTGCATTTAGTCGGTCCAAGCTTATCGGCCGACCGACTAGATTGCATTCTAGTCGGTCAGCTCTTGAACTTAGAGTCTTAGACCGACTAGATCTGCAGGGGCATTTGTGTCTTTGACTCATTAAATCGATTATAACCCCCCTCGCACCGATTAGAATTCATTCTAATCGGTGCAATAACTTTCCCAAACCCTCTTCCTCCCGCGTCTCCTCAGCTCTCTCCGCCGTGCTCCGCCGTTTCCGGCCACCGTCCGCTGCCGCCGACCCTTTCTCCTCCTCCTAGTGTATCATCTATCTCTCCCTCTCAGTTTTTAGGGTTCATATCTGATCAATCTCATACGATTTAGTTCAATTTCGTTCATATTAGGGTTCACTCTTCGTTCGATTTCGCTTCGATCTCGTGCGTTATTGTGTTGTCTCGTCTCAATACCATGGCGAAAACACGCATCCCTATCCGTCCTACCGCTCCATCCCCCATGACCGTCGAGCCATCAACCAACCCTCCTCAACCCAAACGTCGTGCCAAAACCACTCGTACGCCTACCTCTCCATCCCCTTCCTCGCCTCCCCTCAAGAAGAAGAGGACTGCTGTTTCCAAACCCAAGCCCTAGCCTAAGAAGAAGATTTTGACTTCTGGACCTTTCCGTGCTCCCACACCACCCTCTGACTCTGACGATGACTATATCCCGGAGACTGAGCCTACCGAGTAGGCTCCTACTCCTCCTCATCACACTTCCTCTCGTCCGTCAAAGGGGAAGGCTCACATGCCTTCTGGTGGGGTTGATATATCTCTTTGTCGCGATGACACGTTGTGTCTTGCGGCATTCAACCGTATCGAGCACTGTCCGTTGATTCTCGAGCATTTCGTTCAGTTCGCTGACTTTCCTCAGCTCGCAGATCTCCTCTCTTATAGCGGCCTCCTAGATTATCTTCACCATGATCACAAGGCAAATCCTCATCCCGATCCCAGACTTATCAAATTATTCTATGCCAATCGAGTTCGGGGTGAGTATGATGACACCCACTGCATTGAGACCACTGTCTTGGGGACACCCATTGTCCTCACGGCAGAGATCTTAGAGCAGTTGCTTGGTGTCTCCTCCTTTGGCCTGCTCCACTCAGATATCTCCGTGGATAACATCCACGATCTTGACCAGACCATTCTTACTGAAATGTTCCATGTCATTCCTCCCGTCATGATTGGCGTTCCATCGAAATCATTCAAGCCTAATGCGTGGGTCCTAAATCTCATTCTGAAGTCGTGTCTTTTCCCGAAGTACGGCTCCTCCAGCTTGCCCTCACAGCCATTCCTGAATCTTATCTACGCTCTTTTTACTGGGAGCGAGATAAATTGGGCCCGCATTATCCTAGACAAGATGGATTCCTTTGAGTGTATTAGGAAGTCCACCAAGTTTGCTCACATTCCATATCCTTGTCTGCTGACTCTTGTCTTCCGTCGCTTTGGTGTTCCTCTCCCTCCTGATGATCAGCGTCCGTTGGGTCCACCCCTGAACGCGACTGCCGTCAAGAAGTCTCTTACGGCCTTGTGTCACGTTCAAAGGACTACCTCTTCAGCTCCTCATCCTCCTTCACGCCCTGACGTTTAAGCTTCCCAGAGCCGTCAGGAGGCTTGTATTGCTCGATGTGATGAGATGCTTGCACGCATCTGTGATCATTTGGGCATTGAGGTTCCTCTTACACTTTCTGACGAGGAGGCTATGGATGCTGCTGAGGATGAGGAGCTTGCTGCTTCTCCAGTTCGTGCCTCCGAGGGTACTTCTGTTGGCACTTCTTCTGCCAGTGCTCCCGAGAGCACTCCTACTTCCACCCTCCCTTCGGTGGACACTCCAGTCGATACAGAGACCACCATTTCATCTGCACAGCCTGCTGCTGGTGCTGATCCTGCCTCCGCCTCCTGAGCTTTCGTTGGAGGACTCTCCCATGAGCATTTGGACGATATATCTGTTGTGAGAGAGTGGGGTTAGGATAGATGGGTGGATGTGTATTTTTGTATGTTTTTGTGATACATTTTGATGTAGGTATGTTTTGTGATACACTTCGATGTATTTTGTGACATGTGTTGTATGATGTGCACCGACCTGCTGATGGTCTATACTTTTGTTGGCTGATGTATAACTTTTGTTGTATTCATATATATATACACATCGTGTTGCCATTCATTTCTGTGTGCACATTGAATTTATGTCTCTGATGTTGACTTCGTCGCTCGACGATTATTTTGATTGAATAAATTTGTTTTTGTGAAAACATAGAATTGTTTTCCATGCACTAAATTAACTAAAAATGTTGATATTTGAGAGTATGTTCCATAACTCAATACGTGAATTTGATTTTGAGTTTTGATGATTTCACTTTTCGCTTTTCGACGATGGTCTCGTTGGCACGCTTTCATATTCTTCGATATTTTTCCTTGGTGTCATTTGGACCGTTGTCGTATTCTTCGACTCTCGTGTTTAGATTTTTATTTAGCCTTCGTTGTTGTCGTTGATCTCCTCCCGCTCTTTTTGCTAATGCCAAAGGGGGAGAGAATTAATAATGACGTTGAGCTAAATGATAATTTAAAGCAACTTACATTAAATCTAATTTGATATGTTAGATTCAGGGGGAGTGAAGATATACAAATGGATTTCGATCATATATTTCAATAATTGGATCATGTTTTATACTTTTCTCGTCTGCTTGATGCTTATGTTTATTATTTAATTCGGAATTAACGAGTCATCAATGCAGGGGGAGTAAGTAAATTTCATTTGTATCATTATTATTTATTAATATTTATGTTGGGTTGTCATGACCAAAAAGGGGGAGAATGTTGAGTATTGATTCCCCGGATTTGGTTTTGATGATGAACAAACAAAAATATCATGCACTAATTCTATTTGAGCGCAGTTATGGAGATCGTCGCCAAATTACTTCGTACATCTCAAGCAACGCCCCAAGACTTCTTAAAGCGCGTGATCGTTGTGCCTGAAGCTTTGTTGAAGCTCAAGGAGTTATTAATGAAGTCTAGAGATTCGGATTGAAGCTTTGAAGACGGTTCGTCATGTTTATTTTATTGTCTTCTAGCTTCATCGTATAGAATGTTAAGCCTTGAGTAGGATTTGCTTAACTATCTTCATAACGCTTATATCTTAGATCTAGGATTGTCTTAGAAGCCATTAGAATCTTTCCCGAAGCTTATCGCTTCATTTCACGGCTTCTTATGCATCTTAGTTGGTTCAAGAAGAAGAACCAACCGACTAGATGACAATCTAGTCGGTTGGAAATCCTTCTTGAACCGACTAGATATCCTAGTTCAATTCAGCCTAGCTACTGTTGACAAGTTAGTCGGTCAAAGAACATTTACCGACCGACTAGTTGTCAAACTAGTCGGTTGGCAATCCTTCTTAGACCGACTAGTTTTCCTTGTGAAATTCAGCTCATTTACTGTTGATTAATTAGTCGGTCCAAGAAGGTTCACCGACCGACTAGTTGTCAAACTAGTCGGTTGGTGTCTCTTCTTAGACCGACTAGTTCTATCTATTGATTTTGCTATCTTCCCTGTCAACCATCTAGTCGGTCTAAGAATGTTCACCGACCGACTAGTTGCAAAACTAATCGGTCAGTGATCCTTTTTAGACCGATTAAGCAGCTTCAGAAATAGATCCGTTTGTAATGCCCTGATAGCTACTGCATAAGTACTAGAGGGGGGTAAATAGTACTTTAAAATAATCAAGATAATTATTCATAATTATTGTGCAAACTCAACCAACAATGCGGAATGAAAATTAACAAACAAGAATTAAGCAATGCAAACAAGCGATGTAACGGGTTCGGATCCACCCAAGTCTCCCCGACTTGTTCCCGGTGATCCTACGTCCCAAACACCCGGATCCCCTCCGGCTACTTGAGTTAGAATCCTCTAACCCAAGTTTGCACTATGAAATTCTTGTAGAAAACCTCTACAAGATCAAATCATACACAAATGAAAACGTGACTCCCACAACCCGGGATCACGATCTTCTCTCACAACCGAGAAATAAAGTGAAATAACAATGTAAATATGAAATATAAACACTTACCACAAAATCCTATGCCTTGAGTAAAACTTACTGATTTTAGAGCAAGAATGATTTTGAGGAAGAAGAATGTAACCAAACCCTAGCTCCACCAAGATGAACAGTGATCGAAGGCTAGGATGGAGTTGGTGATATTGAATCAAGCTCTTGGCTGAGTGGCTCACAATGAAGAGAATCTCTCTTAAGGAAATTAGGGCTCAAGGAGTTTGGAGAGATTCTTGTGAAGTGAGGGAGCTTGAAAATGAGAATTGAATGCTCTTCTCTTTGATCTCTAAAACTCAATAATGGCAGCCTTAAATGCTAACATGAAGCATCACAAGATTATATAGGAGTGAGAGAAGAGAGAGGCAAAATTCGTAGCATTAAATGCCCAACGGATCTATTTCTGAAGCTGCTTAATCGGTCTAAGAAGGATCACTGACCGATTAGTTTCGCAACTAGTCGGTCGGTGATTCTTCTTGGACAGACTAGAAGGTTGACAGCCAAGATAGAGAATTCAGGAGATAGAACTAGTCTGTCTAAGAAGACTTGCCAACCGAATAGTTTGACAACTAGTCTGTCGGTGAGTGTTCTTTGACCGACTAAGAGTTGAAATTCAATAGGCTGATCACAAGGAGGACTAGTTGGTCTAAGAACAAATTCCAACCGACTAGTTTCACAACTAGTCGGTCGATGGATGTTCTTGGACCGACTAACTAGTCAACAGGAGCTAGGCTGAAAAATGAAGGCATAACTAGTCGGTCTAAGAAGGATTCCCAACCGACTAGTTTGACAACTAGTCGGTTGGTGAACCTTCTTGGACCGACTAATTGGTCAACATTGCCTAGGTTGAATTGAGCAAGGAAATCTAGTCGGTTCAAGAAGGATTCTTAACCGACTAGATGACAATCTAGTCGGTTGGTTCTTCTTCTTGAACCAACTAAGATGCACAAGAAGCCGTGAAATGAAGCGTAAAGCTTCGGGAAAGTTTCTATGGGCTTCTAAGATAATCCTAGCTCTAAGATATGAGCGTTATGAAGATTATAATGTAAGTCCTACTCAAGGCTTAACATTCTACGAAAAGAAGCTAGAAGACTATAAAATAAGCTAGACGAACTGTCTTCAAAGCTTCAATCCGAATCTCTTAACTTCAATAATGCTCCTAGAGCTTCAACGAAGCTTCAGGCACACGATCACGCGTTTTGAGAAGTCTTGAGACGTCACTTTTGATGTACATAGAATTTTGGTGACGATCTCCATAACTGCGCTCACAAAGAGTTAGTTCACGATATTTATGTTTGTTCATCATCAAAACCAAATCCGGGGAATCAATACTCAACACCGTTGGGCATTTAATGCCACGATTTTTGCTGAACTCTTTTCTCTATTCTATATAAACTTGATGAGCTTCTAGCTTGCATTCAAGGCTGCCATTACTGAGATTTAGAGAATCAAAGAGAAAGCATTAAACTCTCATTTCTAAGCTCTCTCTTCTCACAAGAATCTCTCCCTCACTCTAATTTCCTCAAGAGAGATTCTCATTCATTGTGCGCTACTCAAGCTAAGAACTTGAATCCAAGTCACCAACTTCTCCCTAGCCATCTATTGCTGCTCAACTTGGTGGAGATAGGGTTTGGTGCTTGCTTCTTCCTCAAAATCCTTCTTGCCCTAAAATCTATAAGTTTTACTAAAGGCATAAGGTTTTGTAGTAAGTGTTTATTGTTTCATTTACTTTGATATTTCAAGTTTATCTCTCGGTTGTGAGAGAAGATCGTGATCCCGGTTTGTGGGAGTCACGTTTCGATTTGTGTATGATTTGATCTTGTAGTAGTTTCTACAAGAATTTCATCGTGCAAAATTTGAGTTAGAGGATTCTAACTCAAGTAGCCGGAGGGGATCCGGGTGTCTGGGACGTAGGATCACCGGGAACAAGTCGGGGAGACTTGGGTGAATCCGAACCCGTTACTTCGCTTGTTTGCGTTGGATTTTTCTGTTGTAAATTTTTCATTCCGCATTGTTGTTAGTGTTTGCACAATAATTAGGAATTATACTCTTGATTATTTTAAAGTACTATTCACCCCCCTCTAGTACTTGTGCAGTAGCTATCAGGGCATTACAAAACTTAGGGCATCACCCACGTACACCTTGAAGATCATCTACGGGCGTCGAGCAAACGACGTTAAACAAAAGCGCTTCATGGGAGACAATCCATGTTCTAAACTCTCATCTTTGTTTTTGTAATGATCGTATGTAGAAAATACGATTTGCGTGTGTGCGTATAGTAATTTTGTTGTGTGCATAGTAAATTTCTACAGGTATGGCTAAGGTGACTATGATATACTTTAGATATATATGTGATTGCGTGTGGTTAGATAGTAAATTGATATTATTGTTAGCAGGCTATTGGTGTTCATTAGAGTGCTTAGCAATTTTAGTTGGTAAGTGTGTCTAGTGAAACGGTATGTGCATGATAATTGGTGATGCTGAGATAGTTATTAATGTATGACAGTATTATAATTGATGTTTGGTTGTTATTTTGGTGACGTTGTTGTTATTATTGGGTATTGGTATTTTTATTATTGATGATGTTGATTAACATTATCGTTACTATTGTTAAGGCCTTAGTTAATTTTGGTAGCTAGAGTTGGGCTTGGGTTAGTTAGTTAATGTTGATTTGGCTTTACTAGTTGGGCTAGACCATTAGATGAGAGAAGATGATTTGATTTAATTTGGAATGGCGAACTTGTAAATATCAAAATCCCTTCTCTTCATTCTTTCTTCTTTTCCTTTTCCCAGTTCTTCTCCCTCAAGCACCAGCCGAACCCACGCCCTAGCTGCCGAAATTTGAGGGGAGTTGCCGAATTTTTGGGGTAATGGAGGAGGAAAATGAGGGGGAAAGGAGAAAGGATCTCATTGTTAGCTTCCTCCCCTTCTTCTTCTTAACTTTCTTTTAACCTTCTCCCTTTTTCCCCCAAAAATAATGCCCAGGTCGAATTTTCCCAAGGCCATGCCGAAAATGCTCTCTTGCTGCCGAATTTTGTGTTTGGGGGGGGGGGGGATTGGATGAGAATAGAAGAATAAATGAAGATGAAAAGAGAGGTTTGAAGCCCTAATCCTTCTCCCCTTCCATCTCCCTCAATTTCTTCCTCTTTCTCTAAGTTCCATGGCCAAAGCCCGAGCCCCAAAGCTGTCCATTTCTGGCCGAATTGTTTCATGCCCTTTTTCCTTCAATTTCACAACCAAATTCCCTTGTTTCAAGCTCCTTTTGAACCCTAATGTTAGTTTGATGTATGTGGGGGAGTTTGGAGCTAGAAGGAGGTGATTTCAAGGCCTAGGTTGATGAATTTTGGAGTGATGAAGCTCAAATACGGGATTCTTGGGGCTTGGCGGGATCTTAGAGGATTGCTTGGTGAAGTTCATCATTTTTATGGTAGGATACCAATCCCAATTCATATGCTTTATTTCATCTTGTTTGAATTCCACGTTTGCATCTTTATGGTTATGTAGCAATAGTTGGATTGATGCATTCAAACTTGATTTGGGATCTTATGTTAATTTACTTGGTGCTATAATTACAATTCATGTTGCCCTTGTATGTGTTGGTTCACTAATTAGGAGAAATTACTCATATTTGGAAGTTGCTCTTACATGTGGTATGAAAATTACTAGATGCTCCTAAATGTTGGGATTTTGGGAAATTACTAGTCAAATTGTTCATTATCACTCGTTGGGATGTTCATTTGTATGAAATTACATATATGTGGTACGTGGGAAACTATCTTCATATGGCTTGTTATTCCAAGTCTAACCAACGGGCTAATGAGGTTGTCTCTAATTTTGGATAGTACATTTGTTTCATGCTATAGATAATGAAGTGTTGGGTTAATTTGCTTAAGACCCAATTAATTTGTTGAGTTGAAATTGATGCAAGTTGAATATTGGGAGCTTTATTTCTCGCTTTCCCTTGCATGAGAAGTGCTCATTTTTCTTAAGATGAGAGGTTGTTTAGTTTCATATGTGGGAAATCAATTGAGATGAGGCGTTGCTTAATCCCCATTAGAGATGAGAAGTAAACTATTGAGTAATGTGTCGCTCTAATTTTATTTTGGTGTAGAAAGGGTTGGAATGGGGGAAGAAGTGTTGCATGAATTTCTCTTAAATTTCTCATGTAACACGAAACTTATCATTAAATTTCTCTTGTATGAGAATGAGCTATGGTAGGTGATATTACTCCCATTTGGGGTGAGATTGTCCCCATTTTGACATATGGAGTCATTTGAGTAAATGAAGTGGCTTTTATTTCGTTGCATTGATTAAATGAAATTGCTTGCCTTAATTTAGCTATGGGGTAGAGGGAGTTGGAAACAATGCGAGATGATGCCTTTAACACCTTGATTCAATAATTAAGCAAATTGTCGTCGTCAGCACTTAAATCTATTTCCAATTCCTTTGCATGAATTGGGTGACTTAAGTAAGTTATGTGGATTTTAGGCGGTGACGTGGAAATTTAAATCATGTAGGGAACTTTAAATTAATTAAGTTGAACTTGTGTTGCAAGTTCTAATTAAGAATGAATTCCTATGTTGTGTTGATACTAAAAGAGAAAAGTGCTTCTTTATGTTGTGGTTTAGTAGTTTGTTGTTACTAGTAGGAGGTTGCTAAAGAAGTTGACTTAAATTAGGAGGATGCATACCTTCATATGCCTTGAAATTAACCATTTCACTAATAAGACGTCAACTTGCTAATAGCCTCTTATTGCCTCCCTTGAATGTGATTGTGTACTTGACTTGCTAAATTGCTCATGTCTAAATGAAGTGGCTATCTTCGAATCAAAGAGTGATTTTTATTGCGATATTTGCAAGATACTCGCTTTTCATGTAAGGAATAATATGTATCCCAGGTTCATGCATGTGTAGCTCTTTATTGTGTTGATATGGAAAGCTTCATATGTGGTGGCAAACCCTTTCTTGATAGTTTGGCCTTGGGCCTCTTATAACATTTTGATGTGGTAATGAAATTGTGATGGTGTTGGAAAAAGAAAAGGAAAGAAATTTGAAGAAAGCAAAAGGCAAATAATGTAATGTGCACCCATACACATGGGTTGTGATATGATGTGATTAGGACACGAGGTGGAGTGCACGGGCATGGACAAAGTGCCGCGGTAGGAGGCGGGTGAATACGCCGTTGGCCACCTTTGATCCATTAGGTGGCTCCACGTTGATAACGGAGTAGAATCGCTTGCACGTGCACGCCGGCTCATTCATGGGATCCTCATTGCATTGCATTGCATGGTGTCGCTTTGTTTGTGTTTCATGCGCATCATGGCATCATTGAGCATCACGTGTGATTGGTGGTTAAATATGTGTGATTGTTACCTTTTGGGCATGACTGTTGCCATGAATGCGTAGGTGCTTGGAAGTTGTATGAAATATTGGAATGTTGGAAGTTATATTAATTATGAATGTTGGAAGCCTCATTCATGAGATGTTGGTAATATTATTATTGCTATTGTCGAAGTTGTTGTGATATGTTATGTGCTTTATGGTAGATCATGCTTCTCATTATGCTATATGCCCGTTTGCATTAATTTTTCATATGTTAGTTTCATGTAGTCTTTTGCTAGCCCACAGTTATATACTTTTAGGCCAATCATGTTACCTCTCCTTGTTTTCTTAAGTGTTGTGGAAATTAAATGGGTGCTTTAGTAGATGCTTCCAAATGCTAAATCTATGATTCTATGACAAATCCATGCATGTATCACATTAATGTGTAAAATTTCCACGGTATGCAATTTGTTAGAATTGTCCAAATGGAAACATGCGATATATTGGCCGTGCCTTGAGGTGCATATGTGGATTGGTTTCTTATGGCACTTTCTCTTATGATTCCTTAATTAAGGATAGGTTGTTTTAGAGTTAAACAGGTTTCTCTTGAAATATTACTTATGTTGTAATTGGGAAAATTGATAAATACAAGAGAAACTCTGTCGAAATTTTTGGTGAATATTTCGAAAGCATTCCATAACATCCTCAGCTTTAGAAACATAGGACATGAATACACCAAAATGCCACTCGCTAACTCTCTTAAAAATCCCAGGTTTAAATGGAAACCAGTTTGAAAACTTAAGGTAAAAGAAAACTTAAAAGTGAATGAGGTGACTTGGGTTTCTGGTCCCTGTTATCGTGCATCCCTCTGTCTGTGACACTCACTCTGTTTTGCAGGTTCTCGCTTGTGGCAGGTATGTGATACGTTGGTTATGTCATTTGATTGCCCATACCATGTTATGTTATGAGCTAGATGGTAGACTATTATATCGAGCATACATCTCCTTTGCACCAAGTGAGTTGGGTTTGGTATTCCTACTGGGTCACGCTGTGACGTGTCCCCATTGATATTTTTCAGGTGTTGGTTCGAGGAGTCAGAGGCCCGCGAGCACAGTTGGTGGGATTTGAGAGTGGGGGTGAAAGCAGTAGAGATTGGGTGTGTCGGTGTACTTGGGTGAGTTTGGGCCATATATATTGTATTAGAGATTTGTAATTGATGTTGAAATTGAGCAGTTTATATATATGTTATATTGGTGTTTGAGTTGGTGGCTCTTTTGTGTTTCTGTGATGTCTGGAATGCTACAGGTACTATCCCAGCAGTGCGCAGTGGGCCTGCCTGTGTTTGAAATTTTGCATTTCCTTCGTAACACCCGCCTCTTCGGGAATACCTGATACGGATTCGTACTTATCGGGTAACTCGGGGAGCGGGGCGTTACAGTTTTTAGGATTATTTTTAGCTTTATTTTTCTTATTTTGATAAATAAATTCAGCAACTGGAACTTCCATCGAGAGACTTAGGCAATTTTTGGACTTTTGCAGGAAACAAGCCCCCACCGATCGGTTGATCCGTCAACCGATCGGGTGGGACATATCAGGAAGTGGCGTATATTTGTTCATCTACGAACCGGTCGGGTGAAGCAAAATGAGACCGGATGGCAGACCGTGTGAGATGAGCAGAAGTCTCGGAAATTTTGGGATTTAATCAACCGATCGGTTGATAGAAGCTGTGGTCGTGTGGCTGACCGGGTGAGCTGCACAGAAGTCTCGGAAAAATCGTGAAGCGGCCAACCGATCGGTTGAGTTCTCAACCGATCGGTTCGCCTGTAGCAACTTTTCAACGAATTTTTTCAAAATAATAATCAACCGATCGGGTGAAAACTCACCCGATCGGTTCGACTTAAACCCTATAAATACACCCCCCGCCTTCACCCGTTCATTTCCCCTCACCCAATTTCGAATTCCCATCGTCGTTTCGACTTCCCCACCCCTCAACCGGCCTCGTTCTTCCCCCAAACGACCTCCAACCTCCATCAATCGATCTCTCCACACTCTCTCTTCCTTCTCTCCATCTCTCTCTCTCTCTCTCTCTCTCTCTCTCTCTCTCTCTCTCTCTCTCTCTCTCTCTCTCTCTCTCTTCCATTTAACCCCATCCAAGCCCTAATTTCCGCCCGACTCCTCCCATTTTCGAAAATTTGCTGAGAATAAGTGTCGCGACTTCACACTCCCACTCATTGCAAGACTGGGTGATTTACGAGCAAGGATCGTCATCTCTACTGGGTAACTTCGCTCCTTAGCTCCATTTTCAATTTTGCCCTAGTATTACTATTTTGCTCGATTGTTAGTGTTTGTGTGCATTCATCATATCTTGCATACACTAGCATCACACACTCATATGGCCCGGGATCAAGATAAGGGTAAGGGTATTATGCATGAGCAGGGGTCGTCTCGCAAGAGACGAAAGACCACACGTCCACCACACTCACGCCCTCCTCCTACACTGCCTGCACAACCCCAACCGCAACCGATTATCTCAGCTGAGGACCCAATGATGGTCCTGCGTGGCTACCGTTTTTGAGTCAAGAACAAAAAGATTTTTATCATAGACTCGATGCACGGGGACACCTATCCACCAAATTTGCCCATGCCCAAACACTTATCGATCTCGGTGTGTTCACCGAGGTCGAGACTCTCTTCGCCAATTTAGGATGGATAGCTTTCCTGAACGCCAACGCGGTATCCTACCCCTCCCTCACACTCGAATTTTTATCCTCCTTTGTCTGTGAGTCGGGGCCGATCATCATTTTCTGCGTCCGTAACAAAACCATCCACACCCAGCTGAATACCATTAATAACATCTTTGGTTTCCCCATTCTTGGGGACGACGCTATCCGTCCCTATGGGTATCACCCCGATTTTGACATCGATCAATTTTGGCTTCGCCTCACCCTACACGATAACTATCCTCGAGGTAAGTCCAAGGCCTCCTCCATCATTCACCACATATTCCGTCTGGCCCACCGAATCATATTTTGCACATTTTTCCCCAGGGATGAGTCAGGTACCGTGACCATCCCTGGTCTTTTTATTTTGTGGGCCATGACTTTTGCTTTTGTTCATGGTGATGACGGGATTGCTTTTGGGGCCCCTGTCATTCCCATTCATGCTGGTGCTTGGCTTATTCACAAGCAACTTGAGATTAGCCGTGCCGGCAAGGGCAAATTTTGTTGTGAGGGCCTTATTACTATCATAGCTTCGTATCCCCAGTTCAATATCCACATCCCCCGAGATTTGCCTACTGCCACAGGACCTACACGTCTAGATCTTGAAGTCATGCGGCACATACACATGATCAAGCCCCGCCCCGATGGTCGATTCATTTTCTACTACGGTCACCCCCCTGCTCCTTATACCATTCTACCCAACCCAGCTCGCATGACTATCGCTCTTGTGGCAGACTGGACATTCCCACCTGATCCTGAGTATCTGGGGGGTTACGTCTTCCATTCCTTCCCCAGGGCGCACCCAGACCACCTTCCCTTTCTGCCCACTTAGGCGAGCAAGATATCCCTACGTCCTGGGGAGACTCCGGGGCTGGCCCCGTCATACCATCCCAGCTTCTGGCCCTATCACTTCTAAGGCTCTGAGTGAGGCCCTTTTAGGCCTAGCCTCTGGTGTCGGCATGACCACTGCCGCTGGCACCACTTCCACCTCCCGTCCAGCCTCTACTTCTTCCGTCCGCCGTGCCGCCTCCGCTTGCCTCGCTCTAGAGGCTGAGCTAGCTTCACTACGCGCTCGAGCTTCGTCTTCTGCCCCCTCGGACCCATCCTCTTCGATCTTCTCTCACCCACGTTTCCTCGCACTTGAGAGGAACGTGGCCGTCATCCTCGCATTCTCACTCACGTTCACGGACCACCTCCACCTACACCACCACCTTCACCTCCACCATCACACTCTTCACCTCCACCATCACACTCTTCACCTCCCCCATCACCCCCTAGGCGACCATCCCCTCCTACCACCACCGTTCACATTCCTGCCACTTCACCTCCACTCACGACCACCGCCGTCGATCCCACAGATCCACCACCCTCCACTTTCGTCACCCCATACGTGTGCCACAAGAAATTGCAGGTGCGTTCGCAATCACTTCCCCCACCATCCTCTGCTGTATCTACCGCCGTATCTACCCCATCTACCACCGCTTTGGTCACCATTTCCCTTCCACCCACCATCATCACTACCACACCACCCATCGTCCACCCATCCACACCCATCCACACACATCCTGCACCACTCTCCCCACTTCTCCGTACACACCCCACCTCTCCCCTCCGCACCCCTTCATCTTCTGCCGAGGAGGACGAGGACAATTCCTCTCCTGCTTTTTGATTTCTTTTGCTTTTCCGATCTTCCCCTTGCATATTTCTTCATCGTCATGAGCACATCATATTACTAGCTTTATCATGTCCAGCTTGGGGGAAGTCGACTTTTGTGTGTGTTTTATCGTGTTTTTTCTGTGTGGTGTGTTTGTCTATATACGTCGTGTGGTGTGATTTTCTATCGTTTATTTTCCGTTTTTCTTTTTCCTCTTTCTTTATTTTTCAGTTTCGTATGAGTGCTTTTCTCGTTTTTCATTTCTCCTTGTGTCGGTGCGTATTCCCCCCCATTTTCATTGCCCTCCCGTATTTAATTTTATTGCATTGAGGGCAATGCAAGTTTCAGCTTGGGGGAGTCGCACTTCGTGCATCATTTGTGTCTTTTTCTTCATTTTGAGTCGTTTTTCCTCGTGTTTTTCTTTTTCTTTCTTTCCTTTTTCTCCTCTTTCTCCTAGAGATGACCCCAAATGATGAATTGCCACATAATCACACACACACCTAGCATGGCTTCGAAAATCACATCCACTAACCCTAGGAAGCTGAGTCCTCTTGCATTTCATGCATCGTGGGTCCATTCTGCTTTTATGTGAGTCGTGTGTCGTGTCTAGCTTACGGTGTGCTTCTACTTTGTGATATTGTTTTATATACCTGTCCTGGAATGATCCCTAGATTATCATGTTTCGATTTGAATATGCGGTATTTGCTTCTCATGTCTGTCTCTATATGCATGCTATATTTATATCGTATATTTCATTTCGCATGTGTCGGGATTTCACAGTTAGGACTAGGATAACCCATTTAGCCTCTGATTAGCGAAGAAATTCTCCCTTGCCCAAGTGTCTAGAATCTGATTTCTTTTTTTATTTTACTTGGTGCAAATCCCCTCGTCGTGTACCGTTCTCCCATTTGGGAGAGTACACACATGTATATACCCAAAAGTCCAAAAATCCAAAAAAAAAAGAGAGAAAAGAAGAATCCAAAAAGAGAAGAAAAGAGAAAAGAAAAGAAATATATATATATGTATAGCCAAAAACCCAAAAAAATACATATATCCAAAACCCAAAAAAATTCATGTGTGAATATTTTCCTACCTACCGAGAATAAAGGGAAGGCGAGAATTTGCATCGAGTGTTCTTCTCCACATCATCTCAACCCCCATCGTTTTCGAAAACACTTGGAATAGGGACCTTCTAGATATTATCTAGGCGATAGTGAGGTGATTTCCTAGTACCTAGTTGTGGAGTCCCTGACGCATGATACGATTCGATTCTTACTCTGTTCTATTGCATGCTTGAGCTATCTATTCACCGCTTATTTCAAATCGAATCTATATTTGGGTCTTTTCTTGGATTTGTGTATATGGAGCTCTATTGCACATTGTAGATAGTAACACCGTCTGCTAGCACGCGACCACACTCCCTTGCGCTTCACCGCGTGGGCCCACGACACTCGTTTGGACTCGTTTTCCTTGGTTTAGTGTTGAGATTTGTCGCTTGCCTGCTTGGTGTGGCGTTGTTGATTTGTTGGCCATGACGGGCGATTTAGGATTTAGATTTCGCTTTTTCTCTCTTTCTCTCTATTTTATCCCTCCGAGCTCCTACTCTCACTAGTCTTCCTCGAGGACGAGGAAGGGTTCAGCTTGGGGGATTTTGACGTGTGTGTATATTTTATATATTCACACACGTCTTCTTTGTGTTTTTCCGCTATTTTCCGCCGTCTCGTATCCGTTTTCTCGTGTTTTCTAGTTTTCTTTCACTTTTCCGTGCTTTTGTGTGTTTGCAGGAGATTGCCAGCGTAGGGGACACATAACAAAGATATCATAAGTCTCCGGAGCAATGGGAGGAGTCACGCGCGATCCAGGGGGCCAAACGACGAAGATTGCCATCTTTCAGCCCCCACCCGATCGGTTGGACACAGCCAACTGACTGGGTGATGCACGCGTGTCTGACCCGGACTGAAGCTGAAGCGAAGTTCAAGGTCAACCGACCGGTTTGCCGACCGGTTCATCCCAACAGAGTTCTCGGGAAATTGGAGCTGAATTCCAACCAATCGGGTGACCTTCACCCGATCGGTTCATCTGTAACGAATTTTACGAACGACGACCCCGAGAGCTCACCTGACGGCCCACTGACCGTGCCAAGTCGACTGAAGTCTCTGTTCTTTTGGGCGATAATTCCAACCGATCGGTTGATAACTCAACCGATCGGTTCACCTGATGACCGCATCCCTTCAAACGACGACCCGCTTGCGCCAACCGGTCGGGTCAAGCGAGCGGGTGAAATTTCTGAAGCTCGCAGCCGAAGCACATAGCAGCTCACCCGATCGGTTGATTCTTCAACCGATCGGGTGAAGTCGATTTCTATATATAGTTGCCTAGGTTTTTAGAGACGAGAGCTGTGTATTTTTTCTGTCTTTTTCTATATTTGTGACGCCTGGAATTTTATTGTTATCTGTAAGTTTTTCGATCTTTATAAAACTTTGATATAGTATAAATAGCATTGCTACTACTTCATTTCAATTGCCTGATTATGATTTCTACGGTCGATTCTCATTTAGATTGCTTTTTAGCTATAATGTGTGAGTAGTTCCCAAATCTGAGATTTTGGTGGAAACCTCTTCGTGGGTTCTCCCTAATGCATCCATAGGACTAAGATTCCGATAGGGAATAGGGATTTATTGGTTACGCGGGGTGTTTCATTGTCATCGGCGGGAAAAAGACCGCATTTGACCGTTGGGCCAAGGGGGAATAAACTTGGCGGTTGACTCCCTAGCCATAGCTCATGCACTTAGCGTAGACATCGAATCCTAGCGTGTAGGAACGACGGGATGAGATGTTGGGATTTATCGTTGCAAGCTTAGTGCTCCCGGAGTCGGTCAGTGTTAATGGACATGGGAATGCCCACTGACCGAACCCGGGTAGTCCGGCGTATCATCCTAGGCACCGACCGGAATATCGGGCCCATGGGACGCTGGTATCACTCTTAGATGCAACGTCTCACCACTAAACCCTAATTTCGATCGTATTCCTATCCACCGGTCGTAATAGTGAGAACACATGATAGGGTGGAAACCGAAGTCCTAGGTTTCCCTTTATGTTGTTTAATCCTCCATATTTACATTCCGTGAAAACCCATCTATCGATCGGGCTAGCTCACCCGTAGGGTGAATTGGTTCCTCTTAGAAACAAGCACAACCACGCCTCCCTGTGTTCGACCCCCAAGCCACACTACAAATATTTTAAATCCGGTATCCCCTATCCAATTGCACTGTTACGAGATCGAAAAGCCGGTGGACGTCACCCGTCCCGCCCCGATAAACTATAGAGGTTTTAAAAAAACATTACTATTTGCTGCGAACCATGCAGTCTGCCCATATCATATAACTCATACTCTGTTCCAATGTTCTCTCAATTAGGCCAATTCCCAATTCCAAATTACCAATAAATCACAATTCTCCCAGATCCCAAATAAAACTTTATTTGAGATTCATATGGATGATAGTAATGACCTGACCCGACTGACCTGACCCGGCCCGACCCGGCTTTGGTAAGAAATTACCCGACCCGACCCGGCCCAAGACCTGACCCCACCCGGCCTGTAGACAGGGCGGGGCAAGCTTGGGTAGTTAAATACCAGCCCTGCCCCGCAATATTGCCATTCCTAATCTAACCCTTCATCCCCCCGACGGCAACAGGCTGTCGTCGGGGGAGGGGGAGGAATGAAGAGTGCAAGGAAGGAGATGAGGGTGATAGTGGTTGATAAAGAAGAGGATATGATGGGGAGCAGCGATGTGTGTGAGGAGGGATTTGCGGTGCTGGGTGTTAGGGGCGAGGTGCGGCTGCACAGCAGCCGTGAAAAGATGAAGAAGAAGAGATGGAGGATGACGAAGAGATAGTAGAGTAATAGAGGAAAAAATATGCGGTGTTAGGTGACAAAAATTCCCTCTTTGCGGATCAGCATGATGCTAAATCCATGTCATCGATGGGGGCTGAGCGCATCTAATTCACTAGCATCGAAAGCGAACCAGCAAGAAGAATCTCAAATCTTTGCCCAAAGCACGGCTTTGCGGAGGCGGTTGTAAACCACGATCTAAGGTTTCTTGATGCGGCTCCTCCGTTCCCAACGTATAGGGTTTCCTGGGGTGGCGAACCCACGGGTAGATCTAGGTCACGAGGCGGAGAAGAGCTATGGGTTAATTCAACTGATTTGAATCTGGTCATTGATTTCTGCCATTAAATCGATCTATTCTTCCTTCGATCTAGTCAGCTTGCTAATGCTCTGCTTCCTCTCAAAATTCTCTCTTAAATCCTCTTAAAGGCACTTAAAATGGATAACAACGCAAGCCAAACAAGCACCACCGACAGAAGTAATTCCTTCCGGTAACCCACTAGGAGATGCTACCGACGCATGTCAGTGAACCACACAACTACCATCTTTATGATATATGCTTACATGTTATCAAGTAGCAACAGCTCGATTTTTGGCAATGATCTCGTGGAAGCTGGATTGATGAAGAGTGTACCGAAAAATGGTGATTAACTAGCAATATATTAATTGTTGCTTAATTTCCAGCATGTCATTGCTTATATAGCACTGATGACATTGATGAAGTATAATTAATTTTACCAGTTTATTAACGAAAGTAATTAAATTAACTAAAAAGATGTAGGTAAAAGGAATTGAATCCAACCCTCTTGAAGAAGGGGACAACAATTCAAACCACATATGACCCAGAACTGGAAGGATCCTACTTGATCCGGATTGGCCCCCTACACATACCCGTTTAAGGAGGCCGGGTTCGGGTCGGATCGGATCGGGCTCATTTTGCCACCCATGGCTAAGAGATGAGATCTACATTGAGAATGGGCCAGGTGACAACGCAAAAGACAAGCAAGACCCACAATGGAGCGATCTCGTCTGGTGATGGGGCTCAACCCAATGCACTACTCCGAAGTATATAAGTTGTCAAGTAGTGAATCTTGGAAGTCCATGGTCAATCCACAAGGACAAGCCGTGAATATTCGCAATTCGATGTCAATGCGGGAAATGATTGAATGAGACATCAACCACATTTCAAATGTGAAATGTTGTTGTTGAAGCGTTAAACTACCACAATCAGACTAAAAATAACGCAAGAAGATGGAATTAGGGGCAATCAACGAGGGGGCCATGTTGGTGTTGTGATTTCGTTAGTGCTAATGTTAAGTATGTATCAAGTGTCTCAAATATTATTCAATGTTGGATCCTTTTGGGATTACATCATCGGCTGATGCCCTTTTGGATAAGCACAAGATTGCATCTAAAATAGCACTTGAATCATTGCTTCATATGATTAAAAATGAACAAATCCCTCTTGGGTGCTGAACCACATCAAGCATTATTTCTCAAGCCGTAAAAGATATGGTTTAAAGTAAAAACAATGATTCAAGCAACATAATCAAAAATCATAACAAGAGACAAATCTAGGCTAAACACTTGCCCTAATTACATTACAACATATGCATGACAAAATTAGATACACGACGACGACAAATAAACCAACTTTACATTAAACAAAGTATCATTCAAGTCAATACAAGGGAGATTAGAGCAAAATACAGAAGAAAGACGTGTGTTAGCCCTTAAACTCCCTTAAAATGCCCCAAAGGGGCCTCCTTTGATTAGCCTCCAAAACCCTGGATTTTTCGTGTAAAATCTGCCCAATACGGATATCCCCGCTTCGAAAAACAAATAAAAAACTAAATTCTGGCAGGTTTGCGGGCTTACAGGTCGCACTTGGCGTGCCCGACCCGCAAGAAACATGCATCACATGTTGAAAATAATAGGCTCTCAAAATCATTGTTTTATTCCCACTTTCTTTTTGTCCATTGCTTGGGCAACTTGCTTTGGAGTTGTTTTTTAGGGGAGTTGTAGAGACATGGGGCGTGCCCCAATGGGTACGACACTTTTGTGAAATGTATTTACTATAGAGCCATTCCTTACTGCCATAGTACTTCCCCAATTGATCCTCTTTTCTGCCATAGTACTTCCCCAATTGATCTACAGCACACACCATGCATGTGCCGCAACAGTGCCGACCCGCGCCAAATGGGCCACATTGTTTTCTTTTCTCTCTTTTTTTTGCCAGCTTGCTCCACGCGAGCCATATTATTCACACTCTTTTATAGTCCTTAGCAAAATAGGCAAACATTTCCAATGATTCCATCAATCACATCAAATTATATTCATTGACGATGGCATGAGTTAAGAATGAAAATTTCTAATATGGTTTAACAACTTACGCAACAATTCATAGAAGAGAACCACTCATATGATATATTTTTAATCCACATATACAACTAGCACAATATACACCCATGTTTTGCATGTTTCCAATTATAGTGTGATTCATGGCTTAGGCCACTGAATCCTCTAATAATTGGCCTACACAACACTCATCTCATCAAAAGTTTGTGATTTTGAACTTACTCAACACATGCTTTATTCTTATTATCTGTTCACTTCTTTTTTCTTATGAAACTTGAATCAATTTATTTAGCAAGCTTTAGGTCAATGTTTCCTAGACCAAACGATCTTTTAGGCATTATGCTTAGAAGAGCCCCTCGGACTTAACGACTTGAATCGTTTAAGTTCATTTATTCTTACTTGTGCACTCATCCATACTCCATTTTTCGACGCAAATCCCCAATGCTTCTTAAGACACGAGGACCTGACTACTCAATGAACATTGGAAGAACGATACACTTTATTCACCATTTTATTAGTATTCTTCGTCTTCTTTTATAACCTTTACATGATTAAGCAAAATTCTCAACCATTTAAAATGACAAGTGTTGTGTATGCATTCATCCAGCTTCTTTTTAGATTAGAACCTAAGCAAATTAATTGATTCTACGTAGGATTCTCACATCACAATGGAATGTTCCATAGCAGTAATGGTGTCATAAGGTTGAATGTCATGATTATGTGAACTACATTCATAAGGATCATGTTAAATTGTCTTCCATATACATAGATAACTATCTAACCATGACACAATCAATTTTAAGAACATGAATGTTCAATAGAAATACAGAAAAGGTTCACCGCATTAATGGTCAAAGGACTAAGCAAACAAGAAATAAGAGGAAAATGAATGAAGGCACAAGAATATGATTGGATGACGACGATGACGTATGATTCCAAGAAAATTAAAATTCTATCAGAATTTTCAAATTTTTTGTTTATATGTAGATACAAAAGGTCAAAAGTTCCAACTTTTTTAAAAAAAATTAGTCATATAAAGAAAACTAGCAATCCTAGTTCCATCCTCCCAACTTAAAATGAACATTATCCTCGAAGTAAGAAAGGGTAATAGAATCGCAAGCAATAAAGGAAAAACAAAATCTTAAAATAGCAAAAATAAAAGCAGCAAACAACATTATTCATATATAGACTAATAGAGTATGGAAAGAACACATTGTGGCGTTATCCTTCAAACGATGGATCACAAAATCTATTTGGATTGATGGATTTGCTCCATAAGATCTTCTCTCTCTTACGCTAGTGATGTTCCTCCACCCACGTCAGTCAAGCTCAGCACCACAACACCGGTCTCTCCTTCGTTAAGCTTCACTCTTAATTCATTCAACAAGTGAACTCTATTTAGAAGATGAAGAAACAATTTAGTAATCTTGCCTTGGTCAAACTTCCCTAGAAAGTTAAAGCATCAAGCAAGAAAGCATCCGGTAAGAACGATTCAAGTTCATGTTGGCTGCAAGAGTTCAGGTGCACCAAAAATTCTAGTTAGCTACTAGAGTGCGTGAGCAACACACGGTCAAGTGCTAATAGAGTTCAGATGCAACACAAATAGAGCTGTTGACGAACGAGCTTGAACGAGCTTGAACAGTGTGCTTGGTTTTGTTCATGAACAAAATCCATGTTCAAGCTCTGTTCGTTTACGAACTGAGCTCTAAAAACATGTTCAAGCTTGTTTGTTAAGCTTACCGAACGAACGTAAACGAACATAAACGAACGTAAATCGAGCTTACCGAACGAACGTTCTGTTCGTTAACAAGACTTATCGAGCTTGTTCGTGAACATGTACGGGAACGTGTTCACGAACACACAATCAATCTTGTTCATGAACAGATTTTCAAACAAACGAACGAACAATGGCAAAGAGCTAGGAGCCTGCGAGGCTAGGAGTGGGAAGCTGGGAAGTTGAAGAGGTGGAGTTGTTTAATTCAATTTGAGGAGGTAAGTGTTTAATTTTAATTTTAATTCACTCAAGCCCTTGTTCACGAACACTTAACGAGCTTGTTCACGAACATCACTTAACGAGCTTGTTCACGAACACTTAACGAGCATGTTCACGAGCTTGTTCACGAACACTTAACGAGCTTGTTCATGAACATAGTTATGTTCAAGCTCTGTTCGTTTACTAACCGAGCTCTAAGAATCTGTTCAAGCTTGTTCATTAAGCTTCCCGAACGAACGTAAACGAACATGTACCGAGCTTGTTCACGAGTAGTTCGTCGAACGTTCTGTTCGTCAACAGCCCTAAACACAAAGATGAGTGCTACTAGTGTTCATGTGCCAACAAACTTAATAGTTAAGTACATACAGACCAGGGTTCAACATCTTATATATACCCCTTATACACTTGGCCACAAGATTAAGTGAGATGAAATAAAAAAAGGAGAGAGCCGCACCTACTTATACCTTCATCAAGTAAAGCTAGTTGACCCCTATACTCTCTTAGTAAGCAAGACCAAGCACATGCATGCCTTTTTATTCTAAACCATAGCATACAAACTAGATGGCTGGCCCTCTCCACATTGATTAAACAGCCCATCTCCACATTGATTAAACGGTTATTGGCTGCTCACTTTCATAGCATGCAAGCTACTTAGCTAGGTTTCACTCCCATCAACATCAAGCAAGCTCCACGCAACATCACACAAGCACCAGCAAGCATCTCGGGCTCAAAGAAGAACCCCATAGATCGGCATTCTCATTGACCCTCAACGGGAGGGAGAAGCAGGTAGGCCAGCAAAGACTAAGGCCATAGTCCAGGGCTGTCAACATACTTTAGCTCAGGCACGAGAAGAACGGAATAAGCCCACACCCGAACTCTACCAACTTATCTTCTTTCTCGCCGCAAACATGCCAACAGGGAGCACAGTTCAGTACAGCAAGCCAAAGCCAGTTGATCTATACATCACACTCGGCATGCCATCTGATTGGGTGGAAGCACAGTAAAGCCGAGCCACAGCCCAGCTAGCATGACGATCTTCCTTCATATGGTGCGTGCAGCCTGGTTCCAAGCTTGGCCAGTCCAAGCTTCGGCCCTGCCGATCTCATTCCTGCCTGGCCTTCAGAAATAAACTCGAGCACAGTCCATAGAGGATCCGAGACTCGCTCAGATTTTCTTTTGCAGACGGGCACTGGCGGCACAGAGTCAAGCCACGCCTGACCTTCAACAAGCAAGCCCAGCAAGCCAAGGCCTTCACATCTTACGGGCATGTTGAAGGGTTTTGGCGGACTCTTAGGGCTCAATCTGTGCCCGTCCTACGTCGGACGGACAACAGAGGGATAAAAAATTGTAGCGGAAAAACATATAGCTAAACATTTTAGCTAAGGCCCTAAGGCGAGCCAGAACCTAGCCAGGATCTATGCCGACTTTGGGTGGATCTGACCACCCCAAGAGGGATCTATACTACTATGACATTATTAAAATTACACTAGAAATCTACTAAATGACATACCTGGAATCTTGGCCTTGGGTGGGTAAGATGTACTGCACCACCTTCTTTCGCTCCTCAAAGCTGAGCCGCCTTGCGTCTTCGATCCGATCGATCTGAAACGATCCGATCAATTGCCGAAAAAAGTTTCACTTGAGAAGATCCACGTCAGAGACTTCTGGATCCGATCCAAACCTCCTCGCCGTCTTGCCTGACCATACTACATGTTGGGACTCGAAATCCCTAGATGACAATAACCACGAACATCAGGTATCGTCCATATTTCATAATCATACTTACGTGATAGACCCATTGACTAAGGTGTCGCGGGATCACTCTGACTGTGTCAGCGATGAATAATACAGTTTTAGTCCATTTGTCGTGACTGTGTCGCTGCATGGCCTATGGTATGGTTGACCATCAACCCCACTAGCCAGCATCGGTTAGTATACAATGGTGTTTGTCATATACTCATTGTACTTCATACAACACACATCAGCCAAGGATTATCACAAAGACCGTACTGAGCCTGTGACACTAACTTCCCTTTAACGGAAGAGCCGAATCCCATCTTAGTCATCTACTTACCTCGTATGCTTCAGGTGTAACCCAACCTAAGGCCTTTCAACAGGCCTAGCCTCGAAGCTAGGTCATATGTCCAAGTGACACTATTCACGAACAGGTTTGTACAAATGACTTCAGATCTTAAGGACCAGCTTGCTTATCATCACTCTAGAGTTATTATTGACAGTTTAGTTAAAGATTAACCAAATAATAACCCTAAGTTGGTCGTTCAGTGAACTCATTCTCCAATGAGCACATGTGCCTTGTGTCCGACTTCACCAGGCCAAATGACTATAAGATCATCATTACCCTTAAGGTAAGACAAAGACACAGTGGTCCATCCGATGTGCCGATATCTTATTCTCAACACATCTATGACCACGAACCTTTTAAGACTCAAGTTCTTATCGGTCAATTACTTCCCACAATCTAGAACTTCATCTAGATACGTAAAGACCTCACTATAAGTCTAAGGAAATTATCTAAGTATATAAATTTATAATTATTATACTAGGACAATCTACACCGTATAATTATTAGAACAAGATGTTTATATTAGGCTAAATGCCTCAAGGGCATATATCTTTATACACATGTAACGGCCCGTATCCATCAGTACGCGTATATTTATATTCTAGGTATTTTAATAAATTAAAAGTATTTTATAATGTCTGGTGAGGAGTTTAATATCAAAATGGTTTCAAAATCATTTATAAAAATTATTTTGTAGTACCAATATAGTTATAGCCTATTTTAGTGAGTGTGAGTGCCATCCAAAACCCCTAAATAATTTATATAATTATTTTAACTTAATTATTAACGATATATCAATTATTTTTCTATATAAACGTTATAAAAACAATTTCAAACTTATACCATGTGATTCTATGATCATTTAGTGCTCCCCATATTAATTTTGTAATTTTCTGAAGTCAAATCGATATAGAATCCGCAAACCCGCGACCTAAATGTTTTGGCCCAAAACTCATACATTCGTAGCTCAAACTATGAAATAGACTTCGTCGTCATGATCCTCGTGACGATACGAACCCGTGGCTATGTTTTCGTAATTTTTCGGAGTCATATGTAATTATTGGCTATTTTAACATTATATTACTAATCACCCTTACTAATCACTTTTTACTATCACTAATTACTATTTTTAACCCTAATTACCCCCACCAACCCCTAATCATGGCTGCCCATGTGTTAACAGACAACTTTTAAAAAGTTAGTTAAAATTTAACCTAACTTAATTAATGTTTTTGACTAAATATTAATTACAAGCTTTTAAATACTAATATTAATCACATATTTAAACCCCCCTAATCCTTTCTCCATCACAAACTCAACCCAAACTGTCACCCCGACCAGTGCTCTTCCCACTATCGCTCGATCCCCCTCTCATCACCCCGCACACACTGCCCTCCCCTTATCCGATCTGCTCCTCCGACTGCCGTCACACCCCCAACCTCACTCGACGTCGCCGCCCCGCCCCCCGTCGAGGAACAGCAGCAAATGCCGCCCGCCTGGCCTCCTTCCCACATCGAACCCACTCCCCCTCCGACCAACATCTACAGCCCCTCCTCCCATCTCCGGAGGCGCCACCACCGTGTCGACCACCTCCACCTTCACCCATTGTCGAAGCCGCCGCCGCCCCTCGAGAGCAGCAACCCCAACCGCCGTCGCCGCCAAGCTCTATCTCCGCAGCCCGCTCACCCAACTCCCCTCGACCTTCCCGTCGTCGGCACCGCCGTCGTCTACCATCGGAACCCCGCCGCAGTCGTCGCCTTTCGCGCCTCCCAACGACGCCCTTTGCCGCCGATGACTCCCCTCCTCGAACTCCCCTGTTGCTTCGTAACGAAGAGGTGAGGGCGCCACATATTAATACGATAGCAAAATACGTATTTCAATACGTATTTAAATACATATACATATAGGCTAATCATAATAAATTGTTTATAAATCGTATAGGCCTCACAAAATTACAAAACCAGGCCCAGAAAATCAGAAATGACGAAACAGACTCACTGGCGCTGGTTTCATCTCCAAAAGGCAAGTATATCTCACACAATGATTTTTCAAAGGCAAAACTTAATAAAGCTAAATTCGCTTTAAAATTCATATCTTGAGAATTCACCTACACTTACGTACGAGAAAAATATATGTTGTAGTACTAGTTAATACGATCGTTTTGACTTCTTATTGGAAGAACTCTAACGTACGGTTTACCCGAAATAAATCTTTGAACATATGTCGTAAAAATGATTTCTTGATTTAAAATTAGTTTTTGGCCCTTTTAAATTGTTTAAAATGCTTAATAATTATTTAACAATCTTGAAAACTACCTACTAGGCTTAGAAAATATTTTAAGCTTAATTGAACTCATTTGCTTAGTTAAAATCATTTCTTGCTCATTTTCTTATACTATTACGTATATTCACGTTTTCATTTAATTGTTAAATTGAGTCGTGAAATCGTGAACTTTTGTGAGGCTATTATACAGACAATTGAGACACCATGGAACCATTGTATGCATCTAATGATACAAATGAACTGAATATGAATGAATAGAAGATGAAACTTTAATATAAATGAATGGAAGATGGAACTTCAATATAAATATATAGTACACGTCCTTTTGACCCGACACTTGACTTGACCATGTGATTGGGAAAGTCTATGATCACAAGTGTTACAGAGTGGCTGGATGCACCCATACCGAACACATCCAACACATTACGAAGGTTAGAGCTTGACCGTCGTCCTATGTGGACGATGAGCTGTGTCACGGATTGGCTCCCGTCACAGGGCGCATGTTAGTCATCTCTCGTACTTTTGGACATGGACTTATCACTAGAATAGATTGGTTATTAAATATTGCTCTAATCTCTTCTTCTACAGGTTGCTACAACGTCACAGTTTTGCTATCAAATGCTAATTTGTTACAAGTTGCTAATAGTATTGCAAATGGTTATTACATGATTAAATTGCTGCAGGTTGCAAATTGCTGTGAATGCATAACTGCCATAACTCTTTTCTATTAAACTTATTGCTTGTCTTTTCAGCTTGGTTTAATTAAAATGCCTATCGTTTTGGTTTTGGAGATTATCTTGCCGAGTAAACATCGCTACAGACATTTCATTTTGTTGTTTTATGAAATGTCCGAAAGGTATCGATAATGAGTTCGCTGAAGACATTGCTACAGAAGTCGAGCTAGTGCTCAAAAACTACGTGGAGTACCTACCCACGGAAGACTAGACGTTTACCTTCACGGCTGCACTTTTAAATATTTGAAATAATGTAATTTGTGTACTTGTTGTTTCGGCCATATTAGGCATATGTTGTACTTTATTTTCAGATGCTTTGGTATTGTAATAATGTCATCTGTACTATTTCTTATAAGCATGCAAGATCCTAACATTTTATTTCACAAACGCGTTATTGTGTTTAAGCCAATGAGAAAGAAAAGAAAAGAAAAAAGTACTCATTGTTTTAAGCACATCGTGGGCCTGTTCACGTCCTTGCTCCCGGTAGGATGGGAAGCGGGTCGTGACAGGTTTTAGTGGTGGCCCATGCAGGTATTGCTTATGCGCATACTTTAATAAATAGTTTAGACGACATTGATATCAAAGTAGCTACCTAGAATAAATATCTTACCGAACTTACCTTGTGGTTTGTTTGCAGCATGGCAGATCGACCCAACACCAGAAACGCCAACGACATCACCGAAAATGACATTATGGAAATCATCAGAGAGATGTTGGACATCCAACATCACATCCTCGAGCATGAACCTCAACATGCTCTCCGAGGAGATGCTGAAGTTAAATAATTCAGTGAGATGCGTCCTAAGACGTTCTCTGTAAAGGAAGGTCCATTGGAAGATAAAGAATGGGCACGAAGCACTGAAGATAAATTGAGCGCTGACCGCATCCCCCAGGCAGTATGGGTAGAGGTAGCTAGGCTCCAATTAACTGACAACGCCCGAAACTGGTGGGACACCGAGGAAAAGCGTATAATGCGGTGTCACGGTCGCTTTTCGACCGTGTGCTTTTGTGCGCGTACTTTCTTGTTCGTACACGAATTTTTGTGATCTCTTCTTGTATCCCGAACGTGCGAAGTGATATGTCGTTGTGACCCTCTGAGAGAGTACTTATTTGTGGAATTATTTGTGAACGTCATTTCACTGGTCGTTCTCCCACAAAATAACTTTGTTTGAAGGGGTGTCATAACTTTAGACTTCGACGTTTGATCTTTTTATTTTTAATTCCGTTTTTCGTAAACCTAGCACATGACCGATCATCTTAGTCTTGATCCTCTCGTCGACACGGTCGTCCCTGTATTTTCATTATAATTATCGGATACCGCTAGACCAAATTTTTCCCCAAATCACTTTCTAATCTACTTAGACCTAATTAATTTGAATTCAAACCTTAATCAAATCTTAATTAAATCACTAGGATTTCATATGCATCTCATGTGATTTCCCTAGCTATAGGTCACACTAGTTGCACCCTCCCCCTCTCACACCCTCTCTCTCCAATCAACCTAAGTCCCCCCCCACCCTCCCTTCAAACCCAGATATCAAATCACCATGTTAAAACACAAACCCAAAACCCTTATGGTTTCTCACGCATGACAGCCACAAAAACCCATGGCCTTCATCACCCATTGCCGGCCAACTGCTGCTCCTTCGGCCACCTATCTCCGGCCACCCAACTTTGGCCAACCACCACACGCACCTCTTCCTCCTCCTCCATGAAACCGCACACCCACTCTCATGCTTAAAAACTGCCAATTGACCTAAGAAAAACTGCCGTTCATAGCTCCAAACCCCACGCCGACCACCTTGCTACTCCGGCCACCCATTGCCACCTCTGGCAACCCCTCTTCCCCCCATCCTCCTCCTCAAAGCCGCACAAAATACTGCCAAACTCCCCATAAAAACTGCCGAAATACCTCTCATCTTCACCCCTCAAAGCTGTCATTTCCCCACAAAAAGCCACAGCCACCCCTCCTACCGCCGGCCAGCCACCATCACCTGCCAACATCCGCACCCCAACACCCCCATCTCCTCCACAGCGGCCTCCCCTTGGCCGAAACCCCCCAAACAGCCTCCTCCACTATAAAAACAGCCCCTAGCCCGTTAAAAACTGCCGTTAGCCTCATATAAAAAACCCATGCAGTAGCCCCTACTTGCCGGCTGTCCCCTAGGCTGCAAGACCCGTGCACGTCCTTCCCTTTGCCGCCGGCGTTCGTGTTGCTCGCTGCCGTTCGCGTGTCGTGATACCGTGGTCGCTAGCTGTCCGTCGTACCCTTGCTCGTTGTCGGAGTCCAACTCCTGACGTCACTACCCGACGTCAGTGTAGCTCTCGCGTCGTGTTGAGGTAAATCTCGAACCGTAGGAAACCCAAACCCCGCATGCTTAATCAAGATAAAAATTGTAAGTTTTATTGTTTGGTTAAGTCACTAATTAAGATTAATAATACAGAACAGTAGGATTGGTGACTGTCGATTGAGCACATGGGAAGAGACTCTGGACTGTGGAACTGAGGTTTCGGACGCTAGTTTCAGGCAAGTGGAACTTTCACCATTGATTGTTAGGCCATGTTTAGGCCATTCTATGAATTTGTGCAAAGAGACAAGGCGGTGAAATGATAGTCGTCTAGACGTCCATACTAGATCTAGCTTGACAACGAAGCTAGATCCGACACCATACTAGATCTAGCTTGACAACGAAGCTAGATCCGACACCCTGCCATGTCATTTCATGCACCTCACATGTCTTGTTTATTTTGATATAACTGTACGCAAATCCAATATCTGCTCATATTGCATGTCATTTCATTTATTGGAATGTTGTCGTGATGGTGTGGCACACGCTACTATTGAATTGTAAGTTGCGACGAGTAGGATTTTGACTCCTACATCATATATTAAGGCTAGGTCAACCCTATGCCATAAACACTTCCTGGCTCGTGATCCAGAAGATGGGCACCGGTCCATACACACGTGGAGGGGTATGGTTAAGCGGTCACTCAGCGTAGAAGTTTGCCGATCAGCAACTTCAGCTGCAAGACGTAAACCCTGTGCACAACGCGAACTCATTTTTTACCGCTTTTAATGAAATATTGTTTAGTAACTTTTGCTATGGCGTGTCATATCATGTTCATGTTTAAACTGTTGCATTCATTAAAATATCAAGCCATGTCATCATCATTATTTTAGAACTGCTAGTTGTACTCTCTTTTGTTTTTGTGGTTCCTTGCACAAAAGTCTCCCTTCCCCTTTTGGAGATTTTTGATGACATGTGCTCTTTTCTCTTTGGGTGTCACATGTCAGGTTTAGAGTCTGAGTTTGTTGCTGAGGACGATCAGTTTGCTGACGTCGAGCCCGAGGTCTTTGTTGATGTCCAGTTCGAGGACATCGGAGACCAGTCCTAGTCTCAGTAGGAGACTTTCTTAATAGTTGCTGTTTACTTTCTAATTGTTGCTGTTAGACTCTTCGGTGCGTAGCACCTTATGTTGTTTTAGTTTCGGCCATGCTTGGGCCTTCGTTTTAGGCTCTTGGACTTTCCTTTTATGACTATCTCTGGATGTTTTGAATTTAATGTTGGATGTTATGTTGGATGTTGGTTATTATTTGCCTGTGTTCCATTTATTATTATTGTTGTTTCTTTTGCAATGCAAGAATCTGCGAATGGATGAACACACAGATGCTTCTCAGACTGTGGCTTCATAGCTTCAGTCTGAGCGGACCTCTTCGCATCTCGCCTTCCATACTTGGGAAGCGGGGCGTGACATTGATTCGGGTTTAATATTGTATATTTAATACCATATTTAGCCATATTTTGTGCTTATATGAAGCTTAATTGGTCTCTAATATGTTTGTATTTGGTATATCGTCATTTATTAGAGATATCACTTGATTTAAGCACAATACAACAATAAACTGAGTATTTCTGCACTTTATATATTTTTCATGATTAGATCTCGATCTTACGATTCCAACGACTATTTATTTGTATTTTTCTGAGATCAGTGCTAATTACTATGAATTTTTGAATGTAGAATACCAGTTAAATGGAGAAATACGGCCAAAATACGAATATACGGGACACGTGGCGCACGCTGCGCCGTCCGATCTCAATCCAATCAACAGACGTGAGAGCGGGCGACGTGGCAAGATCACGCGCATTCAGCTTTCGAACTAACAGTCGGTGTTGCTCCCGCACTCAGCGAAGCGGGTCGGCGATTAAAGGACACGCGGCTTCATTGGGATCGTCCGATTGATATCCAACGGCAGAGAGCGAAGCAACTTCGAATTCGAAATCGCGAAGCGGATCAGCGATTCTAAGGGACACGCGGCAGCACGACATCAAATCACGCCTTTAAACGGACGGCTACGATCGAAATCGAAGTTGGCTCGAAGAAGCGAAGCGGGCGAAGCCCGTAGGGGACACGCGTTAAGCGTGGGTTCAATCCCGCTTTCGACGCGCGGTTGAGATTTTTGCCGACCAAAGAAGCGGGTTTGGTTCGATTTTGGGTGCGAATTTGGGACCCGTTAGCACATTAAAACCCACAATGCTTGTATTTAAGGTATTCTTATGGGTTTGCTCCGTATTCTTAGCGTATTTGAGCGATTTTGGTGGCGATTTTTGCAGAATTTCCCTGAGATTCCAGATAGCAACCTGAGGGAATTTTCAGAGAGCTTTTAGAGGAAGAAGAATGGTTTATTAAGGAAAAAGAGGGTGTATTTGGTGATATCTTTTGAACTCAATTGTGTATTTTCAATTCTATTTACTTCTATTGACTAGAACCATGCTTAATATGATGAATTCCTTTATTATTTTCAGTATGTGTGGCTAAATTCTTATTGTGCATGGTATGGTGTAGTTAGGGGACATGATGCGTATTTATTTGGTTGAATCTTCACGCTAAAATTGTTAACGTTGATAAAGTTATAGTCTTAAGTTTAAAATCTCCTCTTCATCTTCCAAAAGAACATGATTGAGTTGATGATCGCCTCACGAGGGTGAGTTTTGATCTCCCCAAAAGGGAGTTTCATCTCTTTTATTTAAAAGATTATAGCTTTAGCAACGACTTTATTCAATATTGTGCTTTAATCCCCACAAGGGTATTTTCCGATGAATTTCTCTCAAAAAGAGAATTCATTGAGTTATCTTCAATCAACCAAATTAATACAAATCATGGACCCTAATGAACCCATATCATGTGCATACTTCTCATAGATATTTTCATAAACGGAACTTTCATTTGCTCGTATTGTTCACAAATTAAAAACCACGATCAAACCCATTCAAACCATCATCATCAAAAGTGGTTGGTTTCTTTACGTTGATCTCTATTTGATTTAAGCTTTGTGGTTGCAACAGGTTTTCTCCCGAAGATTCGACATCTGGACTCCCATATCTATATTACTTGCACGAACTCATACGCTTGAGAGAAGCACATTTTTGGGCTAAGCAAGTTTTTGGCGCCGTTGCCGGGGAGAACGGTTTGTTACCACAGTTTATTTCATTTAGAGGACATTCGGTGAGATCTTTCCACTTTTATTTTCTTTAAATTTTTTTCATTTCTTTAAAAATTCAAAAAAACCAATGGACTTTAATGGCATAAATTTTTGATATGATGCACCTTCATCTTCTTTGCACAAGGACATGTTATTGAAGCTCAAAATTGCCACCTTTGAACAACGCGATGGTGAATCCTTCTTTCAGGTCTGGAGGAGGTTCACAGATGCAGTTAGTAGATGTCCACATCATGGATACACGGTTGATGTTCTCTTCCAGTTCTTCTACGAGGGGTTGCAGGAAGATGCACAAAGTTTCATGGAGATGTTGGACAATGGAGCTTTCATGGAGTACAAACCTGAGGATGCTTGGGAACGTCTAGAGTCCCTGAGTGAGGATGCTCAGACATTGGTGGGGACTCCAGAGGATTTGATGACGGAGTCGTCAGAGCTTCCTAGTGGTGATATGTGCAGAGATGGTGTGGACGAGCATACAATTTTGGATGGAGTAAAGGAGGAGACTAGTAGGGCCACGAGCTCATCGATCATTTGATGGAGCCCGAACCATGCTCTCCCCCAATCTTGTCCCAAAATCCATTATTCCTTTCCCTCGTGGTCGTGCATTATACCAAGATGAATGCAATCGTTTTAGGGTGTTTTTGCCACCACTCTTTACGTTTATTAATTTATTTTGATTATTATATTTGGCAAAAAAAATTCGAAAGGCACCAGTGCCCACTTTGGATTAACACAACTCATCTCTTGCAGGACATGGTCATACATTTTGGAGAGATGCTTGGAGTTATTTTGCTAGGGTCCAAAGTGATTTGTGGAGTGAAGATGCTCGCGGAGGAGCGTAAGGATCTAATTGAGCTGCTTCCTCCACCGTTATACGTCCGAGATCCGCCTTTTGACTTCGGTGACTTCTATCCAGTAGTGTAGAAAAATAAAATAAATATTTTAGCTTTCGTATGATTTTCCTTTCTTTTCTAGGATCTTTTGCCAAGATTTAATACTCATCCCTAACATTGAGGACAGTGCTTATTTTAAGTTGGGGGGAGGGTATAAACTTTTAGGATTTTTCTTTTTCTTTTGGTTTTTTTAGTTAGTTCCCTTTTTGCATTGAAAAAAAATTGAGTCAAGTTCTATCACCAATATTTATTTTACCTAGAGATGAACATCATGTGATGAAAATCCTCGAAATCTATTCATCACCGTACATGTGATTTATTTTCCTCCACCACTATTGTTAAATAATTCAGTCTCATTTGACATGTATGTTAGTACTCGTGGTAATTTTCTGTTGATATCTCTCAATGAGGGGATTGATTGATAGCTTAATGAAGCTAGAAGTTATGAATTAGCAAATCGTATGCTTTCAATGGAATACACCAATGTTCATGCATCAATAGTTCATAAAATAGCTGGAGCATTGCTTTCTATCTCTTATTTCATTGCTATTTGCATGCTTTGTGTGATTCTGGGTAGATAGAATACACTGTCTTTTGAAATGATTAAGATAACCCATTCTTGTGAAAGAATTAAGAAGAGGAAGCTATCTTGCTAAGTTATTTATGCACAAAAAAAGAGAAACACAAAAGAAAATAAAAAAGAAAAAAATGAAGTAAAAAATGAATAAGTGTGTCACTAAAATAAATAACTTGGTTGGCTCGAGTAGTACAGTCCGAGGGGTCCTTTTGGCCTAATGCCCTATTATCCTCTGATTTGGCAGCCATTGACCGGAACCTCACTCATTTGATGGAGCGATCCAAGTTATACATTTTTCCGCAAATGTTGCTTTATGCGCGTTATGCGGAACAAAAAAAGAGAGAAAAAGAAAAAAGAGAATAAGTGTACGCATAACTAGCAAGGCAAGAGAACTTCCAAAGCTTAAAGAAAGCACTAGTGTAACGACCCGCTCCCCAGGATACCCAGGAAGTACGAATCCATCCCAGGTATTCTCAGAGTAGCGAGTGTTACAAAGAAGAAAGAGAACAGAGATACAAATAAAACCAGCAGGCCACTACGCACATGCTGGGAAGTACGGACAATGCTCCAAACCCAGAATCAACTCAGACAACACAAGACAATATACAAAGGAATAATATCAGTCATACTATATAAATGAAACAATGTTTACAACAACGACTTTAAATACAACTTTCCCAAACTACAACATTAATAACAATTACACCCCAAAACTCAAGATACCACTCCACACTCTCTTGGAAAGTTCTTCTGATATACCTGGAAAAAAACCACGGGGAGGAGCACGTCACAGCGTGTCCAAGTAGGAATACTACACCTTTATATGGAATGTTATTTCCCCCTACTGCATGATGCGAGTGACAAGAGTAACATGAAGGTACATAAATAATAGAGCATGCATGTTAACTTGAATTAAAAGACAACTAAATGGGCATATTAAGTGAACATAAATAACCATGTAACATTACAATGAGCATGCGAGCATAAATGGTAATAATCTCATAAATAAGCATAATGGTAACAATTTCATGAATGAGCTTAATAACAACACTTGATCCATTCATTAATTTGGTTATATTAGTGATGGATATGAAAATGAAATGATATTGTCATGGACAAAGTGCTAAGGAGTGCTTTGGCATGGCTTCCTAGTCTTTTCTTTCTTTCTTTCTTTCAAATTTCATTACTCATTCTTATAAGGCCATGCATCTCCTTGTGCATCCCTTTTTCATCACACATAGACCTAGAAATCTATGCCAACCTCCTACCTTAGCCAACTTAGCCATGGCAATAAAATCACACTTCATACCATCCTTCTTTGCTAACGATTATATCACAAGAGAATACACAAAATTCCTTCACATCACAACACCCATAGCCACACTTCTATATCAATTTCTTGTCACAATTTGTTCTTAGCCATCATAACCGAAATATTACATCATGATAAGAGTAATTATTCATCTCACAAGAATTGTTATGGAAATCGAACATAATTCTCATTAGCTTGCAAGAATGATGACATGAAGGTTAATATTAACCATAACTAGTTTCCACAATCAATATTATTAACAACCACAAGCATATGAAACATATAGCATTCATTAAGAGGACATATAAATTAAGAATGAACATGGTAGCTAACAACAATTATGTGTATTTAAGAACTTCATCATATATTAAAACAATTAAAGAGTGAACTACAATTTGTGTAATAAAAATATATTTAGCTCAATTAAAAGAACATGTATACTACATGATGAAAATAAAATTCCATGTAAAGGTTAGATTCCTACCAAAGGTGTTAACTTCCCTTTCAAGAGCCAACTTTCTTCCCTAGTTTGCCTCCCTTTAAAGCCTCCTTTCCTTTCCTTTAATTCTGCTCTTTTAATTCATCCTTCCTTTATTTCTTCTCCTTCCTCATAATCTCCATTGAATGACATGCTAATATGGAAAGAAATTAAAAGGAAAATGAGAGGGGTCATATGATGCTCACGGCAACATGGGGGAAAAGAGAGACATAGCTCTCGGCCTAGAGAAAGGAAAGAATGAAAGTGAGATTAAGAGAGAGGAATTAATGGTGAGTCATCAAGTGAGGTGTCATGATCTCTCTTCATCTTACCTACTCCAAATGACACTAATCAATCCCCTAATAAAGACACCTAATCACTCCAACCAAAAAAGCAAACACCCCCTCACACAATTCTATAAATCTCATCAAGCTCTAAAACCTATTTTACATAAAACACCCTCTATTATACAATATTACAAAATAATTACAAAAACTCCTTAAGACATACACACAACAATATGGTGACACTTATTAATACACACATTAATCCATATAGTAATATACTATTACATATATACAATGGCAGATTGCATAATCCACAACAAATTAAGCACGAACAAATAATTAATACATATCTAATTATATACACTACCATTATCCATACCAAAACATAAGAGTATATATTCACTACAAAATAATCTACACACATCCAAATTATAATCCAATACATTCATTTTAACACATGTACATAGATACTACGTATTCATATCAATCTAAATACCAATATGTCACACAATCCCTAATACAATATAATATGGTCACTACTATAAATACAAGCAACTTATTAATACAAAATCAATAGAACACCCCACAACTTCCATATGTTAATACAATGGCATACATCCAAATTATTTAATCCAAATATTCACATATATAATATACAGCTTATATACTTATGACACAACAACTCCATATCAATATACACATATAACATTCAAAGTATGCAGTATAAATATTCATACGGTAGTCAACCATACAAATATCCTAATATACATCCAAGTATACAAGTATAAAAGACAATTATGGTATTCAACGCATAAGGGTATTACAACTAGATATGGTGTGATTTCCTATGAATGAAGATTGACGTGTGTATGTCTTGATACCATTCTATTCTTTATGATTGCTTTGCATGAAACATCTACGCTCCAAGTTAGAATTTCTGATTGAAAGGTGTGAGCCATTGATTTTGTATACTATGCGCTATGAAGTAATGGATAATAAAGTTAAGTCGATTTCATGACCATTTGAGAGATACTTGTTCTTTATCTTTAAACCCATGAGTACCATTATTGTATGAGCTTGAAATCTTGATATTAGTGTGTGGTCATCTTCTTTTGTCGTTGTAGTATGGTGGTGAGTGATTTGAGATCTGATAAGGTGATCTAGGTGTATATTTGATATCATATTTCGCTCACTTTGCTAGAGACTAGCAAACTGCTAGTTGGAGGGTGTGATTCGGGTTTAATATTGTATATTTAACACCCTATTTAGCCCTATTTTGTGCTTATATGAAGCTTAATTGGTCTCTAATATGTTTGTATTTGGTATATCGTCATTTATTAGAAATATCACTTGATTTAAGCACAAAACAGCAATAAACTGAGTATTTCTGCACTTTATATATTTTTTTCATGATTAGATCTCGATCTTACGATTCCAACGACTATTTATTTGTATTTTTCTGAGATCAGTGCTAATTACTATGAATTTTTGAATGCAGAATACCAGTTAAATGGAGAAATACGGCCAAAATACGAATATACGGGACACGTGGCGAATGCTGTGCCGTCCGATCTCAATTCAAGCAGCAGACGTGAGAGCGAGCGACGTGGCAAGATCACGCGCGTTCATCTTTTGATCGAACGGTCGGTGTTGCTCCCGCACTCAGCGAAGCGGATCGGCGATTAAAGGACACACGGCTTCATTGGGATCATCCGATTGATATCCAACGGCGGAGAGCGAAGCAACTTCGAATTCAAAATCACGAAGCGGATCAGCGATTCTAAGGGACACGCGGCAGCACGACATCAAATCATGCCTTTAAACGGACGGCTACGATCGAAATCGAAGTTGGCTCGAAGAAGCGAAGCGGGCGAAGCCCGTAGGGGACACGCGTTAAGCGTGGGTTCAATCCCGCTTTCGACGTGCGGTTGAAATTTTCGCCGACCAAAGAAGCGGGTTTGGTTCGATTTTGGGTGCGAATTTGGGACCCGTTAGCACATTAAAACCCACAATGCTTGTATTTAAGGTATTCTTATGGGTTTGCTCCGTATTCTTAGCGTATTTGGGCGATTTTGGTGTCGATTTTTTCAGAATTTCCCTGAGATTCCAGATAGCAACCTGAGGGAATTTTCAGAGAGCTTTTAGAGGAAGAAGAATGGTTTATTAAGGAAAAAGAGGGTGTATTTGGTGATATCTTTTGAACTCAATTGTGTATTTTCAATTCTATTTACTTCTATTGACTAGAACCATGCTTAATATGATGAATTCCTTTATTATTTTCAGTATGTGTGGCTAAATTCTTATTGTGCATGGTATGGTGTAGTTAGGGGACATGATGCGTATTTATTTGGTTGAATCTTCACGCTAAAATTGTTAACGTTGATAAAGTTATAGTCTTAAGTTTAAAATCTCCTCTTCATCTTCCAAAAGAACATGATTGAGTTGATGATCGCCTCACGAGGGTGAGTTTTGATCTCCCCAAAAGGGAGTTTCATCTCTTTTATTTAAAAGATTATAGCTTTAGCAACGACTTTATTCAATATTGTGCTTTAATCCCCACAAGGGTATTTTCCGATGAATTTCTCTCAAAAAGAGAATTCATTGAGTTATCTTCAATCAACCAAATTAATACAAATCATGGACCCTAATGAGCCCATATCATGTGCATACTTATCATATTTTCATAAACGAATCTTTCTTTTGCTCGTATTGTTCACAAATTAAAAACCACGATCAAACCCATTCAAACCATCATCATCAAAAGGGGTTGGTGTCTTTACGTTGAATCTCTATTTGATTTAAGCTTTGTGGTTGCAACAGGTTTTCTCCCGAGGATTCGACATCTGGACTCCCAGATCTATATTACTTGCATGAACTCTTACGCTTGAGAGAAGCACATTTTTGGGCTTAGCAGACATGCGACCTATTGCCCAGGCCACATTTTGCGAACGGTTCAACACGAAGTTTTTCCCTAAGGCAGCAAAAAATGTAACTTCAACAACGTTTTGTCAACTTGAAGCATGAATCAATGGCTGATGACGAATACGATGCTGAGTTCTCCATGTTAAGTCGATTCGCCCCTCACATGGTCGAGAATCCAGAAGATCATGCCTTCCCAAGGTCTGAATTTCAATATTCAAGCTTCAATGACCTCGACCGGATTGACCAGCTATGAGAAGATTCTGGAGGTTGCCCGTAACCATGAGGCTGTTGATAAACAGTGTAAAGCAGCCCAAAGAAAGTGTCTGATGGAACCACCGAGGAACAACCTCCGACCGATGCAGACTGATACTTTCAAGAGGCCTACTGCTCCCAACAACTACAGGCCTGCTGCTCCAGCCAACAACCAGATCGCTGCTCATCCAAACAGCAATCGAGCTACAACGACATGCTTCCATTGAAACCGACCGGGGCATGTCAAAAAAGGACTGTCACATAATGTTGAACCAATGCTTGGCATGTGGATCATCGGAATACTCTGTTAAATACTACCCTCAGCGCATCAACAAACCAGTGACTCCGACTACGGAACCTCCTGGATCCACATCTCGTGGACCACCCTTACCTCCACAGTAGATGGCATTCCAATAGGCCCAGCGAAAGCGCCAAGCTTTTACCATGCCTGTCAAAGAAGCTGAGGTGACTGAACTAGCAATCACTGGTAACATCTAAGACTTCCTCCCTTACTTTAACTAGATGCTCATAGCTTTACTATAGACTGCTAAGTATACCTTATCATACTCTAAGTATCATCTTAGTAGCATCTACACCAGCCTTATCCCACTTTGATTCTGGAGCATCTCATTTCTTCTTATCACTTAAATATGCTACAATACATTCCATTCCTGTTGACCCCCCTTTCTAATCGATGGATCATCAACACCGGGAATGGCATAGTGAAGACTTCTGGTGGCTGTCGATCATGCCATCTGGTGATATGTGGTCGCGAACTCTTCGCTGACTTCATGATAATCGACATGCCAAACTTTGATACTGTATTCAGAATGGATTGGGTAGGAACTTTTTACGCTACCATCGATTGTCGCAAAAGGAATGTAGTGTTCGAAATTCCCAACCATCAAATGTTCGAATTTACGAGTGGGAGCCGTTCGCTTGGACCTATTCAATTTCGGGCCAAGCCTATGGAGATGACAATGGCATCTATACTAGCTGAAGCTGAGAAGCCCAAAGTAGTTCGAGAATTAGACGGCGTATTCTCTGCAGAAATTTCAGGATTACCACCCGATCGAGCTCTTGAATTCACCATTGATCTGATGCCAAACACTCAACATATCTCCAAAGCACCATATCGTATGACACAAGCAGAATTGGAAGAACTTCATACTCAATTGGACGACATGTTGCAGAAAGAATGGATAAATCCCAGTGTATCTTCCTGGGGTGCACCGGTCCTATTGGTTAAGAAGAAGGATGGCTCGAGAAGGATGTGCGTGGACTATCGAGAGCTGAATAAGGTCACCGTGAAGAACAAGTATCCATTGCCGCGCATCGACAACATCTTCGACCAACTTGGTGGATCTCGAGCCTTCTCCAAGCTAGATCTCTGAAGTGGATATCATCAAGTGAAGGTCAAGAAGGACGACATATCTAAGACCGCTTTTCGAACCAATTATGGACACTACGAATTCGCGGTAATGACCTTTGGTGTGACCCATGAGTCAGCAGTATTCATGAACCTCATGAACCTCATCTTCTATAAGTTCTTGGATAAATTTGTAGTGATCTTTATTGATGACATCCTGGTCTATTCGAAAAGCGAGGATGATCATGCTGAGCACATGCGGATCGTATTGAAGACTTTACGCCATCATCGACTATATGCCAAGTTCAGCGAATGTGAATTTTGGCTTGATCGCGTTGCCTTTTTTGGGCATGTGGTATCTGGATATGGTATTTCGATCGATCCGGAGAAGGTCACATCTGTTAGAAATTGGCCAACTCTTCGGTTAGTTTCGGACATCTGAAGTTTTCTTGGATTGGCTGGCTACTACCGCCGATTCATCTAGGACTTCTCCAAGATTGCTGAGCCCATGACCCACCTGACGAGGAAGGACGTCAAGTATATTTGGTCCGAGACTTGTGAGCAAGCTTTCGAAGGATCAAAAACGAAGCTGACGATTGCACCAGTTCTGTCTATGCCAGACATAACTGGGGGAGTTGAAGTATATTGGGACGCATCTGGCAAGGGTCTCGGATACGTACTACATCAACATGGTTATGTTGTAACGTATGCTTCTCGACAACTAAAGACTCATGAGAGAATTATCCGACTCATGATCCGGAGTTAGATGCAGTTATTTTTGCCATGAAGATTTGGACACATTTTTGACTAGGCGAGCAAGTAAAGATCTTAAACGACCATAAAAGTTTGAAGTATATCTTCACACAAAAGGAACTGAACATGAGACAACGCAGATGGTTGGAACTCATTGCTGATTTTGACATCGACCTTCAATATCATCCTGGGAAGGTTAATGTTGTACCAGATGCATTGAGTCGGCTACCAACTGTTATGATACTCACGGCTCAGAAGAGACTATAACTAGAGCTGCGAGAGATGGAGATTGAAATCATTCTACCTGTGATTAAAGCTTCGTTGATGAACCTTCAAATTCAGTCTACCATCGTCGATCGTATCAAAGCCGCACAAGCTGAAGATGCAAAATTACGGAAGATCAAGGCTCAAGTGGAAGGAAGTCTTCGAACCAATTTTCTTATCCATGAAGACAGATCTTTGAGGTATGGAAGCAGAATCTGCGTGCCTTCAGACGATGTCCGAGAAGAGATGATGAATGATGCACATAGTTCTCCATACTCCGTTCATCTTGGTGGTACCAAAATGTATAAGGATCTCCGTCTAAATTTTTGGTGGCATGGAATTAAGAGAAGCATTACTCGAAGCGTCGCCAAATGCCTGGTATGTCAGTAAGTGAAGGCTGAACATCATCGCGTCGCATGATTGCTTCAACCACAGCTTATTCCGAGTGGAAGTGGCATCTCATCACTATGGATTCCGTTACCGGACTACCTCAGACTACAATGCAGAATGATGCCATCTGGGTGATCGTAGATCGATTAACCAAGTCGGCACACTCTATACCATTTAGAGTAGGACAATCGATTGAATTACTTGCGAAGAAGTACATGGAGGTAATAATTATGCATATACCTTATAACTTCTTCTTAGTATATATCGCATTATGATCGATGACCGTGCAGGAAATCGTGAGATTGCATGGAGTCCCAGTAAGCATTGTTTCTGATCGAGACACGAGATTCACTTCTCACTTTTGGAAGAGTCTGCAATCAAATCTTGGTACCAGTCTGAGCTTTAGCACTGCGTATCACCCGCAGATGGATGTGCAATCAGAGCACACCATTCAGATACTCGAAGATATGTTGAGAGCTTGTATGCTTGACTTTAAAGGCTCATGGGAAGATCACTTGCACTTAGTGGAGTTTGCGTAAAACAACAGCTACCAAGCAAGTATCGGCATGGCCCCATTTGCGGCACTTTATGGAAGAAAATGTCGTTCTCCATTAAGTTGGGATAACATTGGAGATAGAGAACTTTTGGGTCCGGCGATGATTGTAGAAGCTGTTAACGTGGTGCGTACTATTAGAGACAAACTATGCATTGCACAAGATCGACACAAGCACTGGGCCGATGCGAATCGCCGTCATCTAGAGTTTCAACCTGGAGATTATGTATTTCTGAAGATATCTCCTAACCGGGGAGAGATCAGATTTGGAAAAAGAGGAAAGCTCAGTCCGAGATTTATTGTCCCTTTCGATATACTAGAGCGATTTGGAGAAGTAGCTTACCGCTATGCTTTACCACCTTCACTGGAAGGAATACTTGACGTATTCCATGTCTCCCAACTACGTTGTTATATCAGTGATCTTACTCATGTGGTTGACCACTCAGAGATCACAATACGACCGGATCTTTCATACGAGGAACAACCAGTGTAGATTCTGGATCGACGTCAGAAAACTCTCAGGAATATCGTAGTCGACCTCGTTAGAGTGATGTGGCTGATTGACCGTGAGACGTGCACAATCCAAGTAGGATGCACACGCTCACTTCCCAAGAGTAGGAGTGTCAATGCAATATAATCCCGGTAAGTACGGGGTCGAATCCACAGAGACAGTTCGTTTCACTTTCACAATCTCAATTGGTTATGGAATACTAAAGGTATTGGTAGAACCAAATAAACTAACAAGTACGGTGAGTGGAAGTGTGGGGTGAGACAATCGAGCCAAGCCCAAGGTAGGTAGGGTGGAGACCAAAGTAGGGAGCTAGTCAAGTAAGGAGAAGTGTGTGGAATGGAATGACATTAGGATTTAAGAATATAACCCTATAACTCTATGATGTCCCTTTTGAGGACGCACCATCGGAAAATACTCTTTTGGATGTGAAAATAAGTGGGAAATGTGATTCAATTGTGGATCCCTTTTGGGGTCACAATTGGAAGTAATAGCGGTCACGGGTTATGGTTCTCTATGACTCAATGACATCCCTTTTGGGGAAGCGTCATCGGGGATATCCTTTTGGGGGTTAAAACGATGTGAAAAGGGCAGTGGCTTAAAATTTCGGTTTCATGGAAGTTAAGTTGATACTTCTTTTTGAGAAGATCAAACTCATCCTTTTGGGATGATCGGCTCTCTAATAAAATCTTTTGGGTTCGTATAAGAGAGTTGATTTAGAAACTTAAATCTCACCACATACAAATTAATTTATTCCAAATGAACCAATTCTAATCAATCTCATCAAACCCTAATTACTCCAATCCACACACAAATGGCCATAGGCCTTCATAATGAAAATAGGGTTATAATCATGCAAGATGAACACACCAATCTTCACTACAAGCAATTAATTAAACAACTATCAAATGGGTCTCACTCTCATTCAATAATCATCCAAAAATTCATACAAATTAATAACAACCAAATGTTTACAAGAGAGGGGAAAGAGATAACCAAATGAAGCCATAAAACCCAAGCTTTCCCCTTCCTTGCTCCTCCTCCAAGCTCTCCTAGCCTCCAATGGCCTCCAAGCCATTGCCCTAGCTCTTGGGGAAGAAGATGGGGCTCTCCTATCCCCAATAGAACAATCAAAAACCGAGAGCCCCCTCTGGAATTCGCTACAGCCGAAAATAAACCCCATTTTCGCACATTTGGGTTGAAATCGGGCTTGCGGGTCGGGGAAATCATGCCCGACCCACAAGAAATCACAGCGCGCGCCGCCAGCCAAAAAGCGAAGTGGGGTCGGGTCGAAGACCCGGCCCCAGTCACGCTCGCCCGCTCCTAGGGAGCGGGCGCTGCACGGAAAAAATTGGGGCACACGCTAAGCGCATGCCCCCGCTAACGGATTTGCGCGCGCAGTGGGCCGGCCGCTGGGCCGGCCCGCGTCTACGTTTTTTTTAATTTAAAAGTTTTTTTAAGAACTCCAGCGGCAGGCGGGCCGGCGAGCGGGCCGGTCCGCAATCAAGTTTTCTTTTTTTAATAAACCTAATGCATAAGCGGGCTGGCCCACTTTCAAAACAAGCGACGGTGTGATCTGCGCCACGTGGCGCTGCGGGATTCCGCCACGTGGCGCACATTTGATTTTTCCTTTTTTCCTTTTTAAAACCCTATTTTTTTTCTCCAAATAAATCACCAAAAATACCTAAAAATCTCAGAAAAATCCCAGAAAATTCTGGAAAATCCCTAAGGCTTCCAGGAGTACCTGAAAAATATAAGAAGGAGAAATTAGTCCATATGATTATAAAATGAATATAATAACTATTATAAAACAATATTGGCTCCCAAAAATCATATAAAATAGTCCATTGCTCCAATACTTCTCAAAAATTGACAATACGATCACAATAATACCGGAGCATATGAAAAATAATAGGAAGCCAACAAAGACGATAAAATCCATATTTTGTGCTAAGAATGAGAGTAAGCTCCTAAAATGGTATGAAATGAAAATATACCCAAAAAAGAGCAAGTTTAAGCCTAAGCTTAGCACAAAATGGGGGTAGTTAAGGGGTATAAATATACACTTTTCACCCCGAATCACACCCCAAACTAGCTATTTGCTAGTCCCTGGCAAAAATATGCAATAAATTCGGATAAAATTGAAAAACATGCACCAAATTCAAAATATCATCATGGCATCCTTCATATGTTATTTCTAATTGATTCCAAAGCTAATATACATAATGCATGAAAGTAAACAATATTTGATATTCTCCTTAATCCAATTCTAAGAAAAGTAAGGAAATAAGCATGTATCACGTTCTTTGGGAAGATGCGCACATGGCAAAATTTTCAATTTTCATGGAAATGGCCAAAACCAAAAGAAATTCCTTCTAAGTTGTGGGAGATGAGATTGCATCATTCATGAAGCTTATTCTTTCCTTTATTCATTCAATTTTTCTTTTTCTTTTCATTTTCTCTCTTTTTGTGTTCTTTTTGTTTTAGTATGTTTATGTTTTGCATTCACACAATGATGCTATGAAATGCAAACACGACCACATTTGCATACATGCGATGACGCTATATAGGCAAATGGATGGAATGATCCCCTAAATCTCATTTTTGGCTTTCTCCCCAATGTCTCGTGGGGCACCGGCTACTTAATTTGATTAGAAAAACCATTCACTTATGTTAATTCTATTTCTATCTAAATATGAATTATCAACTCATCCACCCACTCCTTAAGAGGAAAATAAAACATACACCAATGGCCACATCCAATCCAACCAAAAACTAAGCCACTCATCCCAATTCATGCAATTACTTACACCAAACTATTCCCGAATCATTTCAAAGAGAGTATCAAAACATATAAAATCGTTTCATACATGACATGTTAGCATTTGACTCCAAAATGGAAAAGAAATTAAAATACGCCAATCAAACATCTATAAATTTGATACCAAAGTAATAATCCAAAAAAATTGCATTGCATTAAGCATGTAGGGATTAAGCAAAAGAAATGTGATGGAAGCAAGGATGGAGGCATCAAAATGATATTCTCAAAATGAATGAATGATGATGATGAATGAGGAAATTTTTTTATTAACATCGAAATTTTTCAAAACTACCCAAATCTAGCATCCAACTTCATAGTTCACTCCCCCCCCCACAAGAAATGAGCATTGTCCTCAATGGTTGAAATGAAACTAGATATTATTCAATGATGCTAGAGGGAAAACACACATACTAAATCAAACTAACCTAAAAAGTTTATTTTTTTTTTGATTACACTAAAGAAAGGAAGGAATACACCTTAGCAAAATGCGGATCCCGAATGTGTAATGATGAAGGTAGCTGATCAATCATATCCTTGCGTTCCTCAGCCAGCTGCTTTGGAAACGCTGCTCCTCCACTTTCTTTGGATCCTAGCAACACAGCTCCCAGCATCTCACTATAATATAATCCCGTGTCCTGTGGTAGAAAAGCTGTGTCAAACCAAGGAAAATAAGTTAGACTTTTAACAAAAGAAGTCCAAATTGGGTCGTCATAATAAATATAAGGATATGAATATGTATGACGACAATCTGAATCTAAAATATATGGAAATAAATATTGAGATTCAGAAATGAAGAGAAAAGTGTGATGAGAACTTCCCTGAATAGAGATGATATTGCCTGGCTGATGCGAATCCTCAGGAGGAGGGTGAAAGGGCTGCAGGGGCAAGTGAGGAGGAGAATGCAGCACATGCTCAATGTAGATCATCTCGCAGTCACTGTCGCTTGCCGAATCCTCGCCATCGTAGGTAATGGACTCTGCAGTCATCTCTGGACTCTGTGGTCCACCCTGAATATCCTTGTCACGCCCCGAAGCCCAAACGGGACGGGGGTGACGGCCGCGGTATGAGGGTACCAAGCGTTAAGGTGATGTAAGAAATTAGCAGGCCACTGCAACTGCTAGAACAACACAGGCAAATTAAAACAGGTGCAGAAGTACAACACAGTCTGTAAAGCTCCAGTACAACACAAAGAGGCACAGTGAGGCGGCGACAAACATCAAGCGGGAGCGTACGAAAGTGCATCACAGATCATCCACTATCACCACACCACTACAACATACACTGTACACATACCACCACCAGCGTCTCAGGGTACAAAAACTGAAAGGAAGAACAAAAGTAACTGTCCACAAAAGTAACTACCCCAACCCACTACACCCAAGCCCTAACTAACTGCTATGTGCTCCTGGTCTGGAAGGGTCGCCCTCAGGGCGTCGGTAGTCTGGCTGGTGAACTGTCGTCCCTGAATCAGTACCTGGAGAGTGGGGAAAGGACACGTCACAGCGTGTCAAGTAGGAAACTCAACTACACAAGCCATATTCACAACACTGTACCAATGCTCCGAATGTTAGTTTATTCAAGTAATGTTTGTTGTTTGGAATCTAAACATTAGGCGGAACACAATGGAACTGGACCTCACCCATAAGGCGGGTGGAAATAATCTCCTACGTAACTCGTCCACTCTACACGACCCAAAGGGTCACGACCTCGAAGGCCAAGGAACCACACACCCCAAAGGGGCACGACCACTCCCCGCGGTAGGAGGGCCAAAGGAAAACAACCTTGAGAGTCCAGTCCACACTATGTCCACCTAATGCCTTGGTTCCCCCACCCCATTCCCTGAGCTGCTCACCCACCTTAGAGTGGAGGAGACATCTCGGCCTTCATTTTTTACTTACTCATCATCTTGCATGGCATCTGGTTGATATGAAACATAACGAAATAAAGGTAAATGCAGTCCTTTAATGTAACTAGTCATACCAGCATCGCCTGTAAAAGGAACACCACCATGTGCGTTGGAGCCATTTCCGCAATCGCCATCAAGGCATAAGCAAGTGCACTTATCCAAATGGAAACTCAAAGAAAAGTAAACATACCTACGTGGAACTTTCAAGTGAACAACCCATAGAATGAACATGCCATAAAGGAACAACTTCAACCATTAATTAAAGAAAAAGATAAGGCGATTAAGGTAGAATGTGAGCAATGGAACACTTGTCTTTAGGAATGACCCCCAATTTGATATGAAAATGAAAGTTTTGCTTAGGGGAGACTTGTAGGAGCTTGTAGGTATTCATACTTGGGGTTCTTGCATTACCTAAACTAATCAAGAGCTTCTACTTTGGGTGTTGAGAATTCAAAACAAGGAGGAGGGTCGTATTTCTACATAACAACCACACGAAGGACCTTTAACCAAACATATGAGGATATTTCTCCCTCATTTCATCCTCTCGCTCCCAAGTTGATTCCCCGGGAGATTCTTGTTGCCACATGACCCTGACCAGATTAATAGCCTCCTTCCTCAACATCTTCTGTCGCCGATCAAGAATTGCCACTGGTTGCTGTTCATACGTCAGGTCTGGGCGTAATTCAATCTCTGAGTAGTCCACCACCTGGCTAGGATCTCCAATATATCCGATTAATTGTGATACATGAAACACATTATGTACACCTTCAAGGTATGGTGGCAGCACTAACCGATAAGCCACTTCGCCTATTCGGGCTGCAACTTCGAACGGGCCTAGGTACCTAGGGCTCAACTTCCCATGTTTACCAAACCGGATCGTCCCACAGACTGGTGATATCTTCAGGAATACATAATCACCCGGTTGAAATTCAAGTGGACGTCGCTTCGTGTCTGCCCAATGCTTATAACGGTCTTGGGCTACACGAAGGTTCTCTCTGACCATCCGCACTACATCAACTGTAGCAGTCACAAGGTCTGGGCCCAAATTTTCACTATCTCACACATCATCCCAACTCAAAGGCGATCGGCAATTTCGACCATACAGAGCCGCATAGGGAGCCATACCAATACTCGCTTGATAACTGTTATTATAAGCAAATTCCACTAGATGGAGATGGTCTTCCCAGGACCCCTTGAAATCCAACATGCACGCCCTAAGCATATCTTCCAATATTTGAATGGTGCGTTCTGACTGTCCATCTGTCTGTCGGTGATATGCGGTACTGAATTTCAGATGTGTCCCCAGACGGGCCTGCAAGCTTCTCCAGAAGTGAGATGTAAATCTAGTATCACGATCCGACACAATGCTTACAGGAACTCCATGCAACCTTACAATCTCTTCCATATACTTCCGAGCTAAGACTTCTGTAGACTGACCCAGTCGAAATGGAATAAAGTGCGCTGACTTTGTCAATCGGTCGATGATCACCCATATAGCATCATTTCCCTTCGGAGTACTCGGTAGACCAGTTACAAAATCCATGGTCACATGTTCCCACTTCCACTCCGGAATCGGAAGGGGTTGCAATAAGCCTGCGGGTCTCTGGTGTTCTACCTTCACTTGCTGGCAAACCAGACACGAAGCCACACTTTTTGCCACACTTCGTTTCATCCCATGCCACCAGTAGTATCGTCGTAGATCCTTATACATTTTGGTCCCTCCTGGGTGAATAGAGTAAGGAGAATTGTGTGCCTCCTTCAGCAGCTCTTCTCGAATATTTCCCGCTGGCACACACACCATGTTCCCAAACCTTAAGGAACCATCTTCATGAATACAAAAGTCCTTCCGGAGCCCTGCCTCGGCTTGTTCTCGAATCCGCTTCAATTTCACATCGTTCAGCTGTTCGGCCTTAATTCTATCCATCAGGTCAGACTGAATTTACAACCCCAACATATCTACTCTTTCACTAGGAAGGATCACTTCAACGTCCAACCGTTTTAGATCTCCTCGAAGCTGAGGCTGTATAGTCAACCTCATCACGGCCGGTAGTCGACTAAGAGCATCAGGCACCACATTCACCTTCCCTGGATGGTACTGCAAATCAATGTCATACTCAGCCATTAATTCAAGCCAACGTCGTTGCCTCATGTTTAACTCCTTTTGAGTGAAGACATATTTCAAACTTTTATGGTCAGTGTAGATCTTTACATGTTCGCCCAGTAAGAAATGTCTCCACAACTTTAGTGCATATATGACGGCAGCTAGCTCCAGGTCATGGGTAGGATAATTCTGCTCATGCACCTTCAATAATCTGGACGCATATGCTACTACTCGTCCATGCTGATGAAGGACACAACCAAGTCCCTTTCCTGAAGCATCACAGTAAATTTCAAAGCCGCCTGATCGGTCAGGGATTGTCAACACTGGAGCAGTGGTCAATCGATGCTTCAGTTCCTCAAATGCACACTGACACTCCTCTGACCATACATAAGGCACTTCCTTCTTAGTCAGATGAGTCAGAGGTGAAGCGATCTTGGAGAAGTCCTTGATAAACTTTCGATAGTATCCAGCCAACCCCACGAAACTCCTGATCTCAGTGACTGATCGAGGGATGGGCCAATTCGCTACTGCAGTGACCTTCTCTGGGTCGACTGACACTCCTTCTCCTGTAATAATGTGTCCCAGGAATGCAACCTTCGTCATCCAGAATTGACATTTACTGAACTTAGCGTACAATCGATGCTCTCTGAGAGTAGTCAAAACCATCCGCAAATGCTCAGCATGTTCATCCTCATTCTTCGAATACACTAAAATATCATCAATAAAGACGACCATAAACTTATCCAAATAATCAAAGAAGACCTGATTCATCAGCCTCATAAAGGTTGCTGGGGCATTAGTTACTCCGAATGGCATCACCAAAAATTCATAATGCCCATACCGAGTTCTAAACGCCGTTTTCGGAACATCCGATCCGCGCACCTTCACTTGATGATAACCACTTCGCAAATCTAGTTTCGAGTACACTCGCAAACCACCAAGCTGATCAAAGATGTCATCAATCCGAGGAAGGGGATACTTGTCTTTCACTGTCACTTTGTTCAGATCCCTGTAATCAATGCACATCCTCCGAGTTCCATCCTTTTTATTTACTAACAACACTGGTGCTCCCCAAGGGGATACACTCGGACGTATCAGTCCTCTATCAGATAAATCAGTCAACTGGTCACGAAGCTCAATTAATTCCGGTGGAGACATACGATAAGGAGCTTTTGCTATCGGATGTGCGCCCGGTACTAGGTCAATAGTGAATTCTAAAGACCTATCCGGAGGTAGTCCAAAAATATCATCGGGAAATACATCTGGAAATTCCTGGACTACCTTAGGCAAAACTATTCCGGCTTCCATCTTCATCTCCAAGGACATTGCCTTAAACTTCAAAGGTTCCAGAGCCTGAGTACCACTACAAAAGTCAAACTCTGGGTGGCCAGGGATTCGAAAGACTACCCTCCTTAATTTACAGTCTATGGTCACATAAAACATCCCCAACTAATCCATTCCAAAAACTGCCTCATAATCTGGTAGTTCGATCACGAGAAAATCTGCATATAGTTCTCGACCTCCTATCTCCACGGAGCAATGCCGCACTCCTGACACACTGCATATCACACCATTTCCTGTATGCACAGTCCACTTAGCAGCAAAAGAATCAACAACTATGGAATGCTTCGCCACAAATCCCTTAGATAGGAAACAATGTGATGCTCCAGAATCAAACAAGGACCAGGCTGGATATGAAGCTACTCTAACCATTCCTGTCATAGCACATCACAAACAACTAACCATCTAGCAGTAGCCAAACATAGAACCATGAAATACAAGGACTAGGGTTAGGGTCATACCAGAGATCACCTGTCCTGAGCGCTCAGTCTCGACTGCTGTCATCTGAAACTGCGGCAGCCTCTGCGTAGCAGAAGCCTGCCTCTGGAAGTCGCGCCATGGAGGCCTCCCTGGGGGTCCCCTCGGAGCAGTCGGTCGCGGCCCCGGCGGTGGTGGAAGAGCCAACCGCTGTGGTGCCGGTGGAAGAGCCCTCGGCTGAGGCGGTGAAGCTGCTACTGGTACTGGTGTCTCCATGGGCCGTCTCCGTCGGGGGCAATCCCTGCTGAAGTGTCCCATCTCGCCGCAGGTGTAGCACTGTCTGCCTATAACCCTACAATCCTTGGATGCATGCCCAGGCTTTTCACACCTCGAACAAGCAGGCCCCCTCTGTGGTACTGGCGGATACCCTGATCGCTTGAAGGTCACCTGGTGAGTCGGACGAGGAGCAGCTCTATGTGGTGCTACAAGTCGTCTGTCTACGGCTGGAAGCTTTCCCAGACTTCTCATGTGTAGCTCGTACCGTCGAGCCGCGCTAAGCACTGCCTCGTATGTCAACAGCTCCTGTGTAGCCATAGCCCCTCTGACCTCTGGGTCTAGGCCCATGTGGAAACGTCTAGCTCGAATAGCATCCGTTGCCACTAACTCCGGGGCGTATCTGCTCAAAAGAGAAAACTCTGCATCATACTCGTCTACCATCCTGCGGTCCTGCGTCAGATGCTCGAACCGCTGCCTCAACTCATCCCTCGCCTCCCCGGGAAGGTAATGGGCCTCAAATTTCTCCCTGAAGGTTTTCCATTCCACTACCCCGGTCATATGCCTCTCTTGGGCATCCCACCAATCTCGGGCTTGATGAGTCAACTGCCGCTTGACCAATTCTACCCATGCCTCTGGGGGTATGCCAGCCAAATTCAGGTCATCCTCTGTATGACGCAGCCATTCATCGGCCTCTAGGCTGGTCTCTCTGCCGGAAAAATATACGGGCCTCAAGGATCGGAACTGCTTGTAACTCGGAGCCTTCGGGGCAGGCGCCTCGTGCCCAGCTGCCCTATCCTCCATCCGCTGCAAATGGTCCAAAATTCCCATCAGGACCTTCGCCATCAGGGCTGACTCTGAGGTCTGGTCTACTTAGCTACCCGAAACTCCGGTCCCTCCGAACCCTCCAGGCGTTCCGTCGCCGCCAGAAGTCCCGTTCCCTACCTCCATTCTGCGGAGGAGAAACAGAACAAATCTACATTAGTACCTCATATACATCTTGAAGTGTCGGAGCATTACCTGTGTCATCCTTACACAATCGCAGTGTGCGGTGACCTGCATGGGCCACCACAAAACCTGTCACGCCCCGGAGCCCAAACGGGACGGGGGTGATGGCCGCGGTATGAGGGTACCCAGCGTTAAGGTGATGTAAGAAATTAGCAGGCCACTGCAACTGCTAGAACAACACAGGCAAATTAAAACAGGTGCAGAAGTACAGCACAATCTGTAAAGCTCCAGTACAACACAAAGAGGCACAGTGAGGCGGCGGCAAACATCAAGCGGGAGCGTACGAAAGTGCATCACAGATCATCCACTATCACCACACCACTACAACATACACTGTACACATACCACCACCAGCGTCTCAGGGTACAAAAACTGAAAGGAAGAACAAAAGTAACTGTCCACAAAAGTAACTACCCCAACCCACTACACCCAAGCCCTAACTAACTGCTCTGGGCTCCTGGTCTGGAAGGGTCGCCCTCAGGGCGTCGGTAGTCTGGCTGGTGAACTGTCGTCCCTGAATCAGTACCTGGAGAGTGGGGAAAGGACACGTCACAGCGTGTCAAGTAGGAAACTCAACTACACAAGCCATATTCACAACACTGTACCAATGCTCCGAATGTTAGTTTATTCAAGTAATGTTTGTTGTTTGGAATCTAAACATTAGGCGAAACACAATGGAACTGGACCTCACCCATAAGGCGGGTGGAAATAATCTCCTACGTAACTCGTCCACTCTACACGACCCAAAGGGTCACGACCTCGAAGGCCAAGGAACCACACACCCCAAAGGGGCACGACCACTCCCCGCGGTAGGAGGGCCAAAGGAAAACAACCTCGAGAGTCCAGTCCACACTATGTCCACCTAATGCCTTGGTTCCCCCACCCCATTCCCTGAGCTGCTCACCCACCTTAGAGTGGAGGAGACATCTCGGCCTTCATTTTTTACTTACTCATCATCTTGCATGGCATCTGGTTGATATGAAACATAACGAAATAAAGGTAAATGCAGTCCTTTAATGTAACTAGTCATACCAGCATCGCCTGTAAAAGGAACACCACCATGTGCGTTGGAGCCATTTCCGCAATCGCCATCAAGGCATAAGCAAGTGCACTTATCCAAATGGAAACTCAAAGAAAAGTAAACATACCTACGTGGAACTTTCAAGTGAACAACCCATAGAATGAACATGCCATAAAGGAACAACTTCAACCATTAATTAAAGAAAAAGATAAGGCGATTAAGGTAGAATGTGAGCAATGGAACACTTGTCTTTAGGAATGACCCCCAATTTGATATGAAAATGAAAGTTTTGCTTAGGGGAGACTTGTAGGAGCTTGTAGGTATTCATACTTGGGGTTCTTGCATTACCTAAACTAATCACGAGCTTCTACTTTGGGTGTTGAGAAAAACCCTCTTACCAAGCTTACCTTTTATCCTATTTTTTTAGTGGATTCCCCTTTAACCCTAGAGTTCTAAGGGAGTTTGTAGGTGATACTTAGTATGGGGTTTCTAACTTAAGTGATAGAGCTTGGATTGTTATGAATTTGCTTACAACATGTTCAAAACAAAATTCGGCAGAGTTTTCCTTGTATTCTTCAAGCTTTTCCAATTACAACCTATGTATAATTAAGAGAAGCACATGCTACAACCACAAAAATAGGATCTTGCTCATAGTTTCATAAGAGGGATAAGAATCAACATCCAAAACATGACATCCCACAAAATTAAGCTTGATTCTCTACTCCATTTAATCCAAATCACATCTTATACCAAAGATTTAAGATCAAAACATGAAATTCTACGATTAATCTTAAATTTAGAAGCAAGGTGAGATTCCTACCTTGCTATTGCTTTGGAGAGTGTTGTAGGAGAGCTAAGGATGGCTATAGGTGTTGTGTTGCAATATCCCTTCCCTTCTTCTTCCAATCTCCCTTCTCTTTCTCTCCTTTTCCCTTCTCTTTCCTTTTGTTTTTCTCTCTTTTTTTTTGCTTAGCCCAGGTTTCGGCCACCCACACAGGACCAGGCAACGAAAGTAAGGGAGAGGGAGAAAATAAAATAATTTTAGAAGAGGGAAGAAGATTGTAGAAGAGAAAGAAGAAGGCAATTTCTTCATGGCTTTTAGATATTTACAATATTGCCATGATTAGCTTTTAATTAATAAAACACACTCAACTTAATTTGGGTAGCTCAACATACTAATTATTTACAAGTATGTCATTGCCATGCACTTCCATTTTAAGAAATACCCTACTTTGGGTATAATTGCAAATTGGTTGGCCTCGGAACTAAACTTGGTCAAATTCGGTGGTTAGTATGTGAAATTCCATATATTTGAAGAGAGAATACATGTTTTATCGTTTAGAGGCATTACAATCCTCATCCTGGATGACGGACTGATGCGTGTCCTGAGGTGTCTGAAGTGATGGCTGCTGAACTGAATCTGAAAGGAGGGTGGGCTCGAGCTCCAAAGTAGTCTGTAGGCTGTATCCTGTGCACTCATCCTCCTCTATATCACCGTAGTAAACTATCTCAACAGTCCATCCAAGATGCTCGCACACCTCCAGCTGTGGTAATGGATCAGACATGCAATGTGACTCAGGCTCTCTGATGTTATCTATCTCACTCTCGCCTGGACACATCTCCATCTCATCATCACCATCAACCCATCTAAACTACATCGTGTCTCCAACGTGGGTGACACACACTCCATCATCCATCTCCTCCCGATCCTCAATATGTAGTATCTCCACATCCTCTACCTGGCTCTCCTGCAACCCAACATCCTGCTCTGCTATCCTATGTGATCGCAAGAAAAAGAGCCCAAAGGTGGCTCATCAAACTGACACTGAACCTGCTCTGCATCCTGAAGTGAAACCAAGGACTGGCCATCATCATCATATCCAAGTGACGGCTCTCCAGATGGCGCAGTCCGCTCCCACTCTGCAAGGTCCCTCAGGTACAACCATGCATCATCTGTCGTGTAGGCAAAGAACTCTCCACTGCTGCTCATCTGCACAAAGTCACGCGTAGACGGTTGCAACCCTGTGTAGAAAATCCGAAGTAGATCCTCTGTGCTGAAAGCATGGCGTGGACACCCAAGCACCAAATCATCGAACCTCTCCAAAACCTGACAGTAAGTCTCACCGTCAAACTGGACAAATCTCTCCATAAGCTGCTCAAATGCCTGTCGCATATGTACCTGATTCCTGTAATAAGTAGGAAAGAAAGCTCGAAGGAAATCAGTCTGAAAATAAAGCCATGTAGAAAAAGAATCTCGAGGATAAGCATCAAACCAAGTTTTAGCATCATCTCAAAGTATATGGGAACACTTTAAAATAAATAAAATCTGCACAAGTGGTCTCATCAAACAAATCCCAAAACTCTTTTCTACACCATTTTTTCAAACTTTTGCATAAATGAACTAGGATTTTTCAACCACATACCGTGAAAGAACGATGGGAGTTAGGAATCCTCTACATAAGCATCGCTAAAGTTTGAAGATGATGAGTCCATAAAAAAATTATCCACAAAATATTTTTGAAATAAAAGAAAGAAATAAAAACGACTCAAAACGTATAAAATAAACAACTAAAAAGACTCAACACTAAGCTGGAAGTACTACACCTAAAGTGTCCAAAACCAACCAAAACTGTGAGTGTGAAAACCATTGTCCCCGGCAACGACGCCAAAATGGCTGAATCGGAAGGACGGCACTGGGCACGCCTTCCACTCCCAAGAGTAGGAGTGTCAATGCAATATAATCTCGGTAAGTACGGGGTCGAATCCATAGAGACAATTCGTTTCACAATCTCAATTGGTTATGGATTGCTAAAGGTATTGGTACAACCAACTAAACTAACGAGTACGGTGAGTGGAAGTGTGGAGTGAGACAATCGAGCCAAGCCCAAGGTAGGTAGGATGGAGACCAAAGTAGGGAGCTAGTCAAGCAAGGAGAAGTGTGTGGAATGGGATGTCATTAGGGTTGTGAATTTAAGAATATAACCCTATAACTCAATGATGTCCCTTTTGAGGACGCACCATCAGAAAATACTCTTTTGGAGGTGAAAATAAGTGTGAAATGTGATTCAATTGTGGATCCCTTTTAGGGTCACAATTGGAAGTGATAGCGGTCACGGGTTATGGTTCTCTATGACTCAATGACATCCCTTTTGGGGAAGCATCATCAAGGATATCCTTTTGGGAGTTAAAACGATGTGAAAAGGGTAGTGGCTTAAGATTTAGGTTTCATGGAAGTTAAGTTGATACTTCTTTTTAAGAAGATCAAACTCATCCTTTTGGGATGATCGGCTCTCTAATAAAATCTTTTGGGTTCGTATAAGAGAGTTGATGTAGAAAATTAAATCTACGCCACATACAAATTAATTAATTCCAAATGAACCAATTTTAATCAATCTCATCAAACCCTAATTAGCCCAATCCACACACAAATGGCCATAGGCCTTCATAATGAAAATAGGATAATAATCATGCAAGATGAACACACCAATCTTCATTACAAGCAATTAATCAAACAACTATCAAATGGGTCTCACCCTCATTCAACAATCATCGAAAAATTAATACAAATTAATAACAACCAAATGTTTACAAGAGAGGGGAAAGAGATAACCAAATGAAGCCCTAAAACCCAAGCTTTCCCCTTCCTTGCTCATCCTCCAAGCTCTCCTAGCCTCCAATGGCCTCCAAGCCCTTCCCCTAGCTCTTGGGGAAGAAGATGGGGCTCTCCTAGCCCCAATAGAACAATCAAAAAACGAGAGCCCCTCTGGAATTCGCACATTTGGGTTGAAATCGGGCTTGCGGGTCGGGGAAATCGTGTCCGACCCGCAAGAAATCACAGCGCACGTCGCCAGCCAAAAAGCGAAGCAGGGCCGGGTCGAAGACCCGGCCCCAAGTCACGACCGCCCGCTCCTAGGGAGCGGGCACTGCACGGAAAAAATTGGGGCACGCGCTAAGCGCGTGCCCCCGCTAAGGGATTTGCGCGCACAGCGGGCCGGCCGCTGGGCCGGCCCGCATCTGCGTTTTTTTTAATTTAAAAGTTTTTTTAAGAACTCCAGCGGTGGGCGGGCGGGCCAGCGGGCCGGCCCGCAATTAAGTTTTTTTTAATAAACCCAATGCATAAGCGGGCTGGCCCGCTTTCAAAACAAGCGACGTTGTGATCTGCGCCACGTGGCGCTGCGGGATTCCGCCACGTGGCACATATTTGATTTTTCCTTTTTTCCCTTTTAAAACCCTATTTTTTTCTCCAAATAAATCATCAAACATACCTAAAAATCTCAGAAAAATCCCAGAAAATTCTGGAAAATCCCCAAGACTTCCAGGAGTGCCTGAAAAATATAAGAAGGAGAAATTAGTCTATATGATTATAAAATGAATATAATGACTATTATAAAACAATATTGGCTCCCAAAAATCATATAAAATAGTCCATTGCTCCAATACTTCTCAAAAATTGACAATACGATCACAATAATACCAGGAGCATATGAAAAATAATAGGAAGCCAACAAAGATGATAAAATCCATACTTTGTGCCAAGAATGAGAGTAAGCTCTTAAAATGGTATGAAATGAAAATATACCCAAAAAGAGCAAGTTTAAGCCTAATCTTAGCACAAAATGGGGTTAGTTAGGGGGTATAAATATACACTTTTCACCCCGAATCAGTGGCGACATGACTCACCCGGTGAATCCACATGGGAACGAGAAGATGAGATGCAAGAGAGATATCATATTTCTTCAATGTATCGTAGTTTCATTGTATCGTAATTCTTTGTATTTCAGTATGAGAAATTTCGAGGATGGAATTTTTATTAGCTGTGTAGGAAGTGACGGCCCGTATCAATCAATACGCATATATTCGTATTCTACGTATTTTAATAAATTAAAAGTATTATATAATGGTTGGTCAGGAGTTTAATATCAAAATGGTTTCAAAATCATTTATAAAAAATATTTTGTAATATCAATATAGTTATAGCCTATTTTAGTGAGTGCGAGTGCCATCCAAAACCCTTAAATAATTTATATGGTTATTTAAACTTAATTATTAACGACATAGCCGTATCAATTATTTTTCTATATAAATGTTATCAAAACAATTTCAAACTTCTACCATGAAATTATATGACCATTTAGTGCTCCCCATATTAATTTCATAATTTTTTGAAGTCAAATCGATATAAAACCTGCAAACCCGCGACCTAAACGTTTTGGCCAAAAACTCGTATCTTCGTAGCTCAAACTACAAAATAGACCACGTAGTCACGATCCTCTCGACGATACAAACTCGTGTCTATGTTTTTGTTATTTTTCGGAGTCATATGTGATTAATGGGTATTATAACATTATATTGCTAATCACCCTTACTGATCACTTTTTACTATCACTAATTACTATTTTAACCTTAATTACCCCCACCAACCCCTAATCATGGATGTCCATGTGTTAACAAACAACTTTTAAAAAGTTAGTCAAAAGTTAACCTAGCTTAATTAATGTTTTTGACTAAATATTAATTACAAGCTTTTAAATACTAATATTAATCACCTATTTAAACCACCCTAATCCTTTCTCCCTCACAAACTCAACCCAAACACTCAGCCCAACCCAGGCTCTTCCCCCTCTCATCACCCCGCACACACTGCCCTCCCCCTTATCCGATCAGCTCCTCCGACTGCCGCCACACCCCTAACCTCACTCCACGTCGCCGCGCCGCCGCGCCGTCAAGGAACGATAGCAAACGCCGCCTGTCTCGCCTCCTTCCCATTCCAAACCCACTCCCCCTCCGACCAACATCCACTGCCCCTCCTCCCATCTCCGGAGGTGCCACAACCGTGTCGACCACCTCCGTCTCTGCCCCTCATCGAAGCCGCCGCCACCCCTCGAGAGCAGCAACCCCGACCACCGCCACTACCGAGCTCCATCTTCATAGCTCGCTCACCCAACTCCCATCGACCTTCCCACCGCCGCCGCCGTCTACCACTGGAACCCCCCGCCGCCGTTGCCCTTCGCGCCTCCCAACGACGCCCTTCGCCGCCGATGACCCCCCCCGGAACTCCCATGTTGCTTTGCAACGAAGAGGTGAGGGCGCCACATATTAATACGATAGTAAAATACGTATTTGAATACGTATTTAAATACAATTTGAATACGTATTTAAATACGTATACATATTGGCTAATCATAATAAATTGTTTATAAATCGTATAGGCCTCAGAAAATTACAAGACCAGGCCCAAAAAATCAGAAACGATGAAACAGATTCATTGGCGCTGGTTTCATTGCCAAAAGGTAAGTATATCTCCCACAATGATTTTTCAAAGGCAAAACTTAATAAAGCTAAATTCGCTTTAAAATTCATAGATTGAGATTTTCACGTATACTGACGTACGAGAAAAATATATGTTGTAGTACTAGTTAATACGATCGTTTTGATGCTAAAGACATTGCTACAAAAGTCAGCCAGTGCTCGAAAACTACATGGAGTACCTACCCGTGGAAGACTATATGTTTACCTTCGCGATTGCACTTTTAAATATTTGAAATAATGTAATTTGTGTACTTGTTGATACGGTCATACTAAGCATATGTTGTACTTTATTTTCAGAAGATTTGGTATTGTAATAATGTCATCTGTACTATTTCTTATAAGCATGCAAGATCCTGCCATTTTATTTCACAGATGCGTTATTGTGTTTAGGCCAATGAGGAAGAAAAGAAAAGAAAAAAGTACTCTTCCTTGTTTTAAGCACATCGCGGGCCCGTTCGCGTCCTCGCTCCCGGTAGGATAAGAAGCGGGCGTGACAGTGCACAAGCATAACAACTCAAAGACACAGCTAGGTATTCCATTAGCTCGGACCCTGATATAGCTCGGCCCTGATATAGCTCGGTCGTAGAATAGCTCGGACGCATCATAGGTCAGGTCTGAGCCACGTCATGTAGTCAAGCACAAACATCAACCGATCTCTACATAACACCCCATTAGGAAGAGTCAAGAGATCAACAGTCTTCAGAAAAGTCTAGAACAATTCAGAAATTGTAGAATTGATCCAGAACTTCCAAGTGAGATATCTTCCAATCTAAGATCCGATTGACGAACAGTTTTCACTGGCACGATCATGATCTTACGATCTACAGCGCAGTGATATTTTTCTGATTTATAACTTCATTTTTAGATAATTTAGCATTATTTTATTGTTAGGTTGTATTATTGAATAGCTTCATACATAGGCTACCATTGAGCGTTAAATTCCTTGAACTTATTCATTTAACGGTTAGATCACACCCGTAAGTATGATCAATTTTTCTTTTGGTTATAAAAGGGGTTAAATCCTCAGGGATAGGTCGGAGTATATGCGGAGAGCCTATGCGGGTAGTCAGTTTCGTTCAAATCTGTGATTTGACATTTTCGTTAAAACATGTGATTTTGCGTTACCCTGATTGCTTATGTTTGATTTTTGTGCTATAAAACATATTTAACCACCAGCCAGGGTTTTTCATCTAGACCCACCACCCCCTCATCCAACACCCCCAGCTCGCCTATCCCTCTTCCCCCACCTCATCCGTCGTCACCTCCTCCAACATCCTCAGCCACCCACTCCATCCTCCGACATCCACAGCCATGCCCCCTCTGTCGCCCCCTCATCCGACCTACCCAGCACCACCCTCTCATCCGACATCCGCAGCCACGTATCCCCCTCTTCCGACCTCACCAGCTCAGCCCCCTCATCCCCCTCATCCGACATCCTTAGGCCCACCTCCATCATCCGACCTTCCCAGACCAGCCCCCCTTTCCCCCCGCCTCATCCGACATCCTTAGCCACACCTCCTCATCCGACATCCCCAGCCATCCCGCTTTCAAATCCTAGTAAATCATCGTTGGAGTCCTCGTCGTCATCGGTGGAGGGGCACATGAGGGTAAAAGAAGAATAATGACAAAACTTGTACATAAATGGGTCAACGTGAGTAATGGCAAAATTGTAAATAATTGGGTAGTGTTCGTGGAAAATGGCAAACTTGTAAATAAGACGTTGTGCGCGAAGCAACTCCCCAATCAGGCATGTGCGTGTAGAAACTACTCAAAATAACGCAAACCGCTAAGAAGGGCATTCAAGTCATTTCGTGCGTAACTCTCAACCCTAGATCCAAAGCCAAAGCGGCTGGACGATATTCCCCTTTTCTCTGAAATAAAACACGTCTCTATTTATTCTGTTTATTCAGTGCGAGAATCTAAAGGAAAATCCCCGTCTAGGGTTTCGTCTTGAGATCTCTACGGTAAAAATCCGTTTATTTACTCTCAAGTCCTATGTGAAGATTTATGCTTAATGCCTTTTAATGCTTCTTTGATATGCTTCGATTAGATCTTACCTTTGCGTGCTATTATTAGGTTAAAAGGACTTTTGTTTGTTTATAGGATGTAGTTTCGTTGGTTTATTTTCGTGCTATTATGGCGTTATAGCGTCAGATCTAGGGTTTGGATTGATTGATTTACGCCTAACCATCTTTGAACATTTGAATAAAAGGTGATTCCCTTGTTAAAAACCCAGATTTTGATTGTTACTATCGATCATAGTTCACACGCGATGGATGAAATATTTGGGTTTTTGCCCTGATGGCGGGTTTGTCGGTCAGAACTGTGTTTTTTTTTTGATTGAGTTATTTTGATTGATATAACGCAAATGTTTATTCTAGAAAATCTGGCTCATCATATGATATTTTTATTGCATGAGCAATGTCAGTTCTAAAAAGTACATGTACATGGCTCGTATACCGGATCATTTTGGTCGTGGTTCTTAAGATTCATTGATGTACTAATGATAATCTCCATGAACATTCAGATGCTGCCAATGTGCGGTCACTGGATGAACTGAGCTTCCATTACGACTTTCACCATTGTTTGTGATCTGCATAGTTTCCTATTGTTGCAGTGCATGATGCATGATCTAGTTGTGACTTGATATCTGACCGCATTTGATTTGTCATTGTTAATTCACATCATTGGTGTTGTCTATTTTGTCGTATCTGTGTATTTTTAACCCTATATTTGTACTCGAGTTAGCTTATTTGCTGTTGGGATGATCAATTGGTTTAGAGAAGTGAAAGGAAGTGACACAAACTAACATTTTTCATATATTGCGTTATATTTGGTTAGTCATTCAATTTTGCTTTGTATTCCATGTGTAGCTTTGAGACTTTTCAGAGATATGGCTGGCCAGAGAAATAACTATGGCAAGCGGTCTTATTCTCATGGGGATCATTCTGACAATGGAGGCAGCAAGAGAAGACATCCTGGTGATGATAGGGATTCATATGCACCTGGTCCAGAAGATACGGTTTATCGTTACTTGTGCCAAGGGAAGAAGATTGGAAGTATCATTGGAAGGGGTGGTGAGATCGTGAAGCAGCTGAGGGCAGATACACAGGCCAAGATCAGGATTGGTGAAACTGTACCTGGGTGTGATGAGAGAGTAATTACCATCTTCAGCACAAGCAAGGAAACTAATTCTTTTGAAGATTCCGATGTGTGCCCTGCACAAGAGGCTCTATTTAAGGTTCACGAGAGGCTTGTTGCGGAGGAGGGAATGGATGAAGACAATGATGATGGGGGTGCCCCTCAGGTTACTGCACGTATGCTAATACCATCCGATCAGATTGGTTGCATTATTGGAAAAGGTGGCCAGATCATTCAAGGGATCCGCAGTGATACTGGTGCTCAAATTCGTATATTGAAAAATGAACATCTCCCAGCGTGTGCTGTTAGCAGTGATGAACTTCTCCAGGTATGTGGACTATCCACCGGCATGTCGATTGCAGTTTACACACGTGTAAAGAATGTTGTTATTTGTAGTTGAGTGTTATGAGCACATTGAAGATTCCATTGGCTTTTGAGGTGGGGATCTCACATTGCAAAGATGTTTACATTGACAAACATGATTTTATTTTTTGATATCCAATCTACATATTTCATAATTCCGTTAATGAGATTTCCCCTCTATTTTTACTAGTTATGTTATGAAATGATACAGATAAATTATATTTTCTGGTTGCTTTTTGGAAGTTTATGCTTCCTTAAGTCAACTCGGCACGATAGTGTATAAACAATTAATTCTTTCATTGTTGAAATTTGTATGCTTTCTTGCTTGTTTTTCCTTCGATTGAAATATTTAATAAATAAAAATTTAAAATGATTTTTTCTCATCATATTTGGCTTAACTTTAAGATGCCGATTAGTAATTGTCTGTGTTTGCGTACTCAAATGTTTTTATCGCTGGTATTTTCATGGACTTCTTAGCGTTACTCTTTGAGCACTGTCCATGGTTTGTTTATTAGACGCTATATATGACTAAAAGATTTCCAACTTATCTGTTATTAGATCACTGGTGATGCATCAGTTGTGAAGAAGGCTCTTTTTCAAGTTTCCTCTCGTCTGCATGACAATCCGTCCCGCTCGAATCACATTCTTACTTCTAATGCACCAAGCACATATCCAGCAGGTGGTCAGTTTGGGACTGTTGGTACAACACCACCAGTTGTGAGTGTTGGCCCACTAATGGGCTCATATGGAGGTTTCAAGGCTGGTGCTCCTGGGGATTGGTCATCTTTTTATCCAGGTTCGAGGGATGAAGGTTCTGCGAAGGAATTCAGCTTACGATTGCTCTGCCCTTCGGTCAACATCGGAGGGGTTATTGGTAAGGGTGGAGGTATCATCAAACAAATCAGGCAGGAATCTGGGGCATATATCAAAGTAGACAGTTCCTCTGCTGAAGATGACTGCATAATTACAGTTTCAGCAAAAGAGGTAAATACCAGCTAGCAGATTTGGTTTGACTCAGTATATTGAATTCTTGGATGATCCTTTCATTTTACTAATTTCTCTTTTTTTCCCAGTATTTTGAAGATTTAGTCTCTCAGGTTATAGATGCTGCTGTACGCTTGCAACCTAGGTGCAGTGAAAAAACTGAGAGAGAATCGGGTGAACCTCAATATACTACCCGCTTACTTGTTCCAACATCCCGGATTGGTTGCCTTATTGGTAAAGGTGGGACTATCATCTCTGAAATGAGGAGGATCACAAGGGCTAATATCCGCATACTCTCAAAAGAGAATCTTCCTAAAGTTGCTGCTGAAGACGATGAGATGGTTCAGGTAAATATAATTGCTTGGGCAACTAATGTCATCTGTTCCCTAACCATGTGTCTGTGCTAAAGTACAAAATGCGTACGCATACATGTGTTTTACTAAAGTTATATATATATATATGTTTTTTCAGATTAGTGGGGACATTGATGTAGCCAGAATGGCTCTTATACAAATAGCAACCCGGCTGAAAGCCAATATCTTTGAAAGAGAGGGTGCTTTGGCTTCAGCACCCCATGTTCCCTTCGCTCCAATTGATGAGCCAAAGTACTCGAGCAGGGATAGCAAGTCACATAGTCGTGGATATTCTTCTTATTCTGGTGGATATGGAAGTGCCGATGTTCTTCCTCCAGAACCCTATGGAACATATGCTTCACAGGCAAGATTTTATTAATGAAATTTTTGCTAATGGTTGGTGTGGTTTGTATCCGTTGGTTATAGCAATTATCTTTATTCCCTAGAAGGTATTTTCCTCTTTTGTTTGTTTTTTGTTGCTTATCAACCAAGGCCGATTTCTTACATTCATGAGATCATTTTGTTTTCTGCAGGGCGGTGGTAGCAGTTACGGGTCCTATGGTGGGTATTCTGGTCGTTCAGGAGGTGCCGGGTAAGGGTTTCTTGTTAAGTTCCTCATTAGGTTTTACTTTTTTAGCATCTTAACATTATCATGCTACAACTAATCTTTAGTAAAATATAGTTGGCAGAGTGAATTTTTGTTTTTTTTAAATCTTATATTTATAACTGTGATCTAGCTTTTTATACAACAAAGCTTTGTTTCACCTCCCAATAAATTTCCACAGCTTATTAAATTTTTGCAGATGTAATAACCAACTTCTTTAGCTTCTTTTTTCGTTGTCGATTTTTGATTGTCTCTTTAAGAAAATAACAGCTTCTTGTTTCTGATGCATCATTTACTCATCTATCATGCCCCTGATGAATAGCTTCTGTCACCAGGTTATCTGGTCAAAACCCTGTTTCCCACGGAAAACATCATGGTTATTAGTATCCTAATGATTAGGGCTGACAGGTAGATTACTCCCTTTCCTCTCTTTTGGAATACATCAAATTACGCCGGACCTTTTAATTAGTCACTTGGTCGTTTACCGGCTTTACTATCTTTAACCAAAGCAGCCCACCTATATCAGCTGTTCTAATGCACCTGTTTTTTCACCTTTGCTGCCTTGCCCTCCTATAAAACAGCTGAGGTCTATGAAGCCCGGAGCCAGCCTATATGAAGCCTCAAGCCTAGACCAGAAGACCAGATGAACGTTTGAGATACTGTGGCCCACCTTGGAAGCTCTCTTTAGGAGGACCAGTATGCAATTAACTCGTACCTGTCTCATGGCCTCCACCTTATTATCGTGCCAAACTATATTTTTTGTTCCAAGGGGCTTGTGTTTTTTCTTCACCTTATGTTTGAAAACATTTGTATTAACTTTTAGATATTAAGACTTCCATGTGCTTGAACCATTGTATTCTTCTAAACCTTGGAATGCGCTGTGATTTATCTTACACATTAGAGCTGGGACCTGTTTCTTTGAGAACTCCAGGGAAACCTGTTGTTTTTCTATCCCATTGCAGCATAGAGCTTATCTCACACCCAGCATACAAATTGATGGTGATAGAATCCCGGCCAGTTGTGCGTGTGCTTTAAATGATGAGCTTCGCTCACCCCCATCATAACAAATTGATGATGATAGAATCCTGGCCAGTGGTGTCTGCTTTAAATAAGTAGCCAAGAAATGCGAATCTCTCTCTTAACGATGGACTTAGCTGTTGTCTATAGTCTTTAGAGCTGGCCACAAAGCATAATCTTTTGAAAAATAGTGTTGGCCCATCATGTTCTGTTCCGGTTCTAATTTGATGGATTTGGCATTGAGATAATGCTGTTAGTGCATAAAACACTTCCAAGTCATTGCACTTATAAAAGTGTAAAGATGAACAGTAAACGATGTTATGATTAGTAGAAACTATTCTCTGGCATCAGAGAAGATGCAAAACCAGACTAGCTGTTAACTTACTTGGTGTTGTCTGGTCCAGATTTGAACTTTAATTAGCATCAACTTAATTAATTTGCTGCAGGATTTTGGAAGTATTTTCTTTGCAACCGGTAAGCATTCCATATTGGGATTGTATTCTTTGTTATTTTATTAGTGTCTAAGATTTATAATTTACAGCTTGCATGCAAACAGCCATAATGAGCCAGCTCTTTATCGGCCAGCCAGCTTTTTAAATGTTCATTATGGTTTGATGCGATGTGGCTGTTCAGCAAACCATCTTGGTATGTCCTTTATTCATTAGTGCATGGACTGTTGGCTGTTCAAACATGCAAATAGATTTGATCTTATTGTATCCATTTGTGACTTTCCTATTATTTTGTTTTGTCTCATAGATGAATCAATATTTTGTTTACATGAATTTGAATTGCTGCATGTCAAAGTTTTTGACATGTTCAGATTACATTTGGTTTTTGGTCTTGTTTTGATGTTAAAAAACATGTTTAGATTACCTTTGATTCTGAATTGACGGTGGTGTTAGTGATTCATAAAAAGAAATATGTTTCTCATGCTCATGCATGTTTTATAAACTTGCTTTGATTATTTATGTAAAACGATTTAATTTTGTTTTGGTTTTTTTCGGATATGGTGTAAGAAAAAGAACACGAAAATCCTTTACTCACCTCCACATAAGTAACGAATGATGCTTGTTAGAATTACATTTTGAATTTATCTTGATTATATTTGTACTTTTAATTTTTTTAAAAAAATACAATTAGTTTTGACGGCTGTTGATATGGGGTTGCTGTTCTCACACACTCTGAATCATGACATGCTCACTTCTTTATTTCAGAATTTTAGTATTGTTGTTTAGGATCTCATCTTCCCTACTGAGCGGCGGGTCTGTGGCATATATAAACCCTAATGATCAGTTAATGTATCTGCATGATATTGTTATTTTTTGGTTCTCTGTTGTCTGTTGAAAAAAAACGCCCGGTTGTAGGTTGTGTAGCTTGGCAATTCACTTTTCCCTATGGGCATTCTATATTCGTTGAGGTGGTATTTTTTCTGCTCTTGGGTTACCACCTTTTTGCAGGTTGAAACAGTTCAACTTCGGTGCCCTGGGAAGAAGCATCGTTAGTGGCAACGACTGTAACTGTGATATTTACCGATGTACAAAAATTAAGTGATGGCTGTAATGTTGAAACCTTAATATGTTCTTGTTTGTTGAATGACTGTTGTGGAGAAATTTTGATGCATGCGCGAAATGTATTTTCGTCGAGCTGCCTTGCGGTCTCCTTCATATTCTTATCGGGGAACAGGGGAATGGGAAAGTCTCTGTTGGACTCATGATATATAGGTTCGTTGGTCTGGTGGTGTGATTCTTCAAAATCCAGTGTTATTGCTATGGCTGTGTGATTATGTTTGCGCCGAGCTCATCATCATGGCGATTGCTCCTGTATGTTTGAAGTAGTTTGAGATGGCTTGCGCCGAGCTCCTCACCCTGTGCTTGATTGCCCTTCCGTAGGTTTTGAAGTCGTTTTGAGAATTTGATGATAGTTCTTTGTAGCGAATTGCAGCTCTCTAGTCTGCGGAGGAAAGTTTTTCCTTTCCCTTTTTTTCGTTTAAAATGCTTTTCCCTTACTATTGGAGAATTCCGTATATTTGGAGAATTCTGTATTTTCGTATGTGAAAGATTGGCAATGTATGTGAAAGATTGGCAATTTCATATATGAAAGGTAGACACTTTATTTTCAATGCCAATGAGCAGCACTTGCTCAGGTGTCATTCTCTCGTCCCTTCTTTTCTAGAGGCATGAGATTGGAATTGAGACCATTTTGTACGTGCAAAGATTGACGATTTCATATATGAAAGGTAGACAAGTTATTTTCAATCATTAGCACTTGTTCAGATATCATTCTCTCCTCCCTTCTTTTCAGAGGGCACGTGATTGAGACCCAGCATGCTGATGAGCACTTTAGTGCTTTTTGATGAAAAAATAGGATGGATACTTTAAATTTTCTAAACCTAAACGATTATTTCCAGAAACTTTCTAAATTCCTGAACTCCATTAAACTATCTGTTTTCACTACACTAACTTACATCGTTAACAACACCGTTAACAATGTTAATTTTGTAATTGAGATGCATGAAACTAACTTGTAAGCCTTTATAAAAAAAGAAAAAAGAAATAAAAACATCATATAAACCTGACGAGACCTACAAAAAGGAGAAATTTACGAGTCAAGCCAAAAACAAAAAATAATACAGGAATTGTCCAAGTTTAAAAATATTTATCGAAATTGACTAGCTTTTGCCATATCAGTGTGACAGGTGTAATTTTGAGTTGATGTTTGCAAGTGTTTTATATATTATATATTGCATTAGGTTTTGTACGTAATTAGTATTAAGATAATTAGTATTAAGATAATCGTATATTGACGTTGTCTCTTACTTTTGTACTACGGTTGAACTGCTATTGTAATTTGGTATTTACACTTTCCATTAAATAAAGATATATGTGGATTTTATTGAAAATTTCATTATATTTGATGAGATTGTATTGGATATTATATTGAGATTTTATTGAATATTATATTGGAATTATGGATTATTTTTTTATTTTATTTTAAGACGGGAAACACTGAAATTGTTGTTGACATTGAAATTGTTGTTGACGAGTGTGTGAATGTCATAGTGTAGGGTGGTGTTATTGTGGAGTGGGGGATTATGGTTAAAGTGGGTGTGTATGTGGTGATATAAGAGTATAGAATTGGAGAGCAGTAGCTGGGCATGAACTGGCCGGGGTTGCCTACCCCGGCCACTTGGGTTTGACTATTGCACGGCAAACTAGGGAGTCGATAGTTCTCTGGTGAGTATGAAAAAAATAGGTTGGGGTTGAACCAAGATTTCGACCAATTCAAAATCGGCGGGATTGGCAACCTCGGCATTTTTGCGTCTGCTAGCTCATCGTAGAAACTCCACCATGGGAATTGATGTGACAAAAGTTAGTCTATTTTTGATAAGGAAGTACGAAAAACTAACTTTATCTCTTTCCCAATAAAATTAATTTCCATCTACCAAACAACTCAAATTTTTTTACAAAAACACATCTCAACCTTCTATTCTCCAAAATCAAATCCCAGCCACTCTTTATCTTGTCCTAGTCAGCCATAGAATTCAAAAACAGTTGAAAAATTGAATTTTTTTTTGGGGAAATTGTGTTTAGGGAAAGATCGAAAATTTGAAAAGCTCACTTTCTCTCTTTCCAAAAAAACACATCAATAGGGAAGTACGAATCTTCTACCTTTCTTCTATTTGCCTCCTTTACTCCACTTTGCATGATTTTTTGGTCTGGCTGAATGCAGGCATTTGACTAAAAGTATAGTGGACGAATCCCTTGAGAGACTTTTGCCTTCGCTATCTCATGCTTGAGAGAAGTATACAGGTGTATTGGATCAGCATGAATCCTTTCAAAACATGACTTAGTTTGGATATGATGTTCCCAATTTTTTTTTGTTTAAAGTTTTGCCATCTCTAGCTCCATAGCCGGGATTCGCTTTTCTGCTGTATTCATCCATTTTAAGCAGTTTGGGTTATTATATGAGTTACTACGAAAAATATGATAAATACTATCTATTGTTGTGAATGGAAAATATCTGGGTTGGTTGGGATCACGCTATCTTATAGATAGGTCCATATCTTCTGTATCCTATCAATGTACGCTCCTCTATATGCTATAAATAAAGAGCTGGGGGTTCCTCACCCAGAGGATGATTCATAACACGTTATCAGCACGAGTCTCTAAACAAAAATTCCACACAAAAGCGATCGTTGTGAAAGCGAAGAAAGGCAGGAGATCCATGCACGCGGCTTCAAGCTTCATCAAACGAGCATCGTCATCCGCGTGGACTTCGTTCAACCGTTGCTAGATCTGGAGGACGGATCTAAAGCTATTTTCTCGCTAAAATGTCATTTTTATCATACGTATGATAGAATTATACATAGATCTCGCAAGATCGAAGTGGAATTATGGCTAATCGCCTAAATTGACGACTTTTATCGTCTAAAAATCATGTTTTTAACATGATTCAATCAGAAATTGTAAAATAAAATTATTTTGAAACCACTCGGCATCGCTGGCGGCAGTTAATTGTCGCTGCCCTGAAGGCACCGCGACACCCCCTCCCCCCTCACGCTCGAAGCAAAAGAGGGGGATGCCACTGTCTAAACATTGGCGTCTCTAACGTCGCCCTCTCGCAGAGGGGACCATCGTGCCTACCCCCCTCCCTCTGTCCCCCACCTCCCCGCTCACAGCGGAGGAGGCGCCGCCTAGATCGCCCGCCCGCCTGAACTGCGGGGGCTGCTGTACACAAACCCCACCCTGCCTCACGGCGGGGCCGACCTCTCTAAACCCTGACTCGCGGCGATTTTCTCCTCCCCAACCCCGCTTGTCGGTGGGTTTCCCCGCTTGTCAGCGGGTTTTGACCTCGGAGGGGGCAGCGGCGGCAACTAACCCTAGCCGCCGCCGCCCCGCCCCAATCTTTGCGTTAAAAAACGAAAAAAAAAAACAAAAACAATATCTACTACGAGCCTGAAGCCCGCGGCACAAGCTGCGGGCTCAAGCCCGCACTAATTTAAAAAAAAGTTCTGTTGCGAGCCCGAAGCCGCAGCACAAGCTGCGGGATCAGGCCCGCAGTGATCAAAAAAAGGGAAGGGGCTGAAATTTTCTGCGGGCCTGAAGCCAACAGCAAGACTGTGGGCCTTAGGCCCGCAGGCTGAGACATTTCTTGAAAAAAAACAGAGAGATGAAATGTGAATGAGGTTTTTGGGGGCTAAAAATAGATTAGAAAGGCTTATGGAGGCCTAAAAATTCATGAAAAATCATGATAAAATATATGGCTTTAAGAGGACATTAATGGGACATTTGGGGACATTTGGAGATAAATTGGAGATAATTTAAAAGGAAAACTCATTCCTTTTTCAAGAAGAACATGTCATTTTGGTCCCTTTTCAAACTCTTTTGAATAATCCCAATAAACACAACTTTTTGCATTATATGATACCTTTTTAGGATCATAATTATATGATCTGCATCACTTTATATGGCTCATTATGTGGATAAACTGATATTATGTTGTGCAATATTAACTTAATAATTAGGAAGATCATGCGACCGCTCTGCCGTTAGTCACCTAACCTAACGGTGTATGACATTGCCTAGTTGTCCAATAATTATTAAGTATTTAAATTGTTTATCCTTCTGTGAATATATGATGCATGTAATGCATGTAATGAAAATGTATGATGTATGATAAAAATGTATGATGAAAATGTTTGATGAGCACAAATTTTTGAATGGATGGCTAATTGCGGTTTTGGATCGGTTGTTTAAGTCCCACTCTTTACTTTTCCTGCACTTTTCTTTTCCTTTTGAGAGAAATTGTAGTAAGGAAATTAATGTCTAAGACAGTCGACTACTTTCCTTGGAAACAGAGGCCATACTTGAAGCTGAAGATCTTATATGGGACCCACGGGGTATCAAAGTTGTAATTTCTTTTTTAAAGTTTTCATTTGTGTAATATGGACTGTAATGTGACTTTGGACTTTTTATTTATGTGGGACTGGCCGTTCCACGCAATTAGCTCTTCATTTAAAAATTGCCTCCGCATGAAAATATATATTATATAAATTATTAATTCATGCAAATTTGTGCTCTGCTAGATAAACTGGCTAAAATCAAGTGTCGATTTCGAAGTGCTGGATGCATCAGGAAGAAACTATCTGAGCTGGCAGCTCGATGTGACGTTTCATCTGCGGGCAAAGGCCATCATTTATGCTGTGACTAATAATGAAAATGTAAGCGATATAGAAAAGGCGCATATGAGTGTGAGAACCTGAGACTACATGACTTTAAGTCAATAGCTGAGTACAACTCAGCTCTTTTTAGCATCACCTCACGCCTGAAGTTGTGTGGTGAAAAAGTCTCAGAAAATATCATGCTGGAAAAGACGTACACGTCTTTCCATGAGAAAGATGCGATACTAATGCAACAATATCGTGAACACAAGTTCATCAAGTATTCTGAGTTGATGTCATGTTTACTCATGGCTGAACAAAACAGAGAGATTCTACTCGCCACTCACAATATGCGCCCCCAGCACTGCCCCCTACCAGAAGCTCACAATGCATTTTCTTTTTCCAAAAAGAAGAGAGACAATAAATGAAAAGAAAGACCACAGAAAGGGGGACATAACAAAAGGGCTAGGGGCCAAGTCCAGCAACGAAGAAATGAAGGGAAACGTAAGTTCACCTGGCGCAGAAATGATAACAAGAGAAATGATGCACCCCCACCCAAGAGGGATTGGGAAGACCAGTGCCATAGCTGTGGCATGAAAGGCCACTGGCCCAGACTGTTCCGAACTCTGCAGCATCTCCAGGATTTGTATAAAGAAAACAAGAAAAATAAAACTGAAACAACCCTGATGACCTCTGATACTCCAGTCAAGTTTATAGCTGACGACTTCGAAAATGATGACATGCTTGATTAGCCTTCTATTTGTATCTTAGCTACTTGTTTAAAGTACATTTCATGTTATGAAAGCTTTTGAATTATGTAATTTGATTTTGAATGAAAATGTTTCTCTGAAAATGTGCCTATATGATTCATCTTTTAATAAATGAACTGCTCTCATGACTGATTGGTAGACAATAAACACATACGATCCTTCAATACAAAGCCCAATATCATGGTCATATTGAAGGTTCTGGAAACGTAACATTTTTGCTCCCAAATGACACAAAAATAAAAATAAAGGTTGCACTATTGTCTCCGAATTCCAATAGAAACTTTCTAAGTTTCAAGGACTTCCGTTTAAACGGATTCTATTTGGAAACAACAAATGTAAACGAAAAAGAATTACTGTATGTAACGTATCAAGAAAAAAGGAGTAAAATCCATACTTGAACGTTTTGAGAGCCTTTAAGGCCTCTATCATACAAAGGTTCGGAGAGAGGAAGCGGATTTAACGCGCACCTGAAGTGCCCGACATCAGCCAAGTTTTTACTTTGGCATGATAGACTTGGCCACCCTAGATCAGTGATGATGCACCACATCTTATCCTATGAGTATGACTTAAAGAATCAGAAGATTCTTCAGAAGGGGAATTCCCTCGCATCCCTTGCTATAAGGGAAAACTAATTATAAGGCCATCTCTATGAAAAGTTGAAAAAGAATCTCCACGCTTCCTCAAAAAGAATATAAGGAGATAGATGTGGACAAATTCCACCCCCTAGTCAGCTATTTCGGTACTTCATTGTACTGATAAATGCATCCTCAAAATATTTGTATGTGTATCTACTATCGACCCGCAACTTAGCTTTTCCAAAGATATTGACACAAATAATAATGTTGCGGGCACATTTTCTAGACAATCAAATAAAGAAAATAAGTCTGGTTAATGTTGGACATTTTACCTCCCGGTCATTTCAAGAGTACTGCAAAGCAACGGGAATAGAAAATGAACATATAGTGCCGCATGTTCATACCTAAAATGGGTCGGCAGAGTCACTGATAAATAGACTTCAATGGATTGCACGTCCATTGTTAATGAAATCCCGATTGCCGGTGGATGGATGGGGACATGTAAATTCTACATGCTGCATCGTGAATGAAAATAAGACTCTCTGGAGGTCAGAGTCTCCAATGCAACTTGCATATGGAATGCTACCGAACATTTCTCACTTGAGAATCTTCGGTCGCGTAGTTTAAATCCCATCGTACCACCACAGAGGATAAAAATGGGTTCTCAACGTCGCCTAAATATCTATGAAGGGGTTGACTCACCCTCATTTATAAGATACCCAGAATTCCAAACGGGGGACGCATTTAAGGCACATCTTGAAGACTGTGATTTCGATGAGACGAGTTTTCCCAAAATAGGCCCAAACACTTGAAAATCTAGCACGAAACAAACTCTAACATAGGATACAAAAAGTTAAACCCATTATGATTCGGTAACGAAACAATGTGAAGATGAGATCTTAAAGATCCTCCATATACAGAACAATGTTCACCAGTTACCGAACTCATTTACTGGCAACCAGAAGATTGTCAGATCATGTTGAGTATTGGTGTTTTATACTAATCTTATTTTGATGATGATCACAACATTATGTTGTTGCTAATGACTCTCATGTTTTAGTCTCTCAGTTTTATCTCAAGAATATCTTTCTTGGAGACTAATCACTTGGTGCAAGGATGGACATCAAGTGGAGAAGAGCCTAAGCTTGGACTCAAGGAGTGCCAAAGCTTGGAGATGATGGAGAGCAATCAAGGCATCAAGATTGAAGACTTAGACTCTAAGGAAAGCATTGTAATCCATGTAATTTACTTTATTGCTTTTTCTTCTTTTTGAGTCTAGGGTTAATGTAATGCCTTGTTAGATGGTTTACTCATTCATGCATTTGCATATAACCATCTTAGTGAGCCTTAGGATTATCATAGAATCCAACCCAATAGGTTCACTCTGTCTAAAGACTCATTTGGAGTCTCTGGCTTTCCGTCAGTCGCCTGCTGAAGGAAACACAGTCGACTGGGTGATTTCAGTCGCCTGTAGATCCTTCTACAGTCGTCTGACATGCACATCTCAAGTCAACATTTCAATTCACTCAAACTTGAGCTTTACGCACAGTCGTCTGTCGATCAGTTTACAGTCACTTGTATTTTTACAGTCACCTGGAGATTGGTCATCAGTCGCCTGTATATCGTAAGTGCATTCTCTGCATCTCTCTGTTGTTTCTCCATTTTATACTGCAGACGACTGATGAAGAATGTACAGTCGCCTGACTATTTGACAGTCGCCTGTGCGAAGAATTGGAGAAAGAGTGCAGCTCTATGTTTCGATCCATCCCCTGCAGCAGTCGCCTGCTGAAGGATTAACAGGCGCCTGTCATGTTTGTCAGTCAACTGTATTGACTTCATCAGTCGACTGTCCTGGCTCAGATTATAGCCGTTGGATATTTTCTAGCCGTTGATCAGTCGACTGTCTTATGATCATCAGTCGACTGTTCCTGTCGTTTTTGCCCAGTTTCTAGCCGTTGCTGAATTCTTTCTTTGGCTGTTTCTTTGGGTTTTGGGGCTTGATATGGGGTTCCTATATATTTGAGTTTGCTGCCTTCACTTGAGAACGCTTGACAACTCTTGATAACTCTTGACTCTATAGAAAATCTCAAGAGATCAATAAGCAACTCTCAAGCTCCCTCATTTCCCTCAATTGAGCATTCATCTATCTTCATGCATTGAAGTCCAGCTCAAGGGAAATCATCCAAGTGCTCTCAAGCATATCCCAACACTGGGAGATCCTCTTCCATGCCTTGCATCCATTCATGAGTAAGCATCTCAAGGCATAGTAAGAGTATTTATTTTACTTGGTGTAATTTGTGTTTCTAATTCTCTTTGTGGGAATTAGAACTTTCTCTCTTTGTGGGAGGTTGTCTCTTTGTGGGACTTAGGATATTCTCTTTGTGGGAATAACTCTCTTTGTGGGAGTTTAGTGTCCTAGTATAGTGCTAACCCTAATTCTCTGAGTGGGAGTTAGTGATTCTTTGTGTGTGAGTCTTGATCCTCGTGTAGGATTAGTTGGGTCCTTGTGTAGGGCATAAATCCTCTTTGTGGGATATCTCCTTGTGAGATTTGTATTCACTTCTCTGTGTGGGAATATAGTGAATATTGGTGTGGCTGGATGTACCCAAGTTTGGGGAACCAGTGTAAAACTGTGTGTTTGCGTTTGCATTGATTGTGCCTTTTAATTCCTCTTGCATTTATAATTCCGCATTTGCAAGTTAAATTTTAATTGGACAATTTTATTGCCATTACACTATTCACCTCCCTCTAGTGTGTGTTGTTAGTATTGCAATGGTAAGGCGATCCTTACAGATCACACATCCCTGCTGCAAACACTCCAGCTAGGATTGACATCCCCGAGAATGGATGCAATCCACCAGCAGCAGAAGTGGCTGTTCCTCAACAAAAAAGAGGCAGACCACTAGGCTCCAAGGACAAAAACTCCTGGAGACCTTAAGATAATACTACCATGTGACAATGAGCTCATGTCCACACCCTCACCCTTCCCGAAATCCACTGCAGAGGAATTGCCGGGAAAAACTGAAAATGAAAGTAAATGTTGTACGTACTAGGGAGGTGTTGGACAGAAAGAACATAATTATCGACAATGTATTCACGTATCATATTGCCATATACATCGCAAAAGCGATGATGTTTAAAAAATATTGTTCTATAATCCGCTGCTAAAATGCGAACGTAGAGATTGGCCAAATGTGGAACGAGGCAATAAAAGATGAACTGGACTCACTTATGAAACGTGAAATGTTCGGACCTGAAATCCAGACACTAAAAGGTGTCAAACCTGTGGGTAAAATAAGGATTGCACACATAAGAAAAATAAATATAAAATTGTATGCTATAAGGTACAACCTATAGCCCAAGGAAAATTTCGCTGAAACTAGGGATCGAACAAATTAAAATGAGCATGACTCATAAATGATGCATCAGTCTCCCTAAGTTATCAAATGCGAATACCTTACGATTTGGCAAAGAAAATTTTGGATATGCTGTTATTGGATGTTGTGACGGCATACCTTTGTGGATATCTTGGTAAAGATAAATTCCACATTTCCTTAAATGCATGAATAGACTTCGGGACGTCTATGCTATTGAAGAAAAACAATAAGAATAATAAATAATGTACAACCAAGAGAATCACTTGACAAAGCAATGATTCCTACTGAGGGTTTTCTTTGCATCTAAGCAAAGAACATGATTTTAGATCATAATTGTAAACAACTAAAATCTCATCGGATCTCCTAAAGAGAAAACCGAAACTTCTGTTCAAGCCTGACTTTTAAACATGAAATGAAAGACCTATGCAAAAATACATTAAGTCATGGCTCACAGATTTATTATCTTCCTGTTACATGTGTCCAGAAGTGCGTTGGAGAAATTAAAAGGACCATTGTCATCCAAAGTACACCTATTGTAGAGGTAGATGCTCTCAGATCATTTGTATTTGATGCAAATAATAATTTAAGCCTAGATAGGGACTAATTTGCATATGATGCAAAAGAGATTAAATGTGTCTTAAATTTTTTAAGACTATATTTAATAAATAAAGGCAAGGAAAGGTTCACGGGTAAGACGAGAATGTCCCGGTCTACGCCCAGGTTCGAACGGCGCCCAAATCGGACGCCAAATGCTAAAGATATAACCAAAACGTCAAAGACCCCGAGCCCATTTAATATCAGCCCCTTGGGCTGATTAATAATCAAAGGGGGAGGCCCACAAGCCCGGCCCATTGGGCCGGGTGTTTAGAAAGAGGCGCCCTTTCGGGGCGCTTGTCAATTAGTGCCCGTGGGGCGCTCTGCCTGGCGCCTGCTTGGCACGCGCCAACGGGCGCGTGACTTGCACGCGCCACAGGGCGCCAGGCGCCCTACAGTGGCACGTGCTTGGCACGCGCCTGCGGGCGTGTGCCAGGCACGTGCCCCTCGGGCTGCGCGTGTGATACTGACGCGTGGGGCCCTAGTGTGGGCCCCACACCTAGGGTTGCGAACCCTATGTGCCTTTTCTCTTTGACGGCTGCTTGTATTTGCGAAATACAATGTTTGGGCTTAACTTTGGACATACAATTGAAGGGTCAAACGAACTCCGATTGACGAACGGTTTATTCCTATGCGTTCACCGTTGAACACCCTTCAAATTGATAGGTTGTATCAATCATGAAGCTCAACGGTGAGTGAGTTAAAATTCACGGAAGTTTGCACTTTGTGAATGGCAAACTAACTTGATTTAATTAACTCTAAAATTAATAGTCCCACATCGGTTGTGCGGAAAAGAGGAGAGTCCGCCGCCTCTATAAATAGGGGCCTCCCCCTTCCTCCAAACTCGTCCCAAGCTCTAGATCTGAGCGGCTCTCGTAAATGTTGGAGCACGCTCGGATCTAGACTTAAATCAATATTTCTCTGTCTCCCTATATTTTTGCCTTACTCCTGAGGGCTCTAGCAAAGCCGCAAAGGAGTTCGGATTCGGATCCGAAATCTAGGCGAAGGTTTCACTCGCGTGAAACTTTCTTCCGCGCGTGGTTGGCTCGGCGACACGGGGATTGATCGCCTCGGGATGCGGAGCGGTTCGAGGAGCGATTCGGGGAGCAGTTCAAGGAGCGGCTCGGAAGACGGTGCAGAACATCTCGCCTGCCCCAGGGTTGAGATTCTGGGTATGTGTTTTAAGCATTAGTTTAATTTAATCGCAGTAGGTTAGATCCTTCTTGGGATGGTCAGATCCATCCCAAGTCGGCATAGCTCTTGGTTAAGGGTCTTGTACCTTAGGGCTAAGTTAAATTGTTTAACTGCATGTTAATTAGATTAACATAGTTTATTCTTCCGCTGCATTTTCTATGTCTATGTTCCGTCCGACTTAGGACGGGAATAGAGTTTTTGTGCCCTAAGAGTTCCCACAAAACCCTTCAGTGGTATCGGAGCCTAGGTTTGCGCAACGATCTAGCACTGCGATTTTATTAAAATTGAAATGCTTTTTTAAATACTTTATAAAATGTTCTAAAGTTATGAGATAATTTAAAATGTTTCTAGATGCCCTTTTAAAATGTTTTAAAATTTATGTGATATTTTTTACAGGTGATTTTAAAAGGATTTTAGATGTTTAAATATTTCATATGATAAAATTTTAAACATGAAAATTTTAAAATGGTGTTTTAAATTTATGTGATAAATTTAAAATTGATTTTAAGATTTTAAAACTTTATGCAATAAGTTTAAATTTTTTTTGATGTTTAAATATTTTATGTGATAAAATTTTAAGCTTGAAATTTTTTAAAATGGTGTTTTTAAATTTAGGAGATATTTTTTAAAACTGTTTTAAAAGTTTAAAATTGTTTATGCGATAAACTTTAGTCTATTTAATTGTTAAATAGTTGTACACTTTTTATGCAATAAAATTAGTGTAACTTTATTTTAATGGCTATGTCATCTTGTCACTTATTTGATAACACAAGACAACCCTTTAGGTTAGCCATTAAGAAATCATTAAAATTTATTAATTGAATTTTAATGACATACTATGTTTAATAAAACTTTTAACAACCATTTAAGATGTAATTCCTAATTAGGGGAGTTCCTTTAATGAATTTTTAATTCTAATTGTTATAATTAATTCTCATTAAAGGACTTCGCTTTTAGCAATGTTAATAGATTTATTAAAATTCTAATAACAATTAGGATATCACGTGAACCTTATAGTTGATAAGGATTTAATAAAAGTTATTAAACAAATCCTAAAATTTTGAATTTAAGGATTCAACTAGTTGATAGGATTAATTAGTTGTTAATAAAAGCCTTTTAGTCTATGGCACGCATATAAAAATGACAAGCTTCATTCAATGGACCATGATCTAGTCAATGTGCTTGGCTAAGTTTGCTGGATCACCTTTTAAAGGATAGTGATCCTGGCTTAGTCAATTCCCTGGCTGTGTTCCGCTGGACCGCAATGATGCGAATCATGATTGTATGACACCCTGGACTATATCTAAGTCAAATACGTTAATGATCCTTTTCAAGATTAGCCGTAGCCCTCCTTGTTTTTGGGGTTGGCAACTATATGACCCGTGTTATAATTGTTGAGCTACACTCAAGTTGTAACATGGCAACCTTGTAGAAACCAACTCCTTAAATACATAAGATGAAATCTTGACTAGACCTAAACCGTCGTGTCACCAAGCGCCGGTGTAAGTTATGTCAATGATGTAGTCTGGCTAGATGTAGTCTAAGACCTGACCCAAACCGACGTGTCGTGAATACACCAAGCGACGGGGCAAGTCAGGCTAGACATGAAAACATGGGTCCGACTAGACTAGACATTGTGATTTGGATGAGCACACTCATGATCACAAATGGCTAGGGGTAAAAACCGAATAAGAGGGTCATATCTGATATGATTGATGAAGAGTCATCTTCCGATTATAGAGTCCTACAACTTGTTGAGCTACACTCAAGGTTGTTAGGCTCAAGGTGATTGGACCTCTTACCCACTAATTTTAATTCGATTAAATCGTTCATTATTAAGCTTTGAAACGATCGTAAAAATAGTGGGATGATATAGATAGATAAAAGCCATTCTACCTATATTTAATATTGAACATATGCTAAACTAGGACAAGACTATGTTTACCGAAGGAATCAAAATATAATATTTTAAATGAAATAGGTTTACTGGTCAAAAAGGTTGATTAATTGAATATCAAGTTAAATTCTAATTGATAGAATTAAAACTATATTCTCGTTGATATTAAAATGACCTTCTAAAGAACAGACTTAAGAAATATGATTTCATTAAGTTCTGGGTCCAACAAATAAATTCAAGCTACATGACACTCGTCTCTATATAAGGCAGCTTGAACATATAGGATATTCGAAGTATGTTTCTCCTACAACTTGTCGAGCTACACTCAAGGTTGTATGGACAAACAATTTTGATCCGCAAAGTTCGAGAATTCGATCAAACCGTTTGAGTCGAATACGAGTGCATGTGCGGTGCAAGACTATGTATCCCAACCAGATCTTGAGACAAGCAACTTCTTGAGCTACACTCAAGATTGCAACTCTCAGGCGTTTGGATACATGAGATGCTTGCATAGATATTTATTTATGTTGGGTTATTTAATATCTAAATGTGATTTAGAAAAGGAAGAAGGCACTCCGGAAAGTCAATTGAGAAAGTTAGTTATATTTATCATTAGTAAAGGCAAAAGTAGGAGGAAATGAAAATGTGACATATTTTGATGTCACGATTTCAGAATAATTGTTAAACAAAAGACGTCTAACATATTTTGATGAATGTCGTCACCTTGCTTCTGAAGCAATGTTTTGTATTAGTAATTTGTGATAACTATAATATATTAAATGTTAATATATAAATACATAAGATAGTAGCAAACTTGTATGGCAAAATAGACTAGGCCGTATCGAGAGACTAAGCTTCACAAGTCACATAAAGAGGGGTCTGACCTCTCGTATTATGAAGTCTACAGACACTTGTGAGTCTTACCCTCTTAGATATAATGGCCAAACCCCATCTGTAAGACAGTGGGAGAATGAGTTGTCGAACTTAGTCTCGTACATACTGATGTACCCGAGTCTAGATTAACCAAAATAAGTTATTCATATATTTTATTAAGACACGTGTTCTTGATGAAACACAAGTCTGATAAAATAAAGAATGAAATGACAAAAGTATTTAAACTGATTCGATTAGATCGAATGGTCAAATACTTAACTACATAAAATCTTGCGTAATTAAAAGAAAATGTGATTTTCTCTCAGGTCAAGTTTGTTAACACATCCGTGTGTTAAAGGTATGAATCACACTAAGTTAGACTTGGTGCGATCCATAGCAAGTGACTCTGAGTTAAGTCCTCCCTCTGGATTAAGTCCCAGATAGTAATGCCTAGGTTTTGATAATGTTCTATGAGGACATTATCAATAAGATATTCATAAAATCAATCATTAAGAAGTTGTATAATTACTCGAATTTCGTGGGACGAATTGTCGAGTTAGACATCATTACCGATGATGACTTAGTCAACTTCCGGGATGAAATTTGGAGTAGTAACTCCGACTTATAACTTGATGTAATCAGAATAGGTCCGGTGCATAAATAAATTTTAGAATTTAGTTTACGTGTCCAAGGAAAATGTTTCCTCTCTTTCTGCAAGTAAATCTTTAAGCTGAAAGATTGGTGCAGAAAGGAAAATAGTGAAGTGCAATCATGTTGGTCGAGAACGGTTTTTATCATAATGCCTATAAAACGGATTAGAATGAAACTTTTTTTCGCTAGCAGATGTGTACAGATCTACTCGGACTAAACTCGATGTAAACGCTCATGTTGACCATGAAAATTTGAGCATTCACTTATAAGTTCATTTTTCTAAATATGATTTAGACGAACCAACTTATATGAATTAGCCAGATAGTTTTCAAGGTCAGTGTGAGCGTATAAACTACATGCGAGGCATCAAAGGAATGGAACATATATTTTGACATAGTAATCAAAAAGTTTGATACTTTATCAGAAATAGACCATTAACAAATTTAAATGATTATCGTAAGGTACGATGAACTGGATAAGATCCAATGAAATAAAATATTATGGATTCCGACAGACCAAATGAATTATTTGAATGAGAATCAAATGGTTGGTCTAACATGAACATAGAAACCCCTTAAGTCTATAGTGTAGACGGTTTTAGCAGATCCACTCATGAAGGCTCTACCACATGAAGTCGGAAAAACTTATGTGTAAAAACGGTATAAGATACCGAGATAAATGGGCCTAAGTGCAAGTGGGAGATGTTGAGAGATGATACCCTCGAGGCAATCAATCTCTGTGTGTGAATAGCACAAACATCTTGTTCGATATAACAGTAAGCTGTTTCGTAATAATTTATCTAAGTTATTTTATAATGTAGTTAACATTAGACATTATCTTAGGTAAAGTCCTGAGACTTTATGCAAGGACAAACATATATCGAGATGAGTATCTCGATCATGGAGAAATGTTTAACCGTCTGTAGCATAAGTCTAAAAGGGTTCGTGGTCGTAGATGTTTCGAGACAAGGATATCGAAATATCGGATAGACCATTGTGTCTTAGTCTTCACCGTTTAGCGGTGGCGGTGATCTCATGATCGCCTGACTTGACGAAGTCGAAGACGATACACAAGTGCTCATTAGAGAATGGGTTCACTGAACGACCCACAAGAGTTATCATATGGTTAAATTGACCAATCTGTCAATGAAAACTCTTAGTGATGATCGGCTAGTTGGTCTTTTGACTTGAGGTCATTTTTACGAACCTGTGCGTGAACGGTGCCACTTAGATCAATTGACCTTGCTTCGAGGCAAGGCCTGTCGAAAGGCCTTTTATTAGGTGTCACTTGAAGCGTACGAGACGAGTAATGACTAAGAGAGGATTCGTCTCTCCCAGTCAATGGGAGTTAATGTCGTAGAGTTAGTTCGGTCTTTAGTAAAATCTCTGGCCAGAGTATGTTGGAAGAAGTCCAACATTATTTGACTAAAGATCGATAGAAACTAACCGGAGTCAAGTTATTGGGGTTGACAGTTTGACCGTACCATAGACTTGATTTACACGACATAGTTAAGATGAAGAGACTGTAACTGTGGAATTCATCACGGAAACAGTCCGGGTGGTCCCGACAATACTCATGTCAATGAGTCAACCACATAATGATGATTCCTGAAGCAGGGACGGCAACCACTGCTCGTGGTCACTGCCGTATAGGGCTTCAAGCCCAACATATTGTAAGGGTCAGGCTGTAGGGTCTCACACAGAGTGCGACTCTCGTCTAGTAATAGGTAGAAATTAGTTAGGGAGAATAATTTGCATTTGATACAAGGGATAAAATACTGCAAAAGGTGTTTGCAATGATCTCCTGCATTCGGGATAAATGATCCTGAGTGCAAGTGGGAGATGTAGAGGTATATGCCCTCAGGTCATTTGTATTTGATGCAAATGATAATTTAAGCCTAGATATGGACTAATTTGCATATGATGCAAAAGAGATTAAATGTGTCTTAAATTGTTTAAGACTATATTTAATAAATAAACGCAAGGAAAGGTTCACGGATAAGACGGGAATGTCCAGGTCTACGCCCAGGTTTGAACGGCGCCCAAATCGGACGCCAAATGCTCAAGATATAACCAAAACGACAAAGACCCCGAGCCCATTTAATATCAGCCCCTTGGGCTGATTAATAATCAAAGGGGGAGGCCCACAAGCCCGACCCATTGGGCCGGGCGTTTAGAAAGAGGCGCCACGAATCAATTAGCGCCCTGACTGGCGCGTGCCTGGCACGCGCCAGCGGGCGTGTGCCTTGGACGCGCCACAGGGCGCCAGGCGCCCTGCAGTAGCGCGTGCTTGGCACGCGCCTGCAGGCGCGTGCCAGGCACGCGCCCCTCGGGCTGTGCACGATACTGATGCGTGGGGCCCCTGTGTGGGCCCCACACCTAGGGTTGCGAACCCTAGGTGCCTTTTCTCTTTGACGGCTGCTTGTATTTGCGAAATACAATGTTTGGGCTTAACTTTGGACATACAATTGAGGGATCAAACAAACTCCGATTGACGAACGGTTTTTTCCTATGCGTTCACCATTGAACACCCTTCGAATTGATAGGTTGTATCAATCATGAAGCTCAACGGTGAGTGAGTTAAAATTCACGGAAGTTTGCACTTTGTGAAGGGCAAACTAACTTGATTTAATTAACTCTAAAATTAATAGTCCCACATCGGTTGTGCGGAAAAGGGGAGAGTCCACCGCCTCTATAAATAGGGGCCTCCCCTTCCTCCAAACTCGTCCCAAGCTCTAGATCTGAGCGGCTCTCGTAAATGTTGGAGCACGCTCGGATCTAGGCTTAAATCAAAATTTCTCTATCTCCCTATATTTCTGCCTTACTCCTGAGGGCTCTAGAAAAGCCGCAAAGGAGTTCGAATTCGGATCCGAAATCTAGGCGAAGGTTTCACTCGCGTGAAACTTTCTTCCGCACGTGGTTGGCTCGGCGACACGGGGACTGATCGCCTCGGGATGCGGAGCGGTTCGAGGAGCGGTTTGGGGAGCAGTTCAAGGAGTGGCTCGGCGTGAGACGGGGAGCGGCTCGGAAAACGGTGCGAAACATCTCGCCTGCCCCAGGGTTGAGATTCCGGGTATGTGTTTTAAGTATTAGTTTAATTTAATCGCAGTAGGTTGGATCCTTCTTGGGATGGTCAGATCCATCCCAAGTCGGCATAGGTCTTGGTTAAGGGTCTTGTACCTTAGGGCTAAGTTAAATTGTTTAACTGCATGTTAATTAGATTAACATAGTTTATTCTTCTGCTGCATTTTCTATGGCTATGTTCCGTCCGACTTAGGACGGGAATAGTGTTTTTGTGCCCTAAGGGTTCCCCCAAAACCCTTCACCTATGATAGTACATTCTATAGATGTATAAAAAGACCCCATCCGATCGCTGAAAGAGGAGGATGATATGATTGGTCTTAAATCCCCTTACCTAAGTGTAATCAGGCACTTCTGGCTAACTGCACGCGTCCCGATATAACAGTTGCAGTAAACTCATTAGCCAGAGATAGTTGGCACCTAAAAGGGCCATTAGACCGGAGCTAAGCCTTCTGCGCTTCCTCCAAGGGTCGAAAGATTTAGTCTAACATTATAAAGTATCATCCTCCATGTTTATGCAAGTGTAGGTTACAGGTCCGATCCCTATACTGAGAAATCACGGACTGGGTACCCACAGTGGGATGACCATCTACTGCAGATCTGCAAAGCAAATTATGAAGGTAACATCATCCTATCATTCCGAGATCCTCACCACACCAATGGTGTATTTGAGGGCGCCTGGTGGTACATCACATCCCAGTGACGACTGGGATAGAGGCTGGTATTGTGGAGCTGACCACATAGTCTGAAGACTACATCAGAGGCGACGAAACTTAGCACACCTCTCCAGAGTTTCTGGATTCAGCAGCTGCTTAATGGTGATAATATTTGTAATCTGTGCATATCTTCGGAATGTTGTAAATAGGAGTGATGAGATAAGCCTAAGAAATCTGAAATCCTAAGGGCTTTTACAGATCAGGGGGAGTTAAGGGAATTTGTACTCTTTTCCCTTAGCCATGGTTTTTTCCACAGGGTTTTCCATAGCCAAATGTTTTAACGAGATAAATTACATCAAGTCTGGATCCTGAAGTATCCACCCCTTTGTGACGCTCAGAATTCCGAAGTGTTCATGAGCAGAGTCACTTGTACAAATCAGGGGGAATTAGAGAGCGTTTGTACTTTTTTTACTTTACTATGCTTTCTCCCACATAGTTTTCAATATCTAAAGGTTTTAACGAGGCAAACCTCACCAACTCAGGATCCTAAAGTATCCACCCTATGTGAAACTTCTACTACGCTCAAAACCTTGAAGTATTCATGAGCAGAGTCCACACCTATGGCTGGATAAGGGGGAGTGTTGTGAATGGATAATACCAGAGTTGGTTAGGATCACGACTATCTTATAGATATGCCCATATCTTCTGTATCCTATCTATGTATGCTCCTCTATATGCTATAAATAAAGAGCTGTAAATTCCTCCCCCAGAGGATGATTCTTAACACCTATCAATTACTTAATAAAAATGTGTTATTGAAAATTAAGTATTATCGGGTACTTCGTTAATAAAGACATTCCATTAAAGTTGTATCGAACTGAATCTTGAAACCATCTATTATAGAAGGCGCGCCCGCTAACTTTTTTACATTATTTTGTTGTTCCACGCCTAAGACGACCACGTCGAAATTGTTTTTACGCTGAATTTGTTGTTCTGCGTCGAATGTGCCCACGCTGAAATTGTTATTTTACGTCGAATTTATTGTTCCACGTCGAAGGTGTCCACGCCGAATTTATTGTTCTATGTCGAAGGCGCATGCGTCGAATTTGTTGTTCTGCACCGAAGACCCCCAAGCCAAAGGTGCCCGTGCCGCTAAATATTTTAAAGTTATTTTGATGTTCTTTTAAATTTTGGCCGTGGAGATAATTTTTTAGGAAACAAAGATTTCGCGAGGGAAAATCTTAAATGAACCGTGCCCGCGGGCATGGGGTTATGACTATCACTTTGTATAAATAAGGATATTTGTCTCATTCACAAGTTGAATGGGACAAATGATTAGCCATAGGTGTGCCACCTCATCTTGGTAGGTCTGTCACGCCCCGCTTCCTATTGTACGTGGGAGCGAGGACGCGACGAAGGTCCGCATGTGCTTAAAGCAAGAAGGAGGTACTTTTTTTTTCTTTCTCCTCCTCCTTGGTTTAAGCACATTACGCGTCTGTGTGATAACACTTGCAGGTTCTTGCATGCGACTCAAACAACACAGATAATTTTATTATAATCTCAAGTCCCAGAATAGATACAACAATGTATGAAATAAAAAGAGGGTCTAAAGCCCATACAAATATTGGAAAGATAACAAATACAATGATGTTACGAAGTTACAAACTTCTCAGCGGTGAAACACAGCGGCAAGGCACTCCCGATCAACCTGCAAGGTCTCTAAGCAACTCCTCTGCAGACCTGTCTAATACCTGACGTATATTTCACAAGACAAGAAATATACGTCAGCGAGGGTCGCTCGACAAGATTTAGAAGGTTAAGAATATTGACCCTCGGCAAGGTTTTCAAAAACAATTTGATAGCAATAAGCGTAACAAAAATAGAATTTTACAATAATAAAAGCATGGCAAGTGTGTGTACAACAATTAAACATGGCAAGTGTGTGCGTACAACAATAAGCATGGTAAGTATGTGCGTACAGCAATAAGCATGGCATTAGTGGGTGTGTACAGCAATAAGCATGGTAAGTGTGTGTACATCAATAACATGGCGGGCGTGGTGTGTACAGCAAATGACATGGCAAGTGTGTGTTCATCAAATAACATGGCAGTTCTAAGCAAGTTGGAATAAAGTAATGACTTGGCAATTTGTAATTTCTCGTCCGTGTTTCTATTCACTCCTAGGGTTCCCGCCTTTAAGACGTGATGAGTAAGTCATTCTTCACGCGGGGGTATAATCGCGATTGATACTAACCCACCGTATAGGTGGTGTTCTTGAAGACATGACACATACATACGCTTAGTAGCCGTTCAACCCTAACCCCACCCAAAAGTTTTCTGGAACACGAGCCGGCTTAGTCGTATTACAAGCACGAAGTTGTCAACTCACATGACATCACGATTTCACTATTTCGCCTCTTGGGCGCACGAATTTACAAGTTTACGATCTCATGTAGTTCATTCTGTCATTATGTTTCATCGATACGCATTTCATCAAATATCATTCAATCAAGTGGTGTACAAGCATATTAAGTTATCAGCATGCATTATGGTAGGACACAATAATAGCGAGTCTTGGTTTAATAAGTAATGCACTAACACTTTAAAACACGTGGGAAGAATGTTCACTAGCATGTCAGAATAACTCAGGTCAAAGCAATTAAAAACAACAGTTTCAAGATACGTAAAAGGTGCACTTGCATATCAGAGTATTTCAGTCTAAACAATTAATGTGACGGTTGTAAAAAGTACACTTGCCTGAAACGACATGATTTTGGGTGTCTTGGGGATTAGAGGAAAGGCGCGAGTATTCCTGAGTCCTCAGTTTATAAGATTAAGCTGGAAGTGTTTAACCATTAAGATAGTATTAGAGTCTAACATGGACACACTGTTTTATAATAACACAAATATAAGTACCAACATGTATCATAACCATACTATATCTTTTAATATATATAAAGTATACTAGGTATCATGTTATAACCGTACTAACACTCTGCTAGGTGCTATTACTATAAAAGTACTCTATATAAAATACTAAAAATTATATCACTGATGTTATAAGTTTACGTACTGTTCACTCATGCGACAACTGCTGCCATTGCGCATGTTACTCCATGCCGTTGGCTTACGTGTTCGCAGGTTTCCCGTTGCTCCGGGTCGGACGACAGCGTCTGCACTGCAGTCTCAAGCAGCTGGGGTGACGAAGGGTCAGACGTCGGCACTTGGGTCGGTGGACGCCGGCGGTGAGCGGCGGCGAGCTCTGGGGCGTCGTCGAAGTTGTCGAGGCAGCGGGCGTTGCGAACGACACCGGGGATGGCGGAGGCTGCAGCGGGATCTTGGTGGCGGGGTCGGAGACGGCGAGCAGGCGTGGTCGAAGTCGAGGGAGGACGAGGAGGCCGTGAGCTGGGGTCGCACGGATGTGGGTGCATTGCTGCTGGGCGGAGACGATGGCGGAGGGATGCGGGCTCGGGCTCCTAAGCATGAGAGGGAGACGCCGGTCGTCGGATGGTGGGTAGGTGCGGGCTTGGGAACGGTTGCAAGCAGATGAGGAAACGTACGGCAGCGGTAAGGCTAGGGTATGCAGAGTTATAGATTCGTGAGGGGGGTTCTATATGTTGTCTAGGGTTGTACGAAGAGGCCAGAGTTATATATAAAAATGTTTGTGAGTAGGGATGGAGTAGGGTATTAGGTTTGAAATGAAAGAAACCTAGCCTATGGTTTGTACGGGTGAAACTTAGGGTTTAGTAAATGGAAAGTTTTAATATGAATTATTATTTTAATTAGAAGATAAAAGATTTGTTTTAAATACTATAGATTAAAATAGAACCTTGTTTTTAATGTTTTTGATTAGGGAAATAAAAGTTAAGATTAAAAGGAAAAGTTTGAATCATAGGAATAATGGGTTTAATAAATGAAAATAGTTTTAAATAAATAAATAAATAAAATAAAATAAAAGGATTTGCTTTAAATAGGATTGATTAAGGGGTATTAATAGTAAAAACTAATAGGGAAAGTTTTTTTTTGAAATTAAAACGATTTGTTTTAATAGAAATTATTTGTTTTAAATAATATTTATCATGGAATTAAAAACAAATGTAATTAAGAAGGTTGAATAATAATGTGGTTTAATTACAGAATAATTCCAAATCAGTTATAGACTTTATTACGGTTAAAATAGGAAAGTTTGAAACGTATTAATAATTAGGGATTTAAAGCTATGCAAGTTAGGAAGTTTTTACAAAGGAAAGTTTCTAAAATAAATTTTGAAATTGGATTATGGAAAGTATTTGAATAACATCATTAATAGGGGAAATAATGAGTAAGAGGAAAAGGAAAGTTTGAATCATATTATTAATTAGGGAAATAATAGGGTTGAATGAGTAAAATAATTCCAAATTAGTTATTATTTAATTAGGATATATAAAAAGAGAAACAATTTGAATTCGAATTTGAAAATATTTGAAATTAAAACATCTGAATTTTTAGTCCTTACACATTAATACACTCTTAATGAATTAACTATAAGCATAATAATGAAATCAGACATCCAGAGTTTATTAATGAAAGACATACATAATTAGAACTCTACTAAATCAGCTATAGACTTTATTAGGATTAAAATAGGCCGTTTTCAAAAAGAATTTGAATTCATTTTTAAACATTCGAATTTTTGAAAACATTTGAGTTTTGAAAACGTAAACCATAATTAATAAATTAAAATAAGCTAACCTAATGCAAGGGTACTAATGAGACTAACACATTGAGGGTAATAAATGAATTTAAGGGTTGGATATGATTGGTCTAGTTTATAAAAGGTTTGATTTGGATATTGATTTAGTAAAAATTTATTAATATAAGAGATATGATTTGGATGACTGTTAACTAAGATATGACAATTTATTCGTTTAGGATATCTGATATATTGGATTTAGATATGATCATCCATTCAATTAAGATATTGGTTAAGATTGGATTAGCAGGGAAATCAATTTGGTTAAGATTTGATCAAGATAAGATTTAATGGATAATCGGATTAGGGTAATCGGATTATTACGATCTCGCCCCTACAACCAACATCGACCAAAGTTAAAGAAGATACAAACGCGATCGCTAAGTCGCGTTCTCGAGCTGTGGAAATAATAATAATAAATAAAGATTCCATAATACTAATACTCTAATAATCACTACACTAATTAAATACGTACAGAATACATATATACAGAAACAGGTCGTTACAAGGCCCCCAAAAGTCATCCACAAAAAACCCAAAAGGGCACCCATGTTAATTCAAATGACTTTCTTCTTTTATCTCTCGACGATACCGACAAATACATCCACAGTTCTCACTTCTTTTCGATTATACATGTACACCCGCATTCTGTTCGTGAAGATTTTTTTTGCGTCGTCTACTGCCTGCACGTGTTATTAGAGCATCTTCAACCGGCCTTCATTTCTTCAAAATGAAGGCCGGTGCCCCCTCCAACCCATCTTCAAAATGAAGCCAGGTTTGAAGGGGATGAATAGTGCCCCTTCAAATATGAAGGGGCACTATTCACCCCTTCATTTGAGAATGCCATGTTAAATTACAACAATGCCACTCATTTAATTAAGCATGATGAGTTAAATGTTTAATATCGTTTATACCTCATAACCAAATTTAATAATTTTAATACCATTGGAAAACCCGCGATAATACCTATAATATGAGACCAATATTGAATATTTTTCAAGCATTCACTTGTTTTGTTGTTGAAGACATCATCAATATAAAAATTAATATTATTTTTACGGACAAATATTAATATTTTGTTGTGAACGAGAAACAGATTTGGAGAAGGGTTGAGGCTAGGAAACCCCTAGCCTCCTTTATATAGTATTCTTAATGGGTACTCATGTGGGTGGATACCCAATAGGCACAATGGGTCCTATTCATAACACTTCCCCTTATCCAACCAACGTGGTATACTCGACTTTATGAATACTGAATGATTCATTTGTACTACCGAGTATCTTAAAGGGTGGATACTTCTGGATCCAAGTTAAGGGTAACTGCCTCGTTAAAAACCCTTAGCTATGGAAAACCCTGTGGGAAAAAACCGATAGCGAAGGGAAAAGAGTACAGCACTCCATAACTTCCCCTGATTTGGGGATGTGTCGAGGGGTGGATACTTCTGGATCCAGAGTCAATGTGGTTGCCTCATTAAAACCTTGACTATGAAAAACCCTGTGGAAAAAACCACCAGCCAAGGAAAAAGAGTACAACTTTACAGTTGACTCCCCCTAATCTGATCAAGCTTCAGGCTTGCAGATCTCCTATATATCTATACATTTATCTCCTATGTGTCTATACATCCATCTCATCTGCAACATTCGGAAAGCAAAAGTAAAGTACAAGCATCACTCATCTATACAAGTTTCACTCATATAAGGCATTAGCTGAAACTAAAGGAGCGCTAGCAAACTTGGTAGACAGCTCTACGTCTCAATCGTCATTGTCTGCGAGGTACTTCAGGACCTGGCTTTGTATGTTCTTGAACTGCTCCTTGGGTGATGAGCTACTCGGGATGGTGGAAGGATGTAGACTTGGGAGGATTCTGTGTAGATTTTCAGGAGGTGGACGTCCCTTTTATGCCATTCATCGCGATGATCTGTAACCTACATATGCAAATACATTTAACATAGAGGATTTTTCCTCGACCCTTGGAGATAGCGCAGAAGCTACATATCTCTGGTCCAGTGGCGCGCTGGAGGCGCTGCACTGTACCTGGCTAATAGCTATACTGCTAACGCTCAAAAGAGACGCATGCAGTTGGCCAGGTAAAAGAGTGTTTCAAAGACACTTAATGTACTTCTGGACCATATATATTCTTCCCCTCTTCCAGCTAACGGAAAGGGGTCTTTTTAATGTATATCCACACAACCAAATAGGTGTATTTGGTGGAGAATGAAATTAATGTTTCTTCATCTATCGTCATTGTATGAAGTTTTCATCTTCGAGATGATTAATTAACGTCATCTTCAGGATGATAGTTCATTTCCAGGATAATAGTTCATCTTCGGGATGATTGTTCATCTTCAGTGTGATTAATGTCATCTTCAGGATGATAGTTCATCTTAAGGATGATTAATGTCATCTTCAGGATGATGGTTCATCTTCAGGATGATTATATTCTGTAAGCCTAGAATTTATGCCTAGCTAGGACTTTCATAGTATTTTGAGTTATTAAAATAATCTCAATTCTTTTAATTTGCTCTCTTAAGAACAAAACTGTTTTTAAGAGGTGCAAACACCAACCTTTTAGTATGAGTCCTTTAAGGATCTTTGTCTAGGTTGTCTTTCCTTTAATCATATTATTAATATGTGTCCCAAAAAGAAAGGAAAGTAAAGAAAAAATTTATATATATGCAGTTGAAGAAATTTTATATCGGTAATGTTGTCACATCCAATAGCAACATCAACCAAAAATTCCCTCTTTTTGGGATTTCGTTGGGTTACGCCTTGACATAAACCAGTCGATGCATCAGATTCATCTTGTAAGTGAGTTCGGCTCATCTTACTTGATTACTTCCTGGTTTGAGCGATTTATACCTCTAAAACTATAGCAAATTAAAATGCTTATAGCTAACGATTTTATTTTAATTCTCATTCAATACTCAGTTATCCCACATGATTTGATATCATTTTTGATACCAGGACTTCAGGTCCAACACCTCATATTTCATAAGTGAGTCCAGCTCACCTTATTATTGCCTCATTCCACATTATTATAATTTGGCCAAATTTCTATCTTTGCTTCAGGCAAAGCAGAGTTGTGGAATCGATTTTATATTTAACTGGTAAAGTGAAATATGAGAGAATTTGTCGACAAAATGTGTTCTTTCTTGTCCAAAACTCACCCCGTACGTACTATAATCATTTGATTTCTCCCAGAGGTGTCTCCTTCACGACACGTTAAAGAAGTGAAGGTTCTGGGACGGGTAAAGAATATGGACAGATCCAGAATTGGTCCTTAGCAACCAAGTTGCAATAAGGTTCTGGATTTGAGCTCACTTTTCTGTGGTGGTATTGATTTTTCGATCTCAAGGAGTAGATCTCTCTTTTTGGAGCCTAGTGGTATGTCCTCTCATCCATTGAGGATATCCACTTCTGCTACTGGTGGATTGCATCCAATATATTTGGTATGTCAATCCTAGCTGGATTTTTAGTAGCAGGGATGTGAAAGTTTTGACAATATCTATATTGTAAGTAACTATGTCTGATAACTGTTTTAACAGTTTCATAAGTGTGGATCTTCATGATCTCATCACAATTCATGATAACCAGATCATAGGTATTAATGATTTAAATGGTCATTTGAGCTTCAGGCTCATGGATGATTGTAGTATTTCTGTTGAAACTGATGCTGGGACATTAAAGTTGTGAGGGATCTTCAGGATCTCATCAAATCTTTAAAATAGGGTCATCAATGCACGTCTTAGGAGAAGTGAATTTAAATGCTTCCCCTGTTCAGAGTGCTCAGACTCTATTTATCTAGGATATTTACTTTCGATAAATTGTTCTGCATTTTGATGGTCTGTGGTGGTGATATGGGGGTGTCTACTCATCATGGCACAATCTGTAAGATGTGCTCTAAACACTTCCCCCGTCAGGGGTTCTCGGAAACTGTTTATATGAGGTGATCAGACTCATATAAATAGGTTCTAAGGAGGCGTTTTGATGGTTTGCAATGTAATTGCATGTTCCCATGTGGTCACCTACAACTGGATTTTTAATGGATAAGAAATCCATTTAAATCATTTTAATGATTTATATTACCATATTTGGGTGTGAACACAAGCTTCAGGGTGTTCGATATTTTTCCAGTTGCAAAAACATTTAAATTTCCCAGTGTTAACCAAAGTTACCAACATTTTATAAAAGAATGTGGTTGGAAAATGACCATTTATTTAGAGGATATATTGATGAGTACACCAAGGGTACATCATCAGTCCTATTAAGGGAGTGGACGAAGCCTATTTATATCCCTTAAATACTCTCAAGAGACCTAAAGGTCTTCATTATCTTTAATGATGATAGTATATCATCTTAAATTCCTTTGAGGAAGTGGGGAGAGTCAATGTCCATGTGAATGGAGATGATCTCATTATCATTTTTCCCTTTTGAATTGGACAATGAAAGTTTCACCCTTTTTGAAGAATCTTCGGGTTCGTCTGGTTGATGATGTCTTGCATCATTAATCCAGGGTGATATCGATCCAAAATTGGTCGATTCTGGACACTTCTGGTGTTCCAAAATAATTCCTCTTTTTGAATTTATGTGGGACTTTTGAAAAGTCCATTAAAATGCTCAAGTTAATTTTGTCCGGTAATAGTTGAACTGTGTTCAAACTGTGAAGGATTACATCTTCACATTGACTGTTGTGCGGATCATTAAGGGACAAAGCTTCAGGCTTCATTTATTTCTTGAGTCATTTAGGGATTTCGTTTTGACGAATATCCTTTGAAACTGTATAAGTTTCAGAGAGTATATGGCATCCTCATTTTATTTTTAGGGGTATTCAAGATAGAAAATCATTCGCAGTAAAATAAAATGTATTAAAACTACAAGAGAATAATACTGATGATTTTGTTAGGTCAATAAGTGACGTGTTCTTGAAAACATACAACTATAATTATGCTCATTAAGACTTATGTTATGACAACAGATTAAAATTTGATTTCAAAGTTTATTAGTCCTCGGGGAGTAGCTAAATATACATAAGGTCAATTTGACTTTCGTCGTTTAGACTATATATGTATGTATTTTTATATGGCATAAGTTAATGCACATTCATGTTTGCAAAAACATTATGGCTCTTATCAGAACTTCCGGTCTGATTTTGGCTTGTCATTGCTTACTCCATGTCGATGTATATTGTATCTTCCCTTTCCCATTTAATACAAGACTTCCACTGTTTTAAGTTTTCCTTGTTCGGGTCATGTTTGATCCTGAACTTCCCCTGATTTCAATATTCCTTATTTATAAAGGACAATGAAAATTAGTCTTGCTAAGGAGACATAAGCAGGGGTTTGAGCAATTTATTTTATACTTCCACTTTTCTAATTAATTAGATACTTTTAAAAAGTCCATTTGAATGCTCGTGTATAGCTTCAGGCCATTTTCTTGAGTCGTTCAAATTGTGGATAGTTTATCATGCTCAGAGGGGAAAACAAATACGTGGCTACGAAATTTACAATTTCTCACTTATCTATTAAGTCACGACTTCGGGCGTACACTTAAAAGTAAGGTGAGATGACTCTAAAAGAGTTTAGCGGTGTTATGACAACTGCTGGTGTCAATATTCGATTATATAGACAATAAGTGTGAGATGTCTATATACCGCAAAATGCGTATCTTTAAAAAAATATCGCATAAGCCATCGTTTTTGTTGATATTTATTTTATTAGGGGAAAAGGTGCTGACTTTTGATTTGATTTTGAACTTCAGGTTCATTTTGTCAAAGTGGATATGATATTAAACTTTTTGAAATCATGATTGTCTTATTGTCATAAATATCGTCATATAATGAGCCCATCATACATATAATTTAAAGCTTGTAAACTAAAGATTATGCTCAATTAACATGAATTGAAACAAGTATGATGTATACCCATGCTATTTATATGCTGCAGGCACTTAAATAATCTCATTGCAGACATATAGTTTTGCTACATGCATTAAACTATATCATAGTGATTTTAGGATTCTAAATGAAAATGTACATCACAGAGATCATTAAATATGCGACATGCATATAATTTTCTACACATTCATTAAATTATCACAGACATGTAATAATATTAAAATGTTAAATCATGCAACGGGCAATGAAATGTATGCAACATCACTAGCATTAAAAATGGAGATGAAACTTTTCGTTTAATACTAATCAAATAATCCAAACGAAATGCGGTGATGATTTACGCAGATAATTAATCAGAAAAAGACAAGATTAATAAAATCATTGCCTAATAGCACATCCACGCAGATAATATATTAAAGATATACAACCACGCAGATAATCACATCACAAGCATGTAAAGATTAATAAATAATCTAAATAGTGTGTGACGTGCTAAGAATTATTATTGAAAAACTTTTTACATTTGATCCATATTATTTATATTTTATTTTTCCGCTTTAACCCTTATTATAAACTTAAAATTTCTTTAATTATTTTGGGCTTTTGGGCCAAAAATAAAAAACAAAATTATTGTATAAATGGGCTAATTTTCAGGCTTTTGGGCCATGAAAACAGCCCATTAGGGTTAATTGGGCCTCCCCTAAAAATTGGCCCATTAGGGCAAGGTTTTCGAAAAACCCTAGGGGGAATTGCAGCGGCCGCGCCTGCAGGGCCGCCGCCGCGGCTATGGCGACCGGCGGCGCCTGCAGGGTGCCGCCATCGCGGTCAGGCGGCCGCGCCCCCTTCAGGGGGGCGGCCTGCCGGAGGCCGCGCCCCCCCTGAAGGGGGGGTTGGCCAGCCGGAGGCCGCGCCCCCTTGAGGGGGGTCGGCCTACCGGCCGCCGCCGCCAGAGGCGGCGGCCCGACGTCTAGGGGAAAACCCCCCCTTTTTTATTTATCTATTAAAAAAATAGATTTTTATCTAAAAAAGCAATTTTTAGACTATAAATCGACGTTATATCTAAGAAAAATTAGATTTTTGATGTAGAAACGTTGATTTCGCATATAAACAATCAAGTTTTTGATCTAATAATTTAGATCCATGCATAAACAATTATATTTTTGATATCTAGATCACATAAAAATATGTATTAGATCTAGAAAATTGTTTAGGCTTACCCACTAGATCCGTCCTCCAGATCTAGCGACGTTTGATGAAGGATGCCCGAAGAATCCGCGTCGTCTCACGAAACTTTGCGTCGCGAAAAAAATTTGACGGAGCTTCCGCCGGGCGCCTTCCTCTCACGAGCCGTCGCATCTTCCATCGAGCGTGATCGTGCTGATAACGTGTTGTGAACGAGAAACAGATTTGGAGAAGGGTTGAGGCTAGGAAATCCCTAGCCTCCTTTATATAGTATTCATAATAGGTACTCCTGTGGGTGGATACGCAATAGGCCCAATGTGTCCTATTCATAACATATTTAATATTGTTCACCAAAATTATTATAGTTATAAAATAACAATAATTTTATATTATTTATAAATTTCTTTAATAAATAAATAATTTATTAGATTAACTCATTTTCAAAAGTAATATTTTATCATTATATAAAGATAACTAAATATGATAAAATAAGATTTGAAGGGGGAGGGTTGGAGTTGCCCATTCTTCAAAATAGAATCATTGAGGAATATTCCATTTTGAAGGGGCTTTTTTGAAGGAGAGGGTTGGAGATGCTCTTACTAGTTGTAATATATACATCATATCATGAATACACTACTTAGTTGACTATCAAATCTATTTTATAAAAGAGAATAATGGCTATCATACGCCATATGAGAGCTTCTCTCATACGCCCTCTCACATAAAGCACCCAAGTACAACCAAGTACAAGCCCATGTGGGCTTGTACTTGGGTGCTTTATGTGAGAGGGAGTATGAGAGAAGCTCTCATATGGCGTATGGTACCCATTAATCCCTTTATAAAATAGGGATGTTATCAAGAGAAATTGGATAAGAGAAATTGGACAAGAGTAATTAGATAAGAGAATTTGGATAAGAGAAATTGGATAAGCGATAGAGATTTTGAGAGATAAGAGAAGAGATGTGGAATTTTGTGATGAGATTTTGAGAGATAAGAGAAGAGGTGGGGAATTTTGCACATACAACCCCGGGTTTTGCATTTTTGCCCCTGGACCCTACACACACACACCTTTTATTCTTTCCACCCTTTCCCGACCATTTTTTTCCCGTCCACGTGCACGTATGCACGGGTTATTTGCTAGTTCCTTTTAAAAAGAAATCATTTTTAAATTACAATGTAAGTTCTCCGGCTTAGAGCATCTCTACTCATCTCTTCTCCTCATCTCCCTGCTCGCACAAACTTGAAATGGTTCTCGCAATCCTGTCTCAACTACGCATGTAGATGTGGAATTCACCGAGATCCTCTCTGTTCGCTCAATTTCGTCGGCCCTCTTCTTCAGCTCTCCGCTCGTCCGGGATTTTTCTCCGCGCTTCTCCTTTCCATTCAAGCATAACATCAAACGCATTCACTGCGTTCAATACCCACCGCAATTTCTTCCCGAACTCCTCAAAAAGTGCCCTTGTCAGTGATAAACCGACCGAAAACAGCAAAATCCCTGAGCCAGCTTCATCAAAATCTTATCTTGGCGTTGGGAAATCGGTTATCGCTAGGTGTTCTCATCTCTGGGAGAAGAAGGCTGACACCTTTGCGGAGAATTCAACACTACAGGATATTTTGACGGAATACGGTCACTTGTCCCCTGAGGCCACTCGCCGTTTCTGGCGGGTCTCATTGCTGAAGCCGAATGATTTTCTCGAGATATTACTGGGTTTTGGACCTGATGTTGTGGATTTGAGGAAGGTTGGATTTTTGTGGAAGTTGTTCAGGTGGTCTAGTAGGCAATGTAGAGAGTTTAGTCACCTCCCAAAGTCTTTTGAGATAATGGCTACAATGCTTATCAGGGCCCGGATGTTGGAAGATGCCGAATCATTACTTTTATCGGATGAGGCAATGGGAGTCTTTTCTGGTGATGGGTGGATGTTCAGTGAGATTATACGAGGGTATGCTGAGGATTCAAGATTGGTGGATTCGATTGCATTGCATGACAAAGCAAGAGCGATGGGTTTGTTCTTATCGGCATCATGCTATGTAGCTCTTCTTGATCTTTTGGCCAGAATGGAAAAGGCCGACTTGGCTGTGAGAGTTTACGTGGACATGATAGAGATTGGATTAGGGTCATGTTCCGAAGACCGTTTCTTGGAATTTGTTGTTGGCACATTGAGCAAGAAAGGAAGGACACTAGAAGCTGTTAATATTCTCAAAAAGTTGAAGGGTTTCAGTGTTCAATCGAGTGCAATGTGTGTCACTGCAGTTGTTGATGGGTATTGTAGAAAGAAAGACTACGAAGACGCATTATATTTTTTGAAAGAGTGGAATCATGTCCTGGATGCTAGTGTTTGTAATAAACTAATCTCCTCATTGTGTAGGAATTTGGGCAGTGAAGAGGCATGGATGTTTGTTCAAAGGTTGGAGGCTATAGGCTTTGAGCTAAATGCTATAACCTTTGGGATCCTCATTTCTCAAAGTTGTAGGGAACGAAAATTGAGAAACACATTCATTTATCTGTCTGAGAGTTCCTCTAGAAGAGTAAAGCTTGAAGTTCATGCTTATAATGCACTCATTAGCGGGTTATTCAAGGAAGGAATGTTTAGCTCTGTAAAGATTATTTTTGAGGAGATGACTGAAAAGGGTTTAGTACCGAACCTATCTACATTTAAAGTTTTGTTGGCTGGATATTGCAAATATAGAAAATTCGATGAAGTAAAGCTGGTTTTAGGTGAAATGATTAATTGTCGCATGACTTCTCTCTCTTGTGCGGAGAATGCCCTCTCCAAGGCTTTTCAGATTTTGGGTCTTGACATCTTAAAGGTCAAGGTGAAAAGGGATAATGAGTTGGGACTTGCCAAAGCCGAGTTCTTTGACTCTCTTGGTAATGGACTATACTTAGAAGCTGATGTTGAGGAGTATGACAAGACATTGGACGAAATCCTAGAGAAGGGGATAATTCCTGATTTTGATTGTTTGATACTGGAGGAATGTTATAAGGGTGATATAGAGACTGCACTTACTGTGAAAGATGAAGCTATCCAGTGGGGACAGAACCTCTCTTTATCTGCATGTACCAAAGTGATAGAACGTCTATGTACATCTTCATCTTTCCTAGAAGGCGTTATTGATCTTTTAGACGAGACCTCAGAATTTTTGGATGAAAGTACCCCTGAGATTCTCAATTTGCTCGTACAATATTTAAGCAAGAATGGGCGGGTTAACCGTGCAAGGTTGATATTGGATAGATTGTGCAAGAGACTGATGATGGTTGAAAACGAGACATATACTGCTCTGTTATTGGGCTTCTGCAAATATAACAGTATTGATGGACTTCGAGAGTGTCTGCAAGTGGCACGAAGGAGCCCATGGTTACCAGGTTCAACAGACAGCAAGGAACTTATACGTTTTCTATGCAAGTTTGGGTTGATTAGTGACACATTAGAGCTCTTTGACAGCATCTTTGAAAAGCACCCATGTCCAGACTTGATTTCAGTTACATGCAGTGCTATTCTCAAGGAGTTGTGCAGTAGTGGCTTTACTGACATGGGATGTATATTGTTGGAGGAACTTTTTCACATGGGATATCCTGCATGTATTGCATTATATACTAGTCTTATCGAAGGGATTTTAAAGGAACAAAAGTTTGCTAAAGCAGTTGGAGTAATTGATCAATTGTTAGAGAAAAATATTATCCTCAGTACACGTATGTATCAACTCGTGGTTCCTTTACTGTTCAAGTTCAGTGGAGCTGGAAAGGCTATGATTTTAAAGCAAAATGTGTTGCATGCCGAATCTGAAGATGCCTTTCTTGTATACAGCGCTCTGGTTATTGAATTGTGCAAAATAGGGAAGATGAAGGAAGCAGCCTCACAATTGCATGAAATGCTGGGGAACAAAATCTTCCCTGATAGTATTAGTCTAAATGCCTTGATCCAAGGATACTGTCACGTTAACAACTTGACAAAGGCACTTGAGATACTCTGTTTCATGTTAAGAAACGACATGGACCTCTCTATCCCAGCACATCGAAGTCTAATGCGTCAGTTTTGTGTTCATAGCCAATTACTTGGGGCAGTGAGTCTTCCAGAGCTTATGCAGGTAAAAGGTGAATCACAATCAGTAGTTTTACACAACATTCTGATTTTTTATCTATTTCAGTCAGGAAATTGTTTGCCTGTGAAAGCTCTTCTGAAGAAAATACTACATAAAAACTTTGTTCCCGATCCAGATACTTATAATATTCTCATTTATGGTTTTTATAAGAGTGGAGATGCTTCTAGATCAGTAAAATTACTGAATACCATGATTACTCAAGGGATGAAACCAAATAATCGTAACCTCAGAACAACTATTTGCTACTTATGTAGTAATAATGAATTTAACAAAGCGTTGCAATTGAGTAAGGTGATGGAATGTAGTGGCTGGAAGCATGGTTCAGTTATTCTATATGTACTCACTGAGGGACTACTGCAGCGTGGTGGCATGCCCATGGCGGAATGCTTCTTAGACCGAATGGAAGAAAACAACATGATACCTGATAATGTCACCTTGGACCTTCTGGTTAAAAAGCTTTGCGTGCATGGTAACATAAAGAAGGCTATTGATCTCCTGAATGTCATGTTAAAGAAGGGTAACTTCCCGAGTGAAATTAGTTACAGTCTGGTCATCAAGGGTCTTTCTATTCAAAAGCAATTTGATCAGGCTCTTGACTTTCATGCTGAAATGAGATACAAGATGCTTGAGCCCAGCCTGGATTGCTGTAATGCTCTTGTTTGTGGTCTCTGTGGCAATGGTAGAACTGATGATGCTCGAAAAGTTTTAGAAAAGATGCTTCGTTTTGGTCCAGTTCCTACAGGAGACATGTACAATTATGTAATCGATAAGTTCTATGCACAAAATAATCTGAACAAGGCTTTAGAACTACTGCAAGAAATGCAGCAAGTTGGGCATTCACCTAATTTTGAGACTCACTGGTCTCTCATAATCAATTTAAGCGGTTGCAACGAGCAGGAGGAGGATGATGGAAAAGGATTCTTATCTCGTCTCCTTTATGGGAATGACATTCCGGCAAAGAACTACAAGGATAAAATTCTTTTCGGAGTTAAGTAAGCAGCACGATGTTGTTTAACATATCCTGGCTGAGCAACTTGCCATTTGACCTTCTCACATGACATGACATATGGCTAGCCATTTGTCCATGGGATTTAATGAAAGACAATGCCATCAGATGGATACATGAAAGGTAACGTGATGGTTATGATTTTCGTAAAGATGGGTTGTTGGTAATATCCCCAATTTGAAAAATCAATCTGATATGGTTATCTGCTTTGTTGCAGCCAACAAATTCTTGGAGATGACAGCTGACATGAGCTCCGCTGGTTGGAGAATGCAAGGGGAGGGTTAAATGGGAGGGATGATCAAAGTTTTTATCCTTCAGATGGCCAATTGAAATACATCTGCTTCGTGAAGAAAACAGTGTGTTCTGAGTGGCATCAGGTTTGTGCATTTTCTTTCCATTGGCCTTTGCATCATATTGATCTTTTCATCAATGGACACATACTAAAATGGGAAACTTTGATACTTGTGTCATATTGGACAGAACGCATTTCAATTATAGTTCAAGAAAATTTCCAAATCACATCCAAATATCTATGGAGCAAATGGATCAAGCATAGAGTGGATTATGTATCACCACATCTACATTTGTTTTGTTTAAGCAGATCCATCTGAGGATGATGATATTGTAAGTCATTATCTGTATTAGTCAGATTCCAATTAGAATCCAGATTTCAGTTCGATATTAGTCATATATTGATAAATATGACCAATAACATAGAGAAAAGATGATCTATGCCCTTAAGTTTGAATAATCATCTGATTGAAAATGTTAAACCATGTAAGACTGTAAACGCTTGTTTTTTAATCCAAGCTATTGTATCACATTGTAGTTGCTGAACTTGAAATATGTGTGAATAAAAAAATGTGTCTGTGTATGTAGAGAATGAATCAATTGTGACAAGATGAAATTCCACCCACCTACCCACCTACACGCAGAGATGTATGTGTGTATGTATAGAGAGAATCAATTGTCATAAGATAAAATATCCTCATATGATGGCCAACATGTTTCATCAACTTATTTTTTTAATGATTGGCACTATTCATGTTGATCACGTTCTAAAACATAAATGCTCTAAAAATCTTGTGGTTCTATATCATTTACCATGCATTGAGTGGCTATAAATTTAATGATTGCGCATTGCCCAAGATCAACTGTAAAGAGCATGATTTTGACTAAATATTTGGTGTATTTGGATTTAATAATAAGAAAAATAACTTGAACCATGTGATCATCCATCAAGGAAGTGATCAAGTGAAAAACTAACTTTGTGACTGTCATAAAAGAAAATTTCCTTATATATAGGTTTAATTTTCAAAAGCCTATTTGATTGAAACTTTGACAATAACAAAACTAACTCAATCTTTCTAACATGACCATATTGCTTCCTTCAATATTTTTATAAGTCTAAAAAATCACCTTAATCTTTGAATAATATTTCAAAAAATTACCTCTAAATTGTAATGCTTAGAGGACTTATTTAGGAAAAGTAAAATTCAGATTAGTTTTCTGTTATTTTCAATGTTCAAGGTAATTTTTTAAGAAAATTGTGAAACATAAGGGTAATTTAATGAAAACTAGCCCCCCCACATGGATCCAACATATCCACACAAAAAATTAGCAACTTAAATGAAAATGCCATTCCTTTGGATGTAATCTAACAAATTTAAACAACATATAAATAAAAATTCAAATTATCTAGACATGTTTTACTCAGAATCAAGTGTTATGCAGGACGAAAGAGAGAAGTGAATTTGGTAGGAGATTTGTGAAGAACAGATTAGGGATTTGGGAAAAATTGTCTCCAAGGCATCTCGCCAAGGAATTTCGAATTCTCATTGAATTTGAACCTTTCAGGAATAAGAAATTCAAATGGATTCATTTTTGATATTCTTCGTTCTCCAATAACTGGAATAAAACAAGTTCAGATGCTTATTTATAGGCTTACAACTTAAAAGAATTCTCACCATAACCGATGTAGGACTAACAGAAATAACAAACTACTAAAATATGACAAACTAAAAGTTAATAAAATCCTAATTAAAATTCAAATTATATAGAACTTGCTTCGTATTATTTTCACTAGTTTGGCAAAATTCTACACATGGTGAATGAGGATAATGATGCGCATTCTAGCATTGGTCAACAACCTGCTTTGATTTGAATAGACCCATTCTTGACCTTTAAAATGAAGTAAAATGAAGACTCGCAGATAAACATTTTCAGTGAATATACCAAATCCATAAATGATAAGAATATGCATAAAACTTGCTGATTGGTAGGCTGTGAAGGATCAGCGATGATGAAGATGATGTGCTCACACAACTCATAACACCACCTTGAGCTGTAGCTTTGGTGCATGATCAACAAGCGACTAGTTTAGGCTACGATGTTGGATCAGACTTAGTATATCACGCTAGCACGGAGTCTGGTGATATGAGTTTGGATTTGTGATATAAATTAAAGAAGATAATAAATTTGATGAAAGGGAAGAAGATGGAGAAGGGGAATATGAACAGAAGTGGTGGGGGAGGCGGCGACGGAGGACAAAGATATGAGGTTTGTGTGAAGGGTAAAAAGGGAATTGAAAAAACAATGAAAGTTTGTTTTGAATGGCAAACTTGTAAATTAATGGTCTGAGTGTGAAGTGAAAGTTGGTGCACACAGAATTTCCCCTAGTAATGTGAATATTATTGATTTGTAATTAATATATGTTGATCTATGAAAAGCCTAGCCATATGAACAATATTCTTGCAATTATTAAAAAGCCATGTATTTTTTCATTCTTTGATCATTATATTTGAAACATTTGAATTTGAATTGATCCTCATTATTATTATTATTTCAAATTTCTTAAAATTGTACCTACTAAGTTTTATCAAGTTGTAATATTTTCCTCTCAGTTATTGATATTTAAATAACCCGCTCTTATATAGATATAAAACATGGTTTATTTTTTGAATCTAAAATTTATGGTGGTAGTGACAAAAGCTGGGGTTAGATCCATGAACCATACAAATGTGGGACCCATAACACTAGGATCCGACTAGGATGACTCACCATTGCTATATAATCATCCATAACGGGAACCCACGATTACGACATGGCATCCTTTTTTGGGAGGTTGGGGTTTGGCCACTACCATCATATTTTCCAAAAAGGTTTTTAAATGATTCAAAATCGAAACCAATTGTCCAAATGCAAAATAACATTTGAAATATTTCCATTGGCGGCAATTTTCAATCAAACAATAGTAATGATCGGTATGGGATCTAATGTGTAACCGTATGTGATTAAGACATGAAAAGTGCACAATACCGGCTGAGAGTTGGACATTATTTTTCGAGCAATGCTTCCCATGCGCTGGTCATCAAACCTGGAGTTTTGATTGGTGAGAGTGATAATTTTAAAAAAGACCTGAATTCTCAAAACCCCTTGTCCTTCCATGGCTCTTGATCAAGTCTTGTCATCTGGGTCAACAAACTTATGACCTGAGTAGTACTTGAACCTCATAAAATCGAATCTGGATACAGGGACACGGTCTGTGTTAGGAATAATCGCGTTCATCCTAACAACATATTTCATTCAAAAAGAAGTCGATTCGTGCAAATAGGGTGTGAAATTGAAGCATCATAGTCATCCAGTCGAATCAGCTCTTAGGATCAAAATCATAGTCTGGAATAACAAATGCTTAGCCTAGCAGCACAATAAATCTTTCAACATAAGGCAACTGAATTGCTACTACTTATTCCTTCCAAAAGGGAGTGGAGGGATGCCCTTTCCTGTCGTGGATGTCACTTGCTATATCCAGTAAGAGTAAGCAGTATTGGATCGAGCCAGGGGAGGCAACCTTAAAAGATTTAATTATATCTATATTACATTTGAAGACTTTTTTGAATTCTATGGCTGAATAGGACAGGCCGATGTTATGTTGATGTATAAAGAGCTTGATAGAAGAATGGCTATGATTTAATCTTGGTAAAAGAGGGGTTGAGATGAGTATTGTGAGATGAGAACTTTTTTTTTGTTTTTTCTTTGGTTTTCAAACCCCCCACAATCACTACATTTGCACAGAATAACTCTCTTTTTTTGCTAAAAGACCATCATATATCACTTTTAACCCACACACCCTACCCACACACACCCACACTTATGCACTCCCCCCTTCATTTTCGTGCACTTTTCTTTTGGCACGTGTTAAATTTTTTCCCCGCGTTCGACGCTTGCGCCAAATTTTTTACACTTATTTGTTGTTTCGCACCAAATTTATTGTTCCGTGTCGAAGGACGCTGATACGGACGCGCCCTCAGAGGCGGGCACGGGTCCAAGCGGGTCCCAAGGCGGATGGGTCACTTACTATCGGAGGCGTCGAAGGGCAGATTAGTCTTTTTGCTATGATATTTTATTCCTAGGTTTTCTCTATTTATATCTAGGGTTAGCCGTCATGAGGGTTATGCTTATTGTGTGAGAAACATCGTAAGTGTCTTTTGTGAGGGTTTTAGACTTTGATCCGTTCATCAAAGTTAGGAGAGCGAGTTCCTCTCGAAAGGGCTCAAGTTATCTTGCTATTAGTAGTTGTTTCTTCTCAAAAATCCAATAAAAATCCCATCTTTCCAATTTTTATTCCTTTTTCTCGCTGATTTTCCATTGATACGATCCAAATCGTATCAAATTGGTATCAGAGCAATAGATCCAATGGCGGAAGGCACTAGATTCAAGACGGAGATGGAGGCGCTGCGAAAGGAGATCCGGAAAGAGGTCAGCAAAAAGGCGGGGACTTTGGAAGTCACGGTCGAGATGCTTTCCAATTCCCAAAAGGAGATGGAGGCTCGTTTGATGAAGAAGCACGAGGAGTCGGACGCCACTCAAGTTCAGATCTTGAAAATTCTTCAAAAACTTGAGGGGAAGGGGAAGCATGTGGAGATCGGAGGAGAAGAATCCGCAGCGGATAATCATAATACAAAGGCGGACGATCCGAAGTTGATGGCGAACACTTCCGGGGGACCTCCGGGAACCAAAACCACGAGAGAGAAGGAGGATCTAGGGTTCCGGGAGGAGTCGTGGGTGGAGGAAGTGCAACGGGAGCGGCGGCGGCGCGAAGGAGACCCCCTAGGGTTTCTTGCGGAGACAAGGGGACGCGGCGTGCAAGAGGGGAGCTTCCCGGAGGATAGGGGAGGTGGCGGCTGGGGGGGGGGGGGGAAACCCTAATCCCCCCCGCGCGGGCCGCCAGGACACCGCGAGGGCTCGAGGGGCCTCACAGCCCACCCCCGAGCCCGCGCGGGTGCCCAGGAGAGCTGGGCGGGCTCGCGCGAGACCCTGGAGGGGCCGCGCGGCCCGCCAGGGCCCAACCTGGGCCCCGCCGAACCCCATGGAGGTTTCGCAGCCTTCCCTGGGGCCGGTTGGGCCCCGGCGAGTGATGGTGGGGCCCGGGGGGGCCCAGTAAATCCCCCGGGTCAGTTTTTCGGCCCCCCGAGCACCGATCAGGGCCCCGCAAGAGGCTACCGCGGGATTTTTGGGGCTGCAGAGGAGGAGCGCCAGAGGTGGCCTATGGAGGAGTACGCGGAAAATTTTGGGGGCCCACGAGGGTTTCCCGAAGAGGCCTACGGCATAGGCAGGACAGAGTACGGAGGCCATGGAGCTCTGGGAGGAGGACACCCGACCATGCACCCCGACAGGAGGATGGAGAAGCTGAAGATGCCCATTTTTGAGGGGACAGACCCCGACGGGTGGATAGTGCGAGCGGAGCGGTATTTCCAGGTGATGCGGATCTCAGAGCGGGAAGTATTGGAGAACATCATCTGCTATCTGGAGGGAGAGGCGCTGAGTTGGTACCGCTGGAGGATGTCCCGAGCCCCTTTTCGGACTTGGGAGGAGTTGTCCGCTTTCCTACTTGACAGTTTCCAGGCCAAACCGGGGGCGAATTTCTACGAGCAGTTGCTTGGACTACGGCAGGAGGGGACGGTGTTGGACTTCCTGGGGAAGTTCGAGGTGTTGGCAGGCAGGGTGAAGGGGGTGTCGGAAGACGTTTTCTTGGGGGCATTTATGCGAGGGCTGAAGCCCTTGATACGAGCCGAGCTATGGATGCAGAGTCCCAGGGACCTGGAACATGTGATTCGTCTGGCATTGCGGGCGGAGGAGAAGCAGGCGGAGGAGCGGAGGATCAGAGGGACTTGGGGGGCACCACAGCAGAGGGTCCCATCTACAGCCGCCGCCGCCCCGAGACTACCGCCGGCCGTCTCAGCCGGAGCGGGGGAGAAGACAGGAGTAGCACGTCCTGCGGGACAAGGGCGGAGGATGACCGAGGCGGAGATGCGGGACAGGAGGGCCAGGGGGTTGTGCTTCCGTTGCGACGAGAAGTTCACCCCGGGCCATCGGTGTGCGAGCCGGTTGCTGCAGATCACTATCCGGGCTATTCTCTGGAAGGGCGGCGGTTGTTGTATCGAGAGAGGCTAGTCATACCGCGGGCTTCAGTACACAACCGTTGATTTTTCAGGAGTTCCATGGGAGCGCGATGGGGGGCCATTCAGGAGTCCATCAGACATATATGCGGGTGGCTAGATAGCTGTACTGGCGGGGAATGAAGAAGGACATCTCGGAGATGGTAGCCAGTTGTGACGTCTGCCAGCGTTACAAATACCTGGCCATGACGCCGACATGGCTGTTGCAGCCCTTAGCTCTTCCTGTGCAGGTTTGGAAGGGGATCAGCATGGATTTTATTGAGGGGCTACCCAAGTCAGAGGGATACACGGTGATCTTGGTGGTGGTCGACCGTCTGAGCAAGTATGTGCATTTAATCCGGATGCGTTATCCTTATACGACAGTGCCAGTTGCTACGATTTTTATACGGGAGGTGGTTCGTCTCCACGGTTTCCCCACTTCTATTGTGTCGGATAGGGACGCGGTCTTCTTGAGCCAGTTCTGGAAGGAGTTGTTCAGGGTCCAGGGGACCGTTTTACAGAGGAGTACCGGTTACCACCTCCAGACGGATGGACAGATGGAGGTCGTCAACAGGAGTGTTGAGACGTACCTTCGCTGCTTTGTGTCAGATTGCCAGAGGAGTTGGTATCGGTGGTTGACGTAGGCCGAGTACTGGTACAACACTTCCTTCCATTCTGCGGCCCAGACGACGCCATTTCGGGCTTTGTACGGGAGGGACCCACCGGCGTTGATCCACTACCGTAGCGGGTCGACACCCGTATCACAGTTGGACCAGTACCTCGAGGAGCGAGAAGGAATTTTGGAGGAGCTGAAGAAGCACCTTACGAGGGCTCAGCAGCTTATGAAAGCAAAGGCGGATGGACATCGCAGAGAGGTTGACTACGCGGTGGGAGACCATGTATATCTGAAGCTGAGGCCATACCGTCAGTGATCACTAGCACGGCGCCAGAACGAAAAGTTCGCTGCCCTCTTTTACAACCCGTTTCAGATAGAGGCAAAGATTGGGCCCGTGGCTTATAGGTTGACATTGCCCCAGGATCGGCATTGCATCCGGTTTCTATGTCTCTCAGTTACGGCGGGCGATTGGAGCACATACGCCGGTGGCCACTCTGCCACCTACTTTGACAGCTGATTCGGAGGTACTTATAGAGCCCATGATATTCTATAGGTGCGGTGCATTGAGGGTGGGGGCCGAGAGGTGTTGGTACGATGGGTAGGACTGCCCAATCACGAGGCTACGTGGGAGCTGGAGGACACCATCAGAGCATAGTTTCCAGATTTCAACCTTGAGGACAATGTTCGATTTTTGGGGGGAGTAATGATGCGGTCGTGTACCGCAGAAGCCGCAAGGACTCGGGCGTGGGTGCGGTCATGGGATCGACTTAGTATTTTGCTATTTTTGCTTTATGCACTACCTTCTATGTTTTTAAGTTGTGTTTAGTATTTTGTTATGAGAGTATTTAAAGGGATTAACCCTAATTGTGTTAGCTATCGAGATATTGAGACAATTCGTCATTTGACGGCTAGGGTTTGGGGGATTAGGCTTGATCCATCAATTAGGTTAGGAAGAAAATCTACTCCAGAATAGATTAATTGTCTCTTTATTATCATCAATTCCACTTTCCACTTTAAATTTCTTTTCGTTCTTCCACTAAAAATATGAGCTTTTTGATACGATTAACCCTAATCGTATCAGAAAATTAGCAATAATCAAAACAAATAACAATAAAAGGGGGTAATGTGTGCATGCATTCGTGAGTTTGTTCGTTTTTTTGCCGGGGGCAAGGAATGATGCTATGTAAATCATTTAACCTTCACAAGAGACATTGTGCACATATTACAGAAGATGTTCTAAAATAAGCAACCCCTTTAACTAAGCCATGCAAGCACCATATGTTAGCTAAGCCATGCAACCATGCAAGAAAGGCCTTGAATACTCATTTCATATATTGTTTATGTTTGATTAATTATCTATAACAAAAAAGTAATTTATGGAACAAATACTGACACCACCAATTATTCGTCAGTCAATCAAACTTCAAATTACTAATAATTTATTTGTAGGATAAAGCTATGAACTCCAATTCATGATTAATGAATCCTATAAAAGGACAACAAAATTAAATTAAATTAAGAAAGTGAGGAACTTACCATGGATAAGCGGCGCTGAAAAGATCACCGGAGAAGATGATGGAGAAAGGAAATCTGTCGAAAATTGGGTGAGGGGGTGAGGATTATGATGTGATCCAGATTTGATTTTGGGGATAAAATTAGGGTTTTTGAAGGTTTTAGGGTGAAAGCTGGGATTTTTAGGGCTATAGAAGAGATTTGGGGAAGAAATGTTGTATCTTTATTAATAGGAATAAAGCGAATACAAGATAGGTTGACTCGATTCAAGAAGAGGCCGCTCTCATAGTTTTGGATTCGAGATCAAAGACTAAATCTTGCAAGATTAGCTTCTACTTTGAAGGAAAAAACTAAACCTCCTAGATCTTTGGTTCCTTGCATAATATTCGACATAAAAACCCTAATCCTAGCCGCCATCTATAAATACTAATCTGAAAATAACCAAAATTACAGAAAACCCTCTAACCCTGAAAATTACAAAAGACACCTCAACTGAAAATTTATGAAAATGCACTCGAAACTCCAAAACTCTTGATTTCCTCTTTTGTGCGGTCATATCATTACTCCGTCCTGAAGAACCACCTTGTCCTCGAGGTGATGCATGTAGTTTGTGGGTATGCTACTCCAAGTGAAGATGCTCGTCTTCAGTTGTCTCATCTCCCTCATCTTCATTTTTGCCTAATATCAACAGTTGCAGAGCGCGATCGTGACAACGGTGAACTGGGGTGAACTTTTTATCGCAGTTGAAACACAATCCATTGGACCGCTTATTCCTCATCTCAGTATCTGTCATGCACTGAAACTGTCCTTCTGGTTCTGGCTTACTGTTCTTCTCTTGGCTAGACCGGAGCCCTCCTGATGGTGCATTCTCCCCCTTTCGCTACCTGGCTTCAAGAAGTGGATCCGCTCCATGCTCCCTTGGCAGGACGCTCCTCTGCAAGTCTGTCCTCCACCATCCGAGCCAAATGCAGCCTGTCTAGTAGCCCTTTGAGTCTCTGTATACGTAGCTCTGTCAGTATGCTTAGTTTGGTCCTTGTATGAAATATCCCTCCAAGGACTACTCTGAGACTCCACGAACACGACCTACCAGCATTTCGAATTTCATGATATAGTCCCTCATCGTACCCTCCTGCATAAAGCTGCTCATACAGGTCTCCCCGCGAGTCTCTCGAAACCGGTCTAACAGATAACCCGTGAATTCCTCCTACGAGCGAACCGGGCGTTGCTGCTGTCTCCATCGGTGCCAGGATAAACATACTCCCACCGCCTTCAATTTCTGTCTCAGTGAGACGTGTCACCTCAAAATATCTCCTTGCTCCATATATCCATCCAACACATAATTATGTGCACTCATATTAATAGTTGAGACCTTCATCCCATATTGTTGAGGACTGTACTTTTTATTCTGCAAAAATGAATGATTGTATCAACAAGATATATAGATATATAGATGCTGAGTTTATTCATGTCTCTTACATAGTGAAGCTCGAGACTCGGCCTTGAGCTCCACGATAAAATTGGAAGATAGCCAACACTTCGTAGTTAACATCGAGGAATGCGGCATTTAGATAGTTTCCATTAATTATGCTTTCATGGGTCGTGCTTAACACCAGCTCTTAATCTTTTATTTATTACCTTAGGATGCAAAGCTTTGCAACCTCCACATCCAGGAGAGTAGAAGTCAACAATGGCAAGCTTGTCTCCAGCATGCACCAATGAATTAGCAAACGCGGACTTGATCTCTATCATGTTTTGTTTGTTAGTTTTTCCCACCATCTCATATCTTTAGAGACACAGATTGATGTTAGAGCCTGAATTAAAAAAAAAACCCCTTAATGACATAATTAAGATCTAAGTGAATAAAAATAGCAACTCACATGAATGTATAGATTTAGTTGTATTGGTTGTGTTGAGCCTTATGGCCCAAACCCGTTCAGTTTCACGCACGCATGCACACACACATGCATGGAGATTGATTAGCTCCGTAGCCTATTTTTTTCCTAGATATCTTGATCTCTGCTTTCTACAGAATGAAAGGATGATGATGTCATGTTCTCCTACCAAAATAGAAGGTAAACTTGTCCAGGTGCCCTGAGATTTCCCATGATCACATCGTGGATATAAATCAGGATGGTACAACTTTTCACATACGGTTATGACCTTTTAAAAAGCTTCTATATACTCGTAGAATGCACAACCATTTGGGAGGCTGTCATATTGAGGAACATAAAAACCACCTTTAAAATTATGCTGCCTGTTTGAATTGCACCACTGAAAAAATGAAATTCATAATCTCTGCGTGGTGGATATTTTCTGCTGGTGTACTAGGACTACACAAAATTATGCTAACATGTTGATTCGGATCTTTTCTATTTAAAAGAACTACACAAAATTTTTGGACTTCCGTATAGTGCGGACTAGTTTCGATGGTTCTTATGAAAATTTATGCCATTTAACTGTTAATTTCTAGTAACTGGTTCAACCTTTGAAATTTTCGGGAAAGTCAATTAGAGACCATTTGTTGAAAGAAAAGAACTCAAGCTGTGTGTTTATACGGTGTACTGTGTCGAGTACACTCTACAGATAGATTACATTTTTCTTCTTTCCTTTTTTCGCAGGATTGCTTATACTGATGCTTGGGGCTACTGATATTCTGATACAATACTGAGAGGAGCGAATTGCCAGTGGGAACATAACACATCGGTAAGCAAATCTGTATATATGTATATATTAGGGGCGATTTATATCAATGCATGTTTATCAACATTCCGTCCCGTGATTATTACTATTATTTAAAAAAGAGATTAAGAAAAGGAAAAGAATGTGATTGTTGATTCATACAAAGGGTAATTGGCTTTACAAATTAGCTGTTGAAAAATTGTTTTTTCATGTCGGCAAACAATTGAACAACGAATATAGATGACTCAAGCATGTATTTTCTTTTAGCATCCAAATATGACTTAAGAAATCGTTTAGATCTGAAACCATACGCTGGCCTAATGACATTTCATGGGTGTTGCCAAAACTTAAAAGCTGTATATTAACAGATAAAAGAACGGCGGTATAATGTTAAAAATATAATCTAAAGAGCTTCAAGTACTCTGCAGTGTGCTATTAGTATTAAAAGGCACTGCAGAAGAAATATTCATGAATGGGCTGAGATAACATAAGCTACTTGTGATATAACTTGATTTGTTACATAACTTTATTACATAAATTTGGATATAAAAGCTCAGGGGGACTGTTTGAAGATCATATATGAGTGTTGGCAGAGCAGTTGCTTGTGATGGGGTGGGAGAGATCTTAAAGCTGACCATCAATGTACACCATTTTTTGACAGTAAATTTGTTCAGAGAAATCATCCTCCAAAATTTTCGTATCGTTAATTCACCTCCTAAATTTTCAAGGTCTCAAAAAACTGAAAAGTATCCCAATTTCGATTTGCAGTGAAATTCCATAAAAACTGAAAGATTTCTAGTGGAAATCTTGCCCTTGTTCCAAATTTAGATTTTTAGTATCTTAACATAAAAGAAAAGAATATTTTTATTAAACTAACGGATTGTACTAAAGCGATGCCTTTTTCCCCAGAGAGCTCATAAATTTGGGAGCTAAAATAGCAATGAGAAAACATGAAATAGGGTGTTACATGAGAAAGTCTCTCTTCGGGCGGCCAAAACATACTTTTTACATAATTTTTGGACAATCAAAAACGTTAAAATTGGTCTACATATCTTTAAATGTAGATAAATAAAAAAATCTTGTGAGTCTCATGTTATTTGCATGTGTCTTGGATCATTGAAAATGTCAACAGTTTTACGGTAATAGAACTTTTTTACAAAAAGGCACAAGGTTCATCGAATTTGTGGTGTTTTGGGGTTTAAATTACGAAGATAAATTTTAGCGGGACCTATCTTTCTAAAAATATGTGAAGGGTGGATTATTTGATCATTATAGAAAAAGATTTTCTCTTGACACTCTATTTTCCATATAGATGGACTATATACACCTCTAATTGAGGTGTATGGAGGTGACTTGTTGCCAAAAAATGGCAACAAAAAACACATGAAGGGTCACATCTCCTCATCTCTCATCCAATTTTTTTGCTATTGTGGACAACCGTCACCTCAATATACCTCAATTTGAGGTGCATATATCAATTCTTTTCCCCATATCCTCAAATAGCAAAATTGGTGATTTAAAGGATTTGAGGGGTGCATATATCAACAAAACACAAAAATTTAACTATTGTTGTGAAGGGAAAAGTAGAGTAATAGGTGTAAGGGGTTATGGGCCCCATACCCTCATATTTATAGCTTTTAATGATGGGCCGGATACCCAATGGGCCTCATGGGCCTATTCATAACACTTCCCCTTATCCAACCAACATTAAATAAGAGGTGGATTCTTCAGGATCCGAGTTAGGATAACTGCCTTGTTAAATAAAGAACAGTTAATCCATAACTTCCCCTGTTTTAGGGATGTGTCTAGGGGTGGATACTTCAGGATCTAGAGTCAACGAGGTTGCCTCGTCAAAACCTTGACTACGGAAAACCCTGTGGGAAAAAACCAGTAGCCAAGGGAAAAGAGTACAACTCTGCAGTTGACTTCCCCTCATCTGACCAAGCTTCAGGTTTGCAGATTTCCTATGAATCTATACATCAGTCTCCTATGTATCTATGTGTTCATAGTCCTCTCATCCTGTCCCAGTTTACATTTCTTCACTCTCCTCATCCCAATCACATATACACGTTTCTCAAAGATACTAGCAGGCAGGGATTTGGTAAGCAAATCCGTCAAGTTATTACATGATTGAATCTTCTGTGCCTCAATCTGTTTTTGCTTCTGAAGGTCGTGCGTCCAGAAGAACTTGGGGGAGATATGCTTCGTCTTGTCGCCTTTGATGTAGCCGTCCTGTAGCTGGGCTATACATGCTGCATTGTCTTCATGGAGTGGAGTAGGCACAAGGATGCCGGTCATCAGGCCGGTGGAGGTGAGAATATGCTGGATCACAGAGCGTAGCCAGAAACTCTCCTTGCTTGCTTCATGGATCGCTAGAAGTTCTGAGTGAGTGGATGAGACGGTTGTCATGGTTTGCTTTACAGATCTCCAGGAGATGACAGTGCCGCCATAAGTAAACATGTATCCGGTCTGAGACTTCTCTGTATGCGGATCGGACCTGTAACCAGCATCAGCATAACTAACTAAACCAGTTGATGCCCCTTTCCTGTAGAATAGACCTAAGTCTATAGACCCTTGGAGGTAGCGCAGAAGATGCTTAACTCCAGCCCAGTGCCGCTGTGTAGGTGCAACATTATATCTGGCTAGTAAGTTGACTGCAAATGCTATGTCAGGGCGAGTCCAGTTAGCCAGGTAAAGGAGTGCACCGATAGCACTTAAATAAGGCACTTTAGGGCCTAGTACTTCCTCCTCCTCTTCCAGCGGCCGGAAGGGGTCTTTATGCACATCCAATGATCTGACGACCATTGGGGTGGCACTTATTCATTTGGAACTTTTTCAACAAGTTCGATGTGTAAGTTGACTGATGTAACAGGATCCCATCGTTAAGATGCTCTATTTGAAGACCTAAACAGAATTTTGACTTTCCGATGTCTTTCATCTCGAAAGTTTCTGTCAAGCTTCTAGAAATCTCGGCGTCTCTTCAGGAGATCCGATGATGTTCAAGTCGTCCACATAGACGGCTATAATGACAAATCATGTTGCCTTTGCTCTTATAAAGATGCAAGGACAGACTGGGTCATTTGTAAATCCTTGTTTTGCAAGGAAGTCGCTCAGTCTGTTATACCACATCCTTCCAGATTGTTTTAGACCATACAATGATCTTTGCAGTTTCACTGAGTAGATGTCACGTTGTCGCTGTTTTAGTGCTGCAGGCAAGGAATAACCGTCAGGCAATCTCATATAGATGTCTCGGTCTAAGTTGCCATATAGGTATGCAGTCACGACGTCCATAAGCTGCATATCTAAACCCTCTTGGGCTGTTAAGCCAATGAGGAATCGGAAGGTGATCACGTCCATGACCGTGGAGTATATGGCTTCAAAATCCACCCATGGACGTTGGGTAAAACCCTGCGCTACAAGCCTTGCTTTGTAGCGAACGATCTCATTTTGTTCATTTCTTTTTCTAACAAATACCCATTTATAACCTACAGGTTTTACACCTTTTGGTGTCTGGACTATAGGTCCGAAGACCTTGCGTTTCGTGAGTGAATCCAACTCCACTCCTATTGACGCTTTCCACTTTGGCCAATCATCTCTGATTTGACATTCTGTCAGAGAGCGTGGTTCAATATCATCGTCGCAGTACGCGACGTTGATGTCAATATTACACGCAAATGTGTCATCTATGGTTGTGCTCTTTCTGTCTCAGTACTCTCCAGTTCGTACATAGTGTATCGAAACTTCATTTTCTCCCGGTTTTTCCTCTGTTTGAGAGTTTGGGACAGATGGGGTAGCAGGGCTTATAGTAGCATCCTGTGGTGGTATTGTTTTACCATTGCCAAGGGTTCTACTCTTTCGAGGGACTTGGTCCTTGGATCCCGGTGGTCGTCCTCTCTTTTTAAGAGGTCCAACCATTTCTGTCGCAGGCGGATTGCATCCATTTTGCGGTATGTCAATCCTAGCTGGAGTGTTAGCAGCAGTGACGTGTGATCTGACAATCTTCTGGTTGTCAGTAAATTTGTCCGACAAGAGATGGACAGTGTTTTGGATATGTAGAATCTTCAGGACCTCCTCCTCGCACTGGCTTGTGGGCGGATCAAAGTGACATAGTGTCTTTGTATCCCAAGTGATACAGTCTGAAGCTTCGGGCTTCTTTGTTTGTGAGCCTAGTCTTGGGAATGATGTCTCATCAAATTCACAGTCTTCTAGACGTGCCTTGAAAACGTCTCTCGTAAGGGGTTCTAGGAATCTTATTATGGAGGGGGCGTCAAACCCAACATAAATGCCTAGGCGACGTTGTGGACCCATCTTTGTCCTTTGTGGTGGTGCTATGGGGACATATACTGCACAACCAAATATTCTCAAGTGTGAGACAATTGGTGGGGCTCCAAGTGTTAGTTGCATTGGAGAAGATGACTGACTTCCAGAAGGTCTTAATTTTATTAAAGATGCAGCATGCAAAAATTGCATAACCACATGCATTCACTGGCAGCTGGGATTAAAGTAATAATGGATGAGCAATCCATTGCAGTCTCTTAATTAGAGATTCTGCTAACCCGTTTTGGGTGTGAACATGCGCTACAGGATGTTCGACTTTAATGCCCTGTGCTTGGTAATAATCTAGGAAGACTTGTGATGTAAACTCCCCCGCATTGTCCAGACGGAATTTCTTTATCTGGTACTCGGGGAAGTGGGCCCACAACCTGATTATCTGAGCTAAAAGCTTAGACACAGCTAGGTTACGGGTGGAAAGTAGACACACATGTGACCACTTAGTAGATGCGTCTATCAGGACCATAAATGTAACGACCCGCTCTCGGGGGCCAGTTACTTATTTGATAATTGCGCAGGTCCTGCAGTTAACCAGTGAAACCAAAATAGCCACGATGCAGAGATGTACAAAAATACCCAAATAGTGTCCAATTATTACAATCCATACTGTACAAATGCTCCAACAATGATACCTGAAAGAAAGAAAGTACACAACTGAAAATAGCTCTGGAAGTTGTGGTCTCATGGTCGAAGTCTGGCGCTATTAACTCAAGAGCATCTGCTTCCATATGTACGTCATCTGCGGTGCCACGGAGATGGAACCGTAGGTAAGTCACAACAATTCTAGCAATAGAAACAAAGTAGTGCAAAAGTATGGAACATACTATAGTAAACAAAAGATGGTCATACTGGTGCAAAAGTAAAGTATGGGCAGACAGGTATGTAAGAGAATAAGTAAAGTACTGGTAACTGCTCAGGTGTGGTAAAAGATGACTATACAAGTGCAAAAGTAACAATAGTGGCGTGGCATGTGGTAGTAACAATATTTTGACCAACAGACAATGTGATGACGATAGTTAGACAACCTGGTAGTAACACTTGAGAGAGGATGAGCGTCGCTTGACTATCTAATAGTGTAGGCAGGCCTAATAATAAGAAGTCTAATTTAACTTCCAAATCAGCCAGGCAGTCAGGGCTTGAAGGCACAGGTTACTTCAAAGACCGTAGGAACAAGTCCCTTGGTTGACCGACCCCCTTCCCATTCCTTTCTAGACACTGATTCGGTCGTATCTTAAGACTGCTTGTTATTACGCCGCTCTGTCACGTTCGAGTAGTCTCGACTTAGTCCGTATAACAATGGTATCAATTCAGCAAATAGTGGCATAATAAACAACAAACTAGTGCATCAGTCTTAAATGCTGCAGGGGCCCAATAGGGTGCTCCGTAAATGCGTTCCGTAAATGCCCGAGAGCTCAATAGTGTGTTTTCCGTAAAGTGCTCGTGATAAGTCCATGCCTGGGTAGGTGAAATGTTCTCGATACACCTTAGCACCGGTGGTTTTACCGTGACGCACCAACACAATGGCTGCCTCCATCGGAGGGGCCGTAATCGTGTTCGAGATACACTCACAAACCCTACTGCAATGGACCAACCCCACCCAAAGTGTACCGCCATATACTGGAACACGAGCCAGACTAGTCATATGTGACCCTACTGGAACACGAGCCAGACTAGTCACACATGACCTGACAGGGGTAGCCAACTCGGCTTTTTGAGTATGTCTATTCACTGACTGAGTCCCATTACATCTGTAGTCGATGTATGGTTTCACCCCATCTGTATTCGATGGTTATACCCCATCTGTAGTCGATGGTCATCACATGTGTATTTGTAACATACTCGTTTCCCCCAATTAATTTAGCTTGTTAACATGCAGATAGTAAAAGCAGTCCAAATCAAGTTACAAGCATGTGACCAATTGTTCCAAATGATCAATATTGATATAACTAGTCCATTTAAATTAGAAAGCAACAAGAATGAAAACAAGTTAAATGGGCTACCAGATATTTACAAGTACATCAGATTTAGAACTAAGTTGGAACGGCCAGATTTGCAATTCATTACTAAAAATACTTGCTGAAAAGTCAAGGCAGAAACCTCAACAGAGAATATCAGTCCTGAGCAATGCTTTGAAGTCCAACAACTATGATGTCTAATTCCATAAAAGTGTACTATCTCAATTTAGTCCTTTGGTCATTCCACTATTGAGTAGTTCTATAGTTAATTAGGTCTCTAGTCAATTGTTCAGATCAATAGCTGTTCTGAGAATATAAATGAGGTCCTAAGTTCATACGAGTACACTATCTAAATTTCCAAAGTTAGAATTAGAGTGACTTACTGAGCTCGTCGTGGCAAGACGAGATTGGAGCTAGAAGAGCGGGTGCACGAGAAATGGTACCTGCAATCACAAGAAACAATTGGTTAAAGCGCACCCTATTTTCTATTCAAATAATCTGATCGTTTTGATTTTTAAACCTATTGAAACGTTGTCGAAAACGGTTCTAAATTTTTATATAGCCTATATATGATAAAAATAGTTTTACTGCAAGATAGAATATTTTTCTGAGGCTTATAGTAATTTCTATAATTTTTAAAAGCTCAAAAACAATTTAAAAACTATTTTTCAATTAGTAACGTATTTATTCTACAATTTCTTCTGGATGCAATCTACATCGGAATGTTGCAAATGAGGTGTCAAAATGACCGTCTCGGAGAGTAATATAACATATATTTTTATCACTTAGTAGTGTACGTAAAAATATCAAGATACGGATTTTTGAACGAAAATCACGTATTTATCTTTTAGGCTTAAAAATTAATTCTGGAAAAACTAAGCGTCGGATTGAGACGAAACTAGCGCCATTGGGTCCAGAATGTCATTTCTGATTTTCTGGAGCTAGTCTCACATTTTTCTGGGGCTTATATTATTTATAACGAATTTAACACCAATAAATCCATATTATTTAATTTTTAAAATACTAAATACATGTATTTATACGTATACGTTGTATTAAAACGTATAAAATTTACGTTATAAAACTTACCCCTCGTTTCGTACTGTGCATGGGCGGGGGCGTTGCTTCTTCGATGGCGACGACGAGGGCACGGCGAGGGCGGGGTCGGGGCAGCGGCGAGAGCGGCGGTCTCCGGCGAGCTCGATGGTGGTGGTGGCGGAGGCGGGGTCTGAAGGGCTCCGTCGAGGTGGGCTCTCGAGCGTATGGAAGGGCGGACTTCGTCGTCGAGCGGGAGGGTCTCCCGGCGGAGCAGTTGGGCTCAGCGGCGTCGAGAGGGAGGAGCGGGGTGCTCGGGCTGTGCTACAGGTCGAGGCGGGTGGCAGCACGGGGTTGTGGGCTTGGTGGAGCTTTGCCGCAGAGCTGGGGATGGCGGAGTGACGTCGAGGCGTCGACAGAGAGCTCGGGGATCACCGGCGTCGTTGCCGAGAGCGGAGAGCGAGAGGGCGTGAGTTGGGGTGCTGTGGCATCTTCGTCGGGGGCGTGGAAGTGCAATGTGGAGGGGGGCGGAGCTCGACGTGTCGGGCGGGGGGCCTTTCGTCGGAGCTCCGGGGCTGCGGGGTCGTCGTGGCGGTCGGAGAAGGCGGACACGGTGGAGGGCGGCGGTCAGCGTACGGTGCTGCGGCGGAGGGCGTGCGAGAGCGGGCGGTGGCTCACGGAGCGGTTCGGGGACGGCGACGGGCGAAGCTGTAGGGGGTTGGCCTCGACGTCGGGGGCTTCGACTGTGGAGGGAAGGGCGGCGACGGCGAGGGCATGTGTTTGCCGTGAACGGAAAAAGAGAGGGGGGAGAAAACCGAGAGAGATGAGAGGGTGATAGGGAGAGACGACGACGACGTGGGTAGAGGGCTGCGAAGTCGGGGGTGACGTCGACCTGGGTTGAAAAATAATGAGGGGGAGAGAGAACTGTGTTGGTTTTGGGTTAATGCAAAGAGGAGGGGTTTGTATTTATAGGTTTTAGAAATAGGGTAGTTGGGGTCTCATGGTTAGCTGAGTGTGTGGGTGGGGTAGATGAGTGTGTGAGGGTTAGCCACGGGTTAGGTTAGGTAAGAAGTTAATTAAGGTAATTAAGAATAGGTAAACCCCCATTAGTGAAAGTCATTAGCAAAATACAAAACGAAATTACGATTTTGTCCCTACTGGTAAACGTGTCCGAAAAATTACGAAAACATACCCACAGGATCGTATCATCGTGAGGATCGCGAATACGAAGACTGTTCTAGAGTTTGGGCTACGGGGATACTAGTTTTTGGCCAAAACGTTTAGAAAGAGGGTTTGCGGGTTCTCTTTTGAAATGATATCAGAAAATTACGAAATTAATGTGGAGAGTCCTAAATGATCATAGGATGCTACTGCAGAAGTTTGAAAACGTTTTGAAGATGTTTGTATAGAAAATAAATTCATTGAACCAAAACAACAATATATGAACATGAATTTTAATCAGATCTTTAAGAGGTATTTGATGAAATCCGATTTTACTAAAATACTCCTCAACTAGTCTGGTACTTCAAAATATTTTTATAAGAAATTTTGAAATCAGTTTAAGACTCCTGATCAACCATTACAAAATACGTCAATTACTTAATTTAAATGTATTGGAAAAATACAGGCCATTACAATAAAGTACCTGAACGGACCACTTGATGGGTGTGTAGGCTCACAAATGTCTCCGTGGATTCGTTCCAGAAAACTTGGAGACTCCAGGTCCACTTTAGTGGAGAGTGTCTCGTAATCAGTTTACCCTTGTAACAAGGTGGACATGGGATTTTACCTTTTTGAAGCATCTTCAGGTTCTTCAAATATATACCCCTTGAGCTTTTTATGATACGGTACATCATAACAGATCCAGGGTGTCCCAGTCTACTATGCCAGAGTTGGAATTCTGGTGTTTAGGGGCACTGCAGGTGCTCTGCCATTGATGTTTCTGGAGTTTGAATACTTGTTTGGTAGAGTCCCGAGGGGAGTCTCTTGAAATGTTCCACAATGGGTTTTAAACCATTTGTAAGAGACGTTACAAGCAAGTATTCCCTTTCATTTTCCTCGACTGTCTCTAAGTGATACCCGTTTAAACGGATATCTTTAAAGCTTAGGAGGTTTCGGATAGATTTAGGGGAGTATAACGCATTTCTACGTGTGATTAGTGTGTTACAGGGAAGCAATATGGTTGCTTCCCCTGATCCTTCAATTATATTAGCTGGCCCTGAGATTGTTCTCAGTGGACCAGAGTAGCTACCTATACTCGTAAAGTAGTCTATGTTTTGAAGGATCGAGTGCGTCGATGCACTATCCACAAGGCAAATAGATTCCATATCTACATTAAGAAAGACATTTAAGCAGTAAATAATATGAAAAGAAGAAATCTACTTTCATTTTAAGATGCTCAAAAATGTTTGGCATGGAATAAAAACTAGGTACGATGCATAAAGAAGATACATTGCTAGCAAATAAAGATTGTTTATATGTTCCATAACTAGAAAGTGTCGTCTCCATGAAATCTTCAGGAGTCCATGTGGTCTCTGGCAACGCTGCGCTCTCTATCAGGTTTGTCCCAGCTCGAGGCTTGAGACTTGCCTGGTATAGGTCATGTAGGTGTTTCTGAGTGCGACAGATTCTGGACCAGTGGCCCGTCATTCCGCATTTGGAGCACTTATCCTCCCAGTCTTTCTTGGGAGTACCACCTTTGGACGTCCACTTTTGCTTCTTTTCCACGAACTTCTGGTTCTGAGGAGGAGCTTGAGAAGTGGCCTTCTTCTGCTTCTTTTGTTCTTTCCATTTCTGGAATTTAGCCTTCTTGTCCATCTTCTTCTTCTGGGAAGACTGGAAGTGTGCCTCTGCAGGAGGTGGCAGTGGGGCGGAGCCAGGAGGGCGCAGGTTGTGAGTGGCAACCAACAAATCTCTGTTCTGTTCAGTCATTAGCAGGCATGAAAGCAGATCAGAGTACTTCGTAAACTTCCTCTCACGGTAACTCTTGCATAAGGATCATGTCCTTCTCGTGAAAAGACGTGAACGTCTTTTCCAGCAACATTTTCTCAGTCACAGTCTCACCACACAACTTCAGGCGTGAGTGATGCGGAAAAGTGCCGAGTTGTACTCCGCTACGGATTTGTAATCCTGTATGCGGAGGTGAGTCCACTCGTACTGTGCACGGGGGAGTATGACATCCCTCTGATGCCTATACCTCTCCTCAAGTGCGTCCCACAGTTCGTAAGGATCCTCTACAGTAAGATGCACGTCCTTCAGGGTCGAGTCTAAATGTTTCGTGATATAGATAATGGCTTTCGCCTTTAGTATATCGGAAACTTCTTCTGTATGAGGTGCTTATTTAGAAACATCCTTTTCAGCTGTGGCAGTACTTGTTGCCTTCTCAGTGGGTGTCAGACTGAACCCATGAGATCGCAGATGGAACTTCAGGTCCAACTGCCAACTCAAGTAGTTCGACCCATCGGCCTTCAGGACCGAGAAGTTCACATTCGCAAGTCTGGCCATTAAACGATCTAGCAATATAAAAATAGCATGGATTATTAAACTGTGTAAAATAGTCATACACGCATGCATTTTTAACATTTTCATAACGTGAATTATCTAAGGAAATAAACATCCACGCATGTTTTATAACATTTTCATAACGTGAATTATCTAAGGAAATAAACATCCACGCATGCTTTTTAACATTTTCATTTTAACATTAAAATAGCATGAAATAGCTAACATCCACGCATTTAATGTATAAGCAATGAAAATAAATTAGGACTATGGGTGTCACGCCCCGCTTCCCTAATATGGAAGGCGAGACGTGAGGAGGTCCGCTCAGACGTGGAGCTGTGAAGCTGCAGTCTGATAAGCGTCTGTAAAAATTTCGAAAAGAAGCAGTTCCTTGCATTGCGACGAAACAACAATTATAAAGCAGATAAGAAAACATCCACCAGACATCCAACAAAATATCCCAAACATCACAGAAAGTTACAAAAGTACAAGTCTGAACATGGCCTAAAGCATGGCCAAACAAAACAAGAGATGGGTGCTACGCACCGAAACCTAATCAGCAACTACTGGAAAACAACTACTAAAAGAGACTTCAAGTGAGTCTAGGACTGATCACCAGTGTCCTCGAACTTAGTCTCTGCAGGGACCTCAAACTCAGCGTTAACGAACTGCTCGTCCTCTGCTACCTGCTCTGTCTCAAAGCCTGACATGTGACACCCAAAGAGAAAAGGGCACATGTCAGCAAAAGTCTCCCAAGGGAAGCGAAGAACTTTTGTGCAAGGATATAATAAACTGAAACAACTAACAGTTCTAATATAATGATGTGATATGCCATTTTAAGGATGCATCAATTTTAATATGACATGAAGCATGCAATACAAGTAATAGAAACACGAAACATTATCCATTCACTTTGTGCACAGGGTTTACGCCTTTTGGCTGAAGTGGCTGTACGGGCACACTTCTACGCTCAAGTGATCGCTTAACCCTACCCCTCCACGTGTATCGAGCGTTGGTTTCCCAACAACACTGTGCTCGCTTCTGGATCACGAGCCAGGAAGTGTTTTTCAATATGGCATAGGGTTGTGGCCGCAAAAGCAGGTGCCTAGCCTCAATAGCAATAACATTTGTAGCGTGTGCTACTCAATCACGAAGAACACATGATGCATGACATGACATGGGATGAGCAGTTAAAGTGCATACCGTTAATTGAAAATTAAACATGGTATGGCAGCATGAATGAAAGCAGGTAAAGTGTCGGATCTAGTTTCGTTGTCAAACTAGATCCAATAAGGCGTCTAGGTAGCTATCATTTCACTGCCTAGTCACTTTTACGCTCACAAACAAATTGGCCTAAAAACGTGGCCTAAACATTTACTGGCAAGTATTACATGCATGTTTCCGGTGGTATCGGTTGTCGTGGGTTCGTCTGAACAGGTACTACGTGTTGGTACTGCTGGTTCTCTGTTTTGGTTAAATTTCACCGAATTAGATTTATTACGAGATAATCAAAATATCGAGCTAATCCCTAAGTTGGGTTCGTCTAATTTTATTGGGTTTTCTGGTTAGGGTGATGTTTATACTCTTAAACATGATACACCTTATTGTATTTAATATCACCTACTAGTACGTTCACACTATTTTTAAACTAATGTTAACATGGTAGGGTTAAAATTACTTTTAACCTATCACCTATTAGTACCAACTTTTATTATGGGTTAAAATTATAAACCAACAGATAATAACTCTCCCTACAACTTTATTTCATTCATTTCTTTAATAACTTCCTATTAGTATCTCTCCTCTATCAATTCTTTAGCACCTAAAACTAAGGCACATCCACTCTCTCTTTTATTATTATTTTATTAAATCAACTTCCTCCTTTCCTCCTGTCAACCTGCCTCTCCTCTTATTAACTAGGGTTGTCTCCGTATCTTCTTCATATTATTGCTAATACTATCTCTCTGTCACCCCCTTTCCTTCTGTCCTTCATTGTTTTTCTTTCTTTTTTTGTTTCAATTAAATGTTTGCATCAGCAACATACGAAAAGGGATGGGGTTCGAAGCTTACGCAACAGGGGATGAGAGGCGACGGACGGCGCAAGGCGGTGGTCCGGCGGCGACGCACGAGCAGCCGCAGCAGCAGCGGCGTACGGGGCTTCGCCGGCGGTCTTCCAGGCGAGGCGTGCGATTGCAGGCGGCGGCCTGGGCCTCCTCCAGCCAGGCGGCGGCTTCCTCTGGCGGCGCGGCGCGTTGAGCTGGCGGTGCGGGTGGAGGCCGGCCTAGGGATAGGGAGGGAAGGAGGAGAAGGTTTGGGTATTTCAGATCTGACTTTGATCTTATAACACAAATTGTTTTTTTTGAAATGTTTTGTATTTCAGATCTGAAATTGTTGAATCTGAAGTTGAGTATTTCATATCTGAGTTTGGTTGTTTTCTCCTCTTTCAGTTTGGGTTTTGATTGGGTCAAATTGATCTCGGGGATGAAGAATCTGAAATTTGTGGGTTGATTTAAGAATTTTGGGGCTGATTGTTTGTGAAATTGTTTGCTGGTTGATTTGATTGCAGAATTAATTTTGGTTGAAATGGGTTTTTGGTCTGAGAAATCTGTTGTAGAATTTTGAGTTGATGAAAAACAGATTTTGGGGATGATTTGTTGCTGGTTTGGGGAAGAACTTGTGGAGGATTTTGTTTGCAGAAAGATTGGGATTGGAATTGTGGGTTGATTTGGGTTGGGGCTAAAATTGTGGAGGATGATGGACAGATTTCTTCGGGGAGTTTGTTTGCTGGTTAGAAATTTTCCTTGCAGGTGGAGACGTCGTTGCTGCTCATGAAATACAATAATGAAGGGGACAACCTGATGAGGGGAGAGAGCTGGAGGTGGGGGTGGTCTTCAATTCAGTGTTGGATCTGAACCACCCCAAACGGTGGAATCAATAGGTTAGGTTAATTAGTAACTTGATTAAGATTAAAGTTTAATCAATATTTGATTAGGGTTAATCTAATTAGGGTAAATAATTAGTGTAATTAATTAGTGTTAAAAATGTATTAACCGCCATGAAAAAAATATAAGGAGAAAGACAGGCTCGCGTCGACGCACAAAAGAATTCGCGCACAAAATATCCGGACGATCAAAACAAAAATACAGGCACACACAACAATACGCCTAGAAAATACCGGCCGTTACATTCTACCCACCTTAAGAAAAATTCCGTCCTCGGAATTCTTATCCACTAAAGAGTAGGGAACAAATATGGATAACGCTCCCGTATCTCATCTTCCCGCTCCCAGTTAGATTCTCCTGGCGAGTCACGACGCCACATCACTCTCACTAGATCAACAGTCCTGTTCCTAAAGACTTTCTGGCGTCGATCTAGGATCTCCACTGGTTGCTGTTCATACGTCAGATCTGGTCGAACTGTAATCTCAGAGTAGTCCACCGCCTGAGAAGGGCCGCTGATATAACGACGGAGCTGGGACACATGGAAGACGTCATGAACTCCCTCTAAGGACGGTGGCAAAGCTAAGCGATATGCTACTTCTCCAACTCGCTCTAGCACATCGAAAGGTCCAATAAATCTCGGACTAAGCTTGCCTCTCTACCCAAATCGAATCACTCCTCGATTTGGTGAGATCTTCAGAAACACATGATCTCCCGGCTGGAACTCTAGAGGACGCCGTTTAGCATCTGCCCAATGCTTGTAACGGTCCTGGGCGATCCGAAGCTTGTCCTTGATATCGCGTACAACATCAACTGCTTCCATAATCTTCTCTGGCCCCAAGAGCTCTCTATCACCGATTCCATCCCAACTCAGTGGCGATCGACATTTCCTCCCGTAGAGAGCAGCAAAAGGCGACATGCCAATGCTCACCTGATAGCTATTGTTGTAGGAAAACTCCACCAAGTGCAGATGATCCTCCCACGAACCCTTGAGATCCAACATGCATGCTCTCAGCATATCTTCCAAGATATGAATAGTGCGCTCCGACTGTCCATCTGTCTGCGGGTGATACGCAGTACTGAACATCAGACTGGTACCCAGATTGGTCTGCAGACTCTTCCAGAACTGAGACGTGAACCTTGTGTCACGATATGATACAATGCTCATAAGGACTCCATGTAAGCGCACGATCTCCTACACGACATAATTCACATCACGGCTTGTACCAGAAGGAAACTATTAAGGTATGAGTTAGGTCATTACCTCCATATACTTCCTTGCTAATATCTCCGTGGATTGCCCAACTCGGAAAGGTATAAAGTGCGCGGACTTGGTCAGTCGATCAACGATGACCCAGATCGCGTCGTTCGGCTTGGTGCTCCGAGGTAAGCCAGTCACGAAGTCCATCGTGATGTGTTGCCACTTCCACTCCGGAATCGACAGAGGTTGTAATCCGGCAATGCGATGATGTTCAGCCTTCACTTGTTGACACACAAGACACTTGGCAACACTACGTGCCACACTTCTCTTCATTCCATGCCACCAGAAATTCTGACGAAGATCCTTGTACATCTTAGTACCCCCAGGATGAATAAAATAAGGCGAGCTGTGAGCCTCATTCATCAACTCCTCTCTGATATCTCCGGCAGGCACGCAGACCCTACTACCATATCTCAAGGATCCATCCGCGTGAACCAGAAAATCTGTCCGAAGTCCTGCTTCAACTTTGTCACGACCCGCTTCCCTAAAATGGAGGCGAGACGTGAAAAGGTCCGCACGAGAGTGGAGCTGTGAAGCCCCAAACCCGATAAGCGTCAATAAAACGTAAGCAGGTCCCTGTAACCACAACGAAACAACTATAATAACACAAGGAGAGACTGAAATAAAATCTCACATCTCATAAATTGTCCAACATGAAAATAAGTCCAACATCCAGAAAAGCCACCAGGCTAAAAGAAAGAGTCTAAAGGCCCAGAACAAGGCCAACCAAAAGTAACAACATAACAAAGTATAGGTGCTACGCACCGATAACAAAACTACTGTCTAAACAAAAGTAAAACACAACGAAGACACTAGGACTGGTCCCCAGTGTCCACGTACTCCCCGTCAAACACAAGCTCGGGCTCAGCGTCAGCAAACACCTCGTCCTCAACAAGGTACTCAGGCTCAGGATCTAACATGTGTCACCCAAAAGAGTAAAGGGGCACATGTCAGCAAGTCTAAAAGACTTGGGCAAGGAAACTGAAAGTAAGGCAACTAGCAACCTAGCAGTTTAGTATGCATGACATTGCAGTTATAACATGAGTGCACAAATAAGACATGGTGAACAACAAGTACAAGAGAACATTTATCGGGACAAGACAAGAGTAGCCAAGCTACTATCAATCTCAATCAATTCACTATTCACGTTTCGCGTTGTTTTGTAGATGTTTACGCCCTTCAGCTGAATGGTTCATCATTCACACCGATCGGCACTAAACACTACCCCACCCCAGAGTTTACGCCTTTCAACTGCAGTTGCTGATCAAGCAGACTCCCAGTTGACTGGCCGCTTAACCCTTACCCCATCCCACACGTAAACAAGCCAGGGTCCCTGAATATGAGCCCAACAAGTGAGCCAGGGTTGCCCCGCACGGGAGCTTGTTTTTTAGTTCACATTTCAATATATCGAGCGTTGGGGTTAGCAACTCATTATGCTCGCTTCTGGTCACGAGCCAGGAATCACAAGTATTGTAGCGATGCTACGCAATCACGGGATCACCAAAAGAATGCAATGACATGACATTTAATTTGCGTACCGTTAATGGAAAGTAAACATGTCATGGTAATTGTGCAACATGCTAAATGTCGGAACTAGCTTCGTTGTCAAACTAGTTCCCCAATTTGCGCCTAGGCGAGTATCATTTCGTCGCCTAGCCTCTTTTACGCCTACAACAAGCAAAATGGCCTAAAACATGGCCTAAACCCTAAGTGGCAAGTTTCACTTGCCTAGCACCGGGAATGACGATCACGAAGGTTCGTCTCGCGGATGCTAATCTACGGGGGAAATCGCTGTTATGGGGAAACAAACATCAAACAACATGAAATTTCATTAGGGTTTCATAAAAATACAAATAGGATATAAAAACGTCAAGAGATCGATTTCTTACCGAGAGGAAGCGGAAGAAACACTCCGGAGAACCCTAGGACCAGATCTGGAAACAAATGGAGAAGTTTGGAGAATTAGGGTTTTTGGGGGATTTTGGGGATTTGGTGAGATTTTGGGGAAGATGAGAGGTAGATAGAGTTGATGGAGGGTTTAAATGATGAATCTAGGGCTTGGGATGAAGGAATAGGGCTTGGAGGAAGATGGGGGCTCAATGGGGGAGATTTTAGGGTTTTGGGTCGAGTGGAGGAAGAAGAAAACGTTTGGGAGGGGTATAAATAGGATGGGCTGGCGGCTGCCCAGAAATTAGGGTTTTAACACAGATTAGTCGGTCAAAGAGCAACCACTGACCGACTAGTTTGGCAACTAGTCGGTCGGTCGACCAACGCAGACCGACTAAGTGCAAACAGTAACTTCTGAACGAAAATAGGATTTAGAATTAGTCGGTCCATGAACAATTACTGACCGACTAGTTTAACATCTAGTCGGTCGATGAACGTTCTTAGACCGACTAAGAGGGAACAGTATTGACACTAAGATTAAGATGACGTGTTAGTCGGTTAAAGAAGCATTGCTGACCGACTAGTTTGCAACCTAGTCGGTCAACCAACGTTCTTAGACTGACTAACGATAAACAGTAACTCCTGAATAATTTAGAAAGCCAACTAGTCGGTCCAAGAAGGATTGCCGACCGACTGGATCGTCATCTAGTCGGTCGGTGCCCCTTCTCATACCGGCTAATGAGCACCAAAAGTTCCGATACGGAGCGCGGGGCCCCGAGATCGATTCCTAAGACTCCTAGGCTTGATCTAATAGTAAGATACGACCGTTATGAAGCCCGTCACGAATGACATACTTCGGAATCGACGATCCTAAGGAAGAAACGAGAAAATACGACGAATCGATCGAAAATGAAAGCTACGGAGACGAAAACCACACATGAGGAGAAAATCCACCAAAACATATATTATATTATAATAAATCCAGATACACGAAAAGCAGTCGTTACATCCTCCCCAACTTAAGAAAAATTCCGTCCTCGGAATTTCCAAATACTCACGAGTCCGGAAACAAAAGTGGGAAACGCTCTCGCATCTCATCCTCATTCTCCCAAGTAGACTCTCCAGGTGAGCCGTGTCGCCACATCACCCTCACAAGATTGACAATCTTGTTCCGAAGCGATTTCTGACGCCTGTCCAGAATCTGCACTGGATGCTGGTCATACGTCATATCGGGGCGAACGGTAATCTCCGAAAAATCCACAGCATGAGATGGATCGCTAATGTATCGACGAAGCTGCGACACATGGAAAACATTGTGAACTCCTTCCAAAGATGGCGGCAAGGCCAAGCGATAAGCTACCTCGTCAACCCTCTCCAAAATGTCAAACGGTCCAATGTATCGCGGGCTCAACTTCCCACGCTTCCCAAAACGAATCACACCGCGATTCGGGGAAATCTTCAAGAACACATGGTCGCCCGGCTGAAATTCCAAAGGACGACGTTTAGCATCCGCCCAATGCTTAAAACGGTCCTGAGCAATTCTCAACCTCTCCCGAATATTCCTGACGATATCCACGGCCTCCACGATCATCTCAGGTCCCAACAGCTCCGATCACCAACGTCATCCCAACTCAATGGCGATCGACATTTCCTCCCATAAAGAGCGGCGAAAGGCGCCATGCCAATACTCGCCTGGAAGCTGTTGTTGTAAGAGAACTCCACCAAATGTAGATGGTCCTCCCACGAACCCTTGAAATCCAACATGCACGCCCTCAGCATGTCTTCCAAAATCTGAATCGTCCTCTCGGACTGGCCATCCGTCTGCGGATGGTACGCCGTGCTGAAACTCAGACGCGTACCCAAGCTCTTCTGCAAACTCTGCCAGAACTGAGATGTGAACCTCGTGTCTCTGTCAGACACGATACTCACGGGGACTCCATGAAGTCGCACAACCTCCTGCACGATTCACGTTACATCACTATCCAAACTAGGAAAAGGAAATAAAACGGAGAGTAAAAGAATTTTACCTCCATGTATCTCCTTGCTAGCGCCTCAGTGGATTGTCCCACTCGGAACGGAATAAAGTGCGCAGATTTGGTCAATCGATCTACGATCACCCAAATCGCGTCATTCTGCTTCGGACTCCGAGGTTGTCCAGTCACGAAATCCATAGTGATGTGTTGCCACTTCCACTCCGGAATCGGAAGCGGTTGTAGCAACCCGGCCGTACGCTGATGCTCCGCCTTCACTTGCTGGCAAACCAAGCACTTGGCTACACTCCGAGCCACACTCCTCTTCATACCATGCCACCAATAATTCAGACGAAGATCCTGGTACATCTTGGTGCCACCAGGATGCACAAAATACGGCGAACTGTGTGCCTCCACCATCAACTCCTCTCTAATATCCCCAGCTGGCACACACAACCTGGCTCCAAACCTCAGCGAGCCATCCTCATGAATCAAAAAGTCAGTCCGCAGACCGGCTTCCACCTGCTCCCGAATCTTCACCAGCCTCGGATCCTCAGCCTGGCCAGCCTTAATCCGATCCACGATCGTCGACTGTACCTGCATGTACATCAACGACGAAGCCTCCCCAGGAAGAACAATCTCCACACCAGACTCACAAAAATCCTGCTGCAACCCCCACTGCGAGGTCAAAATCATCACCGCTGGAAGCCTACTCAAAGCATCAGGGACCACATTCACCTTGCCAGGGTGAAACTGCAAATCAATCTCATAATCCGCCATAAGCTCCAACCATCGACGCTGTCGCATGTTGAGCTCCTTCTGAGTGAAAATGTACTTCAAGCTTTTGTGATCGGTGAAAATCTTCACTTTCTCACTCAGCAGGAAGTGCCTCCAAATCTTAAGAGCAAACACAACGGCAGCCAACTCCAAATCATGCGTCGGGTAATTCTTCTCATGAACCTTAAGCTGACGGGACGCATACGCCACAACATGCCCATGCTGATGCAACACACAACCGAGACCCTTGCCAGAAGCATCGCAAAAGATCTCAAATCCACCGCTGCGATCAGGCACAACAAGAATAGGGGCAGTCGTCAACCTCTCCTTCAGAATACCAAAAGCACCCTCACAATCACCCGACCAAACAAAAGCAAAATCCTTCCGCGTCAACCTGGTCATCGGCTCAGCAATACGAGAAAAGTCCTTAATGAATCGCCGATAATAACCAGCAAGTCCAAGGAAACTCCGAATCTCAGACGCAGACGACAGAACAGGCCACTCTCTGATGGCCCTAATCTTCTCGGGATCCACTGAAATACCATCTCCAGTCACCACATGCCCGAGAAAAGTAACTCTATCCAGCCAGAACTCGCACTTCGAAAACTTGGCATACAAACGATGCTTCCTCAAGATCTCCAATACCGTCCTTAAGTGCGAGGCATGCTCTTCCTCCGACTTCGAATAGATCAGAATGTCGTCAATGAAGATAACGACAAACTTATCCAAAAAGTCGTAGAAAATCAGGTTCATCAGATTCATGAAAACTGCGGGCGCGTTAGTTACGCCGAAAGGCATAACCACGAACTCATAGTGTCCATACTTCGTCCTGAACGCTGTCTTCGGAACATCTCCCTTCTTCACTTTCAACTGATGGTAACCACTCCTCAAATCCAACTTAGAAAACACCCTCGAACCTCCAAGCTGATCAAAAATATCATCGATGCGAGGCAACGGGTATTTATTATTAATGGTCACCGCATTCAACTCCCGATAGTCCACGCACATGCGACGCGAACCATCCTTCTTCTTCACTAGCAGCATCGGTGCTCCCCACGGAGACACACTAGGATTAATATAACCCTTCTGTAAAAGCTCATCCAACTGCTTCCGCAACTCCTCCAACTCTGCAGGTGCCATACGATACGGCGCCTTCGAAATCGGCTGCGCACCTGGAACGAGATCAATAGAAAATTCCAGAGCTCGATCAGGCGGCAAACCAGACATCTCCTCGGGGAAGACGTCGCCAAAATCACGCACCACAGCTGGCCACTCCAGCTCCATCTGCATAGCCACAGCCTCCACCGGCCTGGCCCGAAATCTGACAGGACCAAGCGAACTGCTACCACGACTGAACTCAAATACTGGATGTCCGGGAATCTCGAACACCACCTTCTTCCTTCGAAAGTCGATCGTAGCATAGAAGCTCGCAAGCCAGTCCATCCCAAGAACTGCATCATAGTTGATGATGTCGTGGACAATGAAATCAGCGAAAAGCTCATGTCCACAGACCACCAACGAGCAAGAATTGCAACCACGATGCACCGAGACCACGCCATTCCCTGTAACGATGTTCCAACTCTTGGGAAGAGGGGACGTCGACAAGGAATGCCTCCCCACGAAGCTCCGAGAAATAATGCACATCGATGCACCAGAGTCAAAGAGGACTCGTGCAGGAAATGTGCAAACCAAAACCACACCTAACAAACAAGTAACAATCAAACCCTAGTCTAGCAAACAACCATGTTCAAGCAAACAACATAATCTAACAACCAGCTAGGAAAGTAACAGCTAGATTGAGGATTACCTGCGATAACCTCATCCACAGCCTCGCTCTCCGCAGCGGTCATCAGAAAAGCCTGCCTCCTCGGCGGAACAGCCTGCTGAAAAGCCTGCCTCTGCGGAACAAGAGCTGCTCCACGACCAGCAGGAACAGACGCTCGCTGCTGCAACGGCTGAGCTGCAACAGGTGCCCTCCGCAGCGGACCCGCATGCCGACAATCCTTCGCGACATGGGAAGCATCACCCCAAACCAGACACTGGCCCAAAAACTTCCGACACTGATCCTTGATGTGGCCAGGCTTGCCGCAGAAATGGCAAGTCTTCAGAATAGGCCCTCCTGGCCTCTTAAACTGAGCAGATTGATTAGGCCTGAATCCAGGTCTAACCACAGCTCTCGCCTGTTCCACAAGCCTCTTCCCAGCACCAACAACAGACCCCCTCCTCTGGTTCACGAGCAGCTCCTGCCTCTTGGCTGCTACCAGAACCTTCTGATAAGACTCCCGGTCAGAGGAGGTCACAAAACTCTGGAGCTCCGAAGCAAGCCCTTGCAGGAACCTCTGAGCCCTCTCCTCAGCGTCCTGCACCATCTTTGGTGCAAACCGACTCAGCCTCATGAACTCTTGGTGATACATGTCCATCGACGAGCTCCCTTGCTTCAAATCGATAAAACGCTGCAGCATCTCCTCCTTGGCAGCTTTCGGGAAGAACTCACCCTCAAATCTGGCCTTGAAGGTAGCCCAAGCTATCGGCTCCACCAACAACTTCTCTTCCGCATCCCACCAATTCCGAGCATTATCCTTGAGTTGCCTCTTCGCCAAATCAACCCATCCAGCCGGGGTGATCTTGGCCATCTTTAGATTGTCCTCGATGTTCCGAATCCACTCATCGGCAGCCAGAGGACCCTCAGAACCATCAAAATATGCGGGACCCAGCTCCCGAAATTGCTTCGCTCCTGGCTCAGAGCGAGGGGCATCCGGAAGAGCCCGGACAGCTCGAGCAAGTGGAGCATTCTGGACTTGCAGAAGCACGCCCTGCTGCACTTGCATCATCTGGAGCATCATCCGCATCATCTCACCGTTGGTGGGTTCCCGCTCAGGTCTGGCTCGGCTATCATGGATGCAACGGTCAATCGGTAAGGCTGGGCTCGGAACTTGACAGGTCCAAGCGAACGTCCTCCGCCGATAAACTCGAACACTGGGTGGTCAGGAATTTCGAACACCACTTTCTTCCGGTGACAGTCAATCGTGGCATAAAAAGCTCCTAACCAGTCAATGCCGAGAATAGCATTGAAGTTGGGTATGTTGTGGACAATGAAATTAGCATATAATTCGTGTCCACTAATCACCAATGGGTATGGTCTACATCCCAGTGCAACCTTCACTACACCATTCCCAGTTGTAATGTTCCAACACTTGGGAAGTGTATAGGTGGGTATCGAGTGTTCGACTACGAACTTCCGAGATAGGATGCATATGGAAGCTCTAGAATCGAACAGGGTCAAGGCCGAGTGAGATGAAACTAAGATGACACCTAAGGGTAACATGCAACTAGATTAACATGGATCTAACTAATCAAATATAATGCATAAATAAGGAAGACTAGTATAGAGGTTACCTGCAATAACTCCGTCCTCAGTCTCTGCCTTTACTGCAGTCATCGTGAAGGCTTGCCTCCTAGGCTGAACGGCCTGCTGGAAAGCCTGCTTCTGGGGAATGAGAGGCGCTCCACGCCCAGCGGCTATTGGAGCTCTTTGCTGCTGAACTCCGACTGGTGCCTTCCACGGTTGCTTAGTTCTCGGACAGTCCTTCAATGCATGCGTAGCGTCACCACAAATTAAGCACTGGCCCAAGAACCTTCTGCACTGCTCCTTCGTATGCCCAGTCTTGCCACAAAAATGGCACGTCTTCGGAGTAGGCCCACTTGGCCTCTTAAACTGCACGGACTGATTAGGCTTGAACCCAGGCCTAACCACAGCTCTGGCCTGCTCCATAGGTCTCTTCCCAGCACCTGAATACTGCCCTCTCCTCTGATTGGCAATCAGTTCATGCCTCTTGGCAGCTATCAGCAACTTCTGGTAAGAGTCTAAGTCCGAAGAGGAAAGCAGACTCTGCAGCTCCAAAGATAAACACTGCAAGAATCTCTGAGCTCGATCCTCAGCAGTCTCTACCATCTTCGGCACAAAGCGACTCAGTCTCATGAACTCTTGGTGGTACTGATCCACCGTCAGATTCCCTTGCTTCAGATTGATAAACTGCTGCATCAGCTCCCTTTTCGCAGCTCGAGGAAAATACTTCTCATCAAATCTCGCCTTGAAAGTGGCCCAAGGGATAGGCCTCACCAGCATCTGCTACTCAGACTCCCACCAGCTACGAGCATTATCCTTCAGTTGCTTCTTCACCAAGTCAACCCATCCAGCCGGGTTAACCTTCGAGAGAAGCAGATTATCTTCTGTGTTCTTCATCCACTCGTCCGCAGCTAATGGTCCTTCTGATCTAGTGAAATATGATGGGCCCAGCTCCCGAAACTGCTTTGCTCCCAGCTCGAAGCGATGTGCATTTTGTAGCATCCTCTGCTGAACCTGCATCATCTGATGCATCATCCTCATCATCTCAGTCGTGGTGGGTTCTCTATCAGCATCCGCAACACATCCTGCTCCACCACCAGCTCCACGTCCACTACCAGCTCCTCGAGTAACGCGTCTACCGGCTATCTAAAACAAGGAAATGTTCAGATTAGACTTAATCATGACTTGAATGTTATGAATAATTAATTGGATGTTGTTATCATTATTGTTGTTTCGATATTTTGCAGATGCAAAGAGGAAGACCTGCGTGGGCCACCACTAAAACCTGTCACGCCCCGCTTCCCTAATATGGAAGGTGAGACGTGAGGAGGTCCGCTCAGACATGGAGCTGTGAAGCTGCAGTCTGATAAGCGTCTGTAAAAATTTCGAAAAGAAGCAGGTCCTTGCATTGCGACAAAACAACAATAATAAAGCAGATAAGAAAACATCCACCAGACATCCAACAAAATATCCCAAATATCACAGAAAGTCACAAAAATACAAGTCTGAACAGGGCCTAAAGCATGTCCAAACAAAACAAGATATGGGTGCTACGCACCGAAACCTAATCAACAACTACTGGAAAACAACTACTAAAAGAGACTCCAAGTGAGTCTAGGACTGGTCAACCGTGTCCTCGAACTCAGTCTCTGCAAGGACCTCAAACTCAGCATCAACGAACTGCTCGTCCTCTGCTACCTGCTCTGTCTCAAAGCCTGACATGTGACACCCAAAGAGAAAAGGGCACATGTCAGCAAAAGTCTCCCAAGGGAAGCGGAGAACTTTTGTGCAAGGATATAATAAACTGAAACAACTAACAGTTCTAATATAATGAGGTGATATGCCATTTTAAGGATGCATCAATTTTAATATGACATGAAGCATGCAATACAAGTAATAGAAACACGAAACATTATCCATTCACTTTGTGCACAGGGTTTACGCCTTTTGGCTGAAGTGGCTGTACGGGCACACTTCTACGCTCAAGTGATCGCTTAACCCTACCCCTCCATGTGTATCGAGCGTTGGTTTCCCACAACACTGTGCTCGCTTCTGGATCATGAGCCAGGACGTGTTTTTCAATATGGCATAGGGTTGTGCCCGCAAAAGCAGGTGCCTAGCCTCAATAGCAATAACATTTGTAGCGTGTGCTACTCAATCACGAAGAACACATGATGCATGACATGATATGGGATGAGCAGTTAAAGTGCGTACCGTTAATTGAAAATTAAACATGGTATGGCAGCATGAATGAAAGCAGGTAAAGTGTCGGATCTAGTTTCGTTGTCAAACTAGATCCAATAAGGCGTCTAGGCAGCTATCATTTCACTGCCTAGTCACTTTTACGCTAACAAACAAATTGGCCTAACAACGTGGCCTAAACATTTACTGGCAAGTATCACTTGCCTGTTTCCGGTGTATCGGTTGTCGTGGGTTCGTCTGGACAGGTACTACGTGTTGGTACAGCTGGTTCTCTGTTTTGGTTAAACAATTCACCGAATTAGATTTATTGCGAGATAATCAAAATATCGAGCTAATCCCTAAGTTGGGTTCGTCTAATTTTATTGGGTTTTCTGGTTAGGGTGATGTTTATACTCTTAAACATGATACACCTTATTGTATTTAATATCACCTACTAGTACGTTGACACTATTTTTAAACTAATGTTAACATGGTAGGGTTAAAATTACTTTTAACCTATCACCTATTAGTACCAACTTTTATTATGGGTTAAAATTATAAACCAACAGATAATAACTCTCCCGACAACTTTATTTCATTCATTTCTTTAATAACTTCCTATTAGTGTCTCTCCTCTGTCAATTCTTTAGCACCAAAAACTAAGGCACATCCACTCTCTCTTTTATTATTATTTTTTTAAATCAACTTTCTCCTTTACTCCTGTCAACCTGCCTCTCCTCTTATTAACTAGGGTTGTCTCCGTATCTTCTTCATATTATTGCTAAGGGCTTGTTTCTTTTGGTGAAAGTGGATTGGGATTTACTGTTGTAAATAGTAAATCCATGGTGGATTCCTGAGGAGAGAGAAATAGAGTTGTGTTTCTTTTGGTGGAAAGTAGGTGGGAAAGTTGTTTTGGGATTTGTTTGTGGGGCACATAGTAAAGTTTTGTGTTTTTTTGGGTTAAAGTGTGTTTGGGATTGTTGGATGAGGATTGTTGGGATTTGGTTATGGTGTTATGAGGTGAGAATAACCCCCTATGGAAATATGAAGTAGAAAAATCATTTAATTAACTAAACTAATAACTATTAGTTAACTAAATATTAACTATTAAGTAAATATCTATTAAATACGCATAATTAAATCACGCGTATCAAAAATAAATATTAAAATACCGAATTTAATTAAAAAAAGAATTAATTAATTTCATTTCTTGGCTATTAAATATAAACGAAGGCAATACTCGCAAAGCAAGCACCCGAACAACTTATCCCTTGCATTTCCAACAGTCATAAATTGTAAAAAGTACAACTGATTTGCAGAGACAGCATACAACCGAAATCACAATCCTATTTAACATAACACATGAACCCAGCATATACAAAATACATATAGTATCCATAATACAGTCTCAGTGTGCATAACAAACATCCAAAAAATATAAAGTGTTACAATGTACCCAACCTAACATCAACCACTCTTGTGTATAATCAACAATAACACAACTAACATCAAACCTAGGAGCGTAAACAAAACCAACTTCACGGTGTCCATTCTCACCGTGGTCCGCTCAAATCGCCTCACGAGCGTGGCCAAGCGACCCTCTATCTCTAAAAGCCTCTGATCAGAGAACGATGTGGAAGAGGGAGCATTGGTGGGTCCTCTTTCAATCTCATCCAGCAACTGCAGTATCACATAGGTGGACCAGTCCGAGTGTGGTAGATCCTTCCATTCGTAGAAGTTGCACTATTCACGCGGGATGGACAGCTCCAAAAGCGCCTACCGGGATTTTTTCGGGTCCATGATGTCCGCCTGGCAACCCTGAGCCCACAGTAGCAAAACTTGCAGTCATCATCATCAGCCGCCAACTCACCGCCTGCAGCAAATCTGGGTCTGGATTGAATAGAAGAGCTGGAACCGGTGCTCATTTTAACCTTGCATGAAATAAAAAATATTAGCGTGAATAATGATTTAAAGAGATATAACAATGAGATGAAAAATGGGGGAATCAGCGTACCTACAGACAGTTACAACACCCTCGAAAGATGACATCATCTGGCTTAAATCATAAGTAAAAGATAAAAGGAAATACTGTAACAAAGAGAACACAAAAACCCAAACGAAACAAAGCTAAAGCATGAATAAAGAAGAGGTGGCATCATCATCGGTATATATATGTTCATCATCATCGGGCTGAAACATATGTGAATGGCTCATAGGATCAGTTTTTGGTTCGTGGCTCATTGTCGTTGTTTGTGTTTATGTTATACATAAGCCCTCTGGAAGAAAGTTAATTTTCAATAAATCATGGTGGACATAAGCAGTTGCTCCATCACATCTCTCCCCCTTATTGGTAATGGAACCATCAAGCCTATAACTACCTATTTTTTCATAACCTCGGGACAAGGGGATCAGCTAATTATCTTCATCATTGGGCTAGGATCAGCCACTGTGCAAAGCCATAACAAAAAATGAAACTGTGTAAAAATCACATATGTTTATCAATGTGCACAGCAGCACCAATGTGCAATGACCAAACAAAAAATGAAACTAACAAAAAATAAAACTGGCATGATGATCACATAAGTTTCTCAATGTGCACAGCAGCACCAATGTGCAATGCCACAACAAAAATTGAAACTGGGTAAAAATCACATTTGTTTCTCAATGTTCACAGCAGCACAAATGTGCAATGCCCCAAAATTTTTTGAAACTGGGTAAAAAATCACATATGTTTCTCAATGTTCACAGCAGCACCAATGTGCAATGACCCAACAAAAATTGAAACCGGGTAAAAATCACATATGTTTCTCAATGTTCACAGCAGCACCTATGTGCAATGACCCAACAAAAAATAAAACTGGGATAAAATCACATATGTTTCTCAATTTGCACAGCAGCACCAATGTGCAATGACCCAACAAAAAATGAAACCAACAAAAAATCAAACTGGCATGAAGATCACATATGTTTCTCAATGTGCACAGCAGCACCAATGTGCAATGCCACAACAAAAAATGAAACTGGGTAAAAATCACATTTGTTTCTCAATGTGCACAGCTGCACCAATGTGCAATGACCCAACAAAAAATGAAACTGGGGAAAAATCACATATGTTTCTCAATGTTCACAGCAACACCAATGTGCAATGACCCAACAAAATTGAAACCGGGTAAAAATCACATATGTTTCTCAATGTTCACAGCAGCACCTATGTGCAATGACCCAACAAAAAATAAAACTGGGATAAAATCACATATGTTTCTCAATTTGCACAGCAGCACCAATGTGCAATGACCCAACAAAAAATGAAACCAACAAAAAATTAAACTGGCATGAAGATCACATATGTTTCTCAATGTGCACAGCAGCACCAATGTGCAATGCCACAACAAAAAATGAAACTGGGTAAAAATCACATTTGTTTCTCAATGTGCACAGCTGCACCAATGTGCAATGACCCAACAAAAAATGAAACTGGGGAAAAATCACATATGTTTCTCACTGTTCACAGCAACACCAATGTGCAATGACCCAACAAAATTGAAACTGGGTAAAAATCACATATGTTTCTCAATGTTCACAGCAGCACCTATGTGCAAAGCCACAAAAAAATGAAACTGGGAAAAAATCACATATGTTTCTCAATTTGCACAGCAGCACCAATGTGCAATGACCCAACAAAAAATGAAACCAACAAAAAATCAAACTGGCATGAAGATCACATATGTTTCTCAATGTGCACAGCAACACCAATGTGCAATGCCACAACAAAAAATGAAACTGGGTAAAAATCACATTTGTTTCTCAATGTTCACATCTGCACAACTGTGCAATGCCCCAAAAAAATTGAAACCGGGAAAGAATCACATTTGTTTCTCAATGTTCACAGCAACACAACTGTGCAATGCCCCAAAAATAATTGAAACTGGGGAAAATCACATATGTTTCTCACTGTTCACAGCAGCACCAATGTGCAATGACCCAACAAAAATTGAAACTGGGTAAAAATCACATATGTTTCTCAATGTTCACAGCAGCACCTATGTGCAAAGCCACCAAAAAAATGAAACTGGGAAAAAATCACATATGTTTCTCAATTTGCACGGTAGCACCAATGTGCAATGACCCAACAAAAAATGAAACCAACAAAAAATCAAACTGGCATGAAGATCACATATGTTTCTCAATGTGCACAACAGCACCAATGTACAATGCCACAACAAAAAATGAAACTGGGTAAAAATCACATTTGTTTCTCAATGTTCACAGCTGCACAACTGTGTAATGCACCAAAAAAATTGAAACTGGGTAAAAATCACATTTGTTTCTCAATGTTCACAGCAGCACAACTGTGCAATGCCCCAAAAATAATTGAAACTGGGTAAAAATCACATATGTGTCTCCATGTTCACAGCAGCACCAATGTGCAATGACCCAACAAAATTTGAAACTGGGTAAAAATCACATATGTTTCTCAATGTTCACAGCAGCACCTATGTGCAATGACCCAACAAAAAATGAAACTGGGAAAAAATCACATATGTTTCTCAATTTGCACAGCAGCACCAATGTGCAATGACCCAACAAAAAATGAAACTGGGTAAACATCACATATGTTTCTCACTGTTCACAGCAGCACTAATGTGCAATGACCAAACCAAAAATGAAACTGGGTAAAAATCACATTTGTTTATAAGCCCTCAGGTTAACATGTTTTAAAGCATTCATTATGTATTAGGCGGTTGCTCATTATGAATGAACCTTCACACCTCATACAACTTTTTCTTCATAACCGAGGGACAAAGTGATCAATATATGTTCTTCATCATAGGGCTGAACATATGTGATTTTTTTCCCAGTTTCATTTTTTTGGGGCATTGCACATTGGTGCTGATGTGCACATTGAGAAACATATGTGAGTTATAAGCCCTCATGAAGAAAGTTAAGTTATCAATAAATCATGGGGGTCATAAGCAGTTGCTCCATCACATATCACACACGCAGAGATAGTGGAACCATCAAGCCTATATCCACCTATTTTTTTCCATATCCAAGGGACATAGGGATCATGTAACTATCGTCATCATTGGGCTATAGGGAAACATCTACAAGGAGCCATAAACCAAATTTGAAAATAGGAGCCATCCACTTATGTTTCATATTATCACACCTTGCAACAAGGAGACATGCCCCAAAACCTGCACCAAGAGGCCATGCCCATAAGTATCACATAACCACAAAAATCATCATGGAGAAAATATACCAAAATCTGAACCAAGCATCCAAATAATCAAAAGTGAGACATCCACCAAAAAATTGAACCAAAGAGATGCAAATATGTTTCATATTATGACACCCAGCATAAAGGAGACATGCCCCAAACCCTGCACCCAGTAGCCTTCCCCACATGTATCACATTAACACACAAAAATCATCTAGGAGACATGCCACAAAAAATGCAGCAATGAGACATGCCAATATGTTTCAGACTTACCCATACAACAAATCCCCAACCCCAACGACCACTAATCCCTACACAACCAAAATACCTTATGGCCCACCCATACTCATATCTTTCCGACGCCATCTCCGCTTCCATAACCAGCGTCCCGCAAGTCCATTTCCATTTCAGCCACTAAATCATCAAGGATTAGCTTTCGACTCGGATGTGGCACGGCCAAAAATTGACGCCCCGCCAGCTCATTCATGCTAAGATCTTTAAACAACTTCAACAGGAGGTGGTGAGGGTACTCCGTAAACTCGTACACACTCTGTGCTAGAGTTGCAGTCCAGTGGGGCTGGGAGTGTGCACTCCGTATAGCCTTAGCGACCTCTTTCACATTGCAGGCAATATCCCGCATTACATCAGGGTCTTTCCTCACATCGCGTCACCGCTGTTTCTTCTTCCACAGCGATGGTGGGGTAGCATTTCTTGTCCCCCCATGTGGACACTCTCCTGTCAACGCCTGTGTGGGTATGTCCTCAGGGACATGGTGGGGTGGAGTACGAATATGTGTAGGATCAGGCGTGACGGGCTCACCTTCCCCTCCAGAAAATGGGCCTCCAAAGCTATCGTACAAGGAACACGACATATCCCCCCGTGCAGCGTCATCCCCAATGATGACAACCAGATCTTCAAACCATGGTATTGGATGGTTCACATATGCACGCTTTCGAGGGTTTGCCTGAACGATTAGCAAAGCATATATGAATATACCATTCATATCTATAATTTATGTACTAGCACCTAGCCTATGTATAAGATAGAAGTATTTACCGTCGCCCACGTGTCATAAGTTTCTGGATCCAGCTCAATCATCTTTTTCTCAACATCCCAGCCCGCCCCGCTCATTTCCATGCACTCGTACACATCCTTGAGACGTGTCTTCAATGCTTTCATGTGGTGTTTCACATTACCACTTGTGTTCCACCTAACCCCTACCAAATGATTGAAATTTCCATAAGGTTGATATGGCATTCCATGCCCACCAGATTGGAATCCAATCATTTGGTAGGGGTTAGGTGGAACCCGCATGGGAATTGGACGGTTGAGAAGGGGATCCACTCTCCTTTCGGCATCTCCACGTTGTGGCCCATATAGATTTTCATATAATTAATGCATTGGATCACTCCCATCTGGGGATGGCTCGCCCCCATGCCCTGATTTTTTAGATCCTTCCATCCCTACAACATCAATATTATGATAATTAAAACAAATAATTTTACATTAAACATCATTGACATGATAACGACTGGTGAAACAAATACAGAAATGTAAATGATTAAAATGATCAGCCAAAGCATGAAAATATTGTCATACTGAACACACCAAACGTAATGCAATAAGAAAGAAACATTGGTAAATTGTTCAGACTAGGTACGCAAATAGTACTACTCCCTCATAGGTCATGCTCTACTGTGTTCCCGTTATTATTTATGTTACAGTAGTCCACCCACATATCGCAAGCTATCTGCTCACTGCGCATTTTCCAACGATCCCGTTGTTCGGTTTGTTCACGAACGGTCCCCTGTTGGGATATATCAATAACATCTTCATCCCTCTCATCGATACCCTCTACTTCCTCCTCAACCCCATCACCTTCTTCATTAAGTTGGGGGTCATGAGGATCTGCAATTTGGATGTAATTATGCAAAACAGTGCACGATAGTACGGTAGCGACCTGGCTCTTGAATGGGTAGTGAGGTTTGGATGTCAATATTTTAAACTTGTTCTTTAGGATACCAAACGTGGACTCGATCTTTGATCTTAATGTAGAATGGCGTATGTTGAATAGCTCTCGTCGATTTCGAGGAACCCGATCAGTATGGTCCTTCAAATGGTATCTAACTCCCCGGTATGGAGATATGAATCCTGGCATTGTAGTATATTCAGCATCGCAAAGGTAATATTTACATACATTCAAACAAATGCGACCAATTTTCTGTTCAGACGCTTTCTGAGATACGTAAAACTAATTTATATGTACATTTTTACATATTACCTTCATACACTCGCAGCCCAAGTGGGGGGGGGGGAAGACAATGCATCTTTCAGGACCGTAAAATCATTTGCGGATCCTTCCCACCCGGCCAGTACGTATGTGAATCGTTTGTTTAGAGTAACAGCTGCAAGAACATTTTGCGTCACCCCCTTTCGCCCTCTAAAGCGGGGTACGAGCCTTGCTGGTAGCGTGGCATCTATGTGCGTCTCATCAATGAGCCCGATGCAGTCCTACAACATATTAAATGAGACCAATGTGCAATTCCAAAAACAATCCTTATTATTCTGCCACATATACATATAATCACACATACCTTAAAGTATGAGAACCAATTTGGATTATTGAATATCGCAGGCGGTGTCTCATTGGGAGCTTGCTTCACGAACATATCCCGAAGGACACACAGTCTAGCCATCACTTTGTTAAAATAACGGCTAACTGTCCCCCCGCCCCTTATGAAATCCACTTGCATTACTCTATTCTTTGACTTGTGCCCTACCATATGCAGGAACATGGCCACCTGCTCCTCTACGGATACATGAATAGTGTCCTTGAGAAGATCACGCTGGCGCAGTAATGCTGCAAGATTCATGAAAGCATGTCTGCTCATTCGTAGGTAGTGCAAACAGCTACTTTCAGACCCCCACAAAATTCTCCGCATGTGGGATTTTCTATGCAGATTCCGCATAGCTGAGGGCTCTCTGGGTATAGTGTCGGGCCTAGCGGAATTGTGCATTTATAAGGCGAGTACGACAAACGTTATTGCAGCTGCGGTGGCGGTACATACCTCACAACCCGAATGGTCTCCTTGTGTATCCATGTCACCCTTAATTGAATAACACATATATTTACTGTTAATTATATAACTACCATGCTACATATGAGTAACACCTTTCACATAAAATTGTGCATATCCAAATGTTTTGCCCTCAGATTTACTATGTAATCATAGGGACACACGTGGTTGCTTTGCTGTTGCTCTATCCTTTTCACCCCATAAATGCAACAAGTAGACGAGTATCAAAAATTTATAAAATGAGCCAAGCATAACAACAAACCACGGAAACCATGCTCCAAAAAAACCATAAAGCAGTAACGTTGGACATAACATCCCAAAACAGCTTCAATAAGCTAGGAGGCATGCACCAAACATATTATAAAATGATTCAAAAATACCAACATCAAAATCCCTTAAACCAACAACGAAACTTTCCTCAAAAATCTGATACACTGACCCGGGAATAGCATCAAAATAACCCAAAATGCTACCAGTTGCCATACAAAAAAACAGAAACAAGTCACAATGGACATAACATCCCATAACAGCTTCAATAAGCTAGGAGGCATGCACCAACCATATTATAAAATGAGCCAAAAATACCAACATCAAAATCCCAAAAACCAACACGGAGACAAGCTCCTGTAATCTGATACACTGACCCTAAAATATCATCAAAAAAACCCAAAATCCAACACGTTGCCATTCACAAAAAAAAAACAGAAACAAGTCACAATGGACATTACATCCTAAAACAGCTTCAATAAGCTTGGATGCATGTACCAACCATATTATAAAATGAGCCTAAAATACCAACATCAAAATCCCAAAAACCAACAAGGAAACAAGCTCCAATACTCTGATACACTGACCCTATAATAGCATCATTAAAACCCAAAATGCATCAAGGACCCATGCATCAAAAAAAACCTAGACACAAATCACCATGGACAGAACATAACAAAACAGCAACAGTCCATTGGAATCCATGGCCCAAATTTTTTTTAAATTGCTCCAAACATCTTATACACCAAAAACCCAAACTGCATCTAGGAGACATGCACCAACATTGTAAACAGCACCATGGGGCTTAAAGGGAACCATCGTAGTAAGCCATCCTACGTGTATGTATGTAATGAAAATTCCCTTCTTTCATTCCTCAATTTTTTCCATCATTAGGCACATTTTAGATTGCACAATTATTTGCATTCATCCATAAAATACAATAGCATACTCATTCAGATCATCGCTACAGATAAATAATCAGAAATAGCCGCAAGCAAACAAGCCCAGCAAACCAACATCAACCATCAGCCAACCCAATTAAACCCTAGATTCATCACAACAAATATAAATTTTATAGAGTGCCTAGATTATACCTCTGAGTTTAAATCCCAAAATTAGATAGAGATCCTGACGACCGAAGGTAGGGTTTTGCTCTGAGCTTCACCGACGAACCCAACAAGCTAGGCACACCCCCTCCTTCAGAGCCTATCAAGAAATCAAAGCCAGCAACCCTGAGATCAGCAAAGGATGCATGCAAAACCGTCGGAAACCTCAAGTAGATCTAGGGTTTGCAAAGCCCCAACTGAATCCCGCGCAAAAGAAGGTGAGGGGAACAATTTTCTGACCATGTGGGACCAAGAACGAGGATTCTCAGCGAAATCGCTGCGATTTAGGGGGATTTCAGAAGGAGATTTTGGGCTCTCCACGTCGGAACCACGGAGGCGGCGAGAAATCGCTGCGGAGTCGCCGAAAGAAACAGCCCCGAGGAAAGCGAGAGAGGAAAATGAGTGAACAGTTATGAAGTGACACGTGAATAGTGTCAAAAATACACTTTTCCCCCCAACTTTCACCAAAAGAAACAGGCCCTAATACTATCTCTCTGTCACCCCCTTTCCTTCTGTCCTTCATTGTTTTTCTTTCTTTCTTTTTGTTTCAATTAAATGTTTACAGCAGCAACATACGAAAAGGGATGGGGTTCGAAGCTTACGCAACAGGGGATGAGAGGCGACGGACGGCGCTAGGCGGTGGTCCGGCGGCGACGCATGAGCAGCCGCAGCAGCAGCGGCGTACGGGGCTTCGCCGGCGGTCTTCCAGGCGAGGCGCGCGCTTGCAGGCGGCGGCCGTGGCCTCCTCCAGCCAGGCGGCGGCTTCCTCTGGCGGCGCAGTGCGTTGAGCTGGCGGTGCGGGTGGAGGCCGGCCTAGGGATAGGGAGGGAAGGAGGAGAAGGTTTGGGTATTTCAGATCTGACTTTGATCTTATAACACAAATTGTTTTTTTTTTGAAATGTTTTGTATTTCAGATCTGAAATTGTTGAATCTGAAGTTGAGTATTTCATATCTGAGTTTGGTTGTTTTCTCCTCTTTCAGTTTGGGTTTTGATTGGGTCAAATTGATCTCGGGGATGAAGAATCTGAAATTTGTGGGTTGATTTCAGAATTTTGGGGCTGATTGTTTGTGAAATTGTTTGCTGGTTGATTTGATTGCAGAATTAATTTTGGTTGAAATGGGTTCTTGGTTTGAGAAATCTGTTGTAGAATTTTGAGTTGATGAAAAACAGATTTTGGGGATGATTTGTTGCTGGTTTGGGGAAGAACTTGTGGAGGATTTTGTTTGCAGAAAGATTGGGATTGGAATTGTGGGTTGATTTGGGTTGGGGCTGAAATTGTGGAGGATGATGGAAAGATTTCTTCGGGGAGTTTGTTTGCTGGTTAGAAATTTTCCTTGCAGGTGGAGACGTCGTTGCTGCTCATGAAATACAATAATGAAGGGGACAACCTGATGGGGGGAGAGAGCTGGAGGTGGGGGTGGTCTTCAATTCAGTGTTGGATCTGAACCACCCAAACGGTGGAATCAATAGGTTAGGTTAATTAGTAACTTGATTAAGATTAAAGTTTAATCAATATTTGATTAGGGTTAATCTAATTAGGGTAAATAATTAGTGTAATTAATTAGTGTTAAAAATTTATTAACCGCCATGAAAAAAATATAAGGAGAAAGACAGGCTCGCGTCGACGCACAAAATATCTGGACGATCAAAACAAAAATACGAGCACACACAACAATACACCTAGAAAATACCGACCGTTACAATGGGGATCAGCCAGCCGACACCAACAGAAAAAGACAGTCCGAAATTACATCAAAAAGTGCATGAAAAAGTAAATACAACTCGGAAACTTCAAAGAGAAGCCCCTATCTTCTTTGTGCGGACGCCTTCAGCTCCTTTTGGTGTCCTTCGGCTTCTTTTTACATGTATAACCTCACTTACAAATTTCTCTCAAAAAGAAAAAATTGCAGAAAAGTAAAGGTGTCAGAAACCTGGCTGATCCCTAGAAACATAGCCTAATCGCACATCCACGCAGATAATATATCACAAATATACAACCACGCAGATAATCATTTCACAGGCATGTAAATATTAATAAATAATCTAAATAGTGTGTGACGTGCTAAAAATTATTTTGAAAAACTTTTTACCTTGATCCATATAATTTATATTTTATTATCCGCTTTAACCCTTATTATAAAGTTAAAATTTCTTTAATTATTTTGGGCTTTTGGGGCCAAAAATAAAAAAGAAAAATTAGGGGTAAATGGTCTAATTTTCAGGCGTTTGGGCCAAGAAAACAGCCCATTAGGGTTAATTGGGCCTCCCCTAAAAATTTGGCCCGTTAGGGCTAGGGTTTCCGAAAAACCCTAGGGGAGCCCGCGGCGCACCGCCGCGACGGCTGACCGCGGCTGCAGGCCGCGGCAGTAGGCCGCGGCCTGGGGCCGCGGCCGCATTCCGCGGCCTGGGGCTGCGGCTGCAGGCCACGGCTTCTGGCCGCGGCGTATGCCGCCGGCGGCGCTTGTGGAGCGCCGTCGTTACGCCCTTCGGGCGTGCGGGATATGGATCGAGTGGGTGTAAAAAAACTAATTTTTCAAACATTTAGATCTCTAAAAACGATTTTTATTGTTTTTAGACATGCAGATCTAAATAAGAATGTGATTTTTACCGTGTTTTCAAACTTTTTGATCTTAAATCATGCAGATCTACGGAAAACGCAAGTTTAGATCTAAAAAGTTTTGAGATTTTCCTCTAGATTCGACAAGGGAATTTAGACGACGGTTGGTGAATGATGCCCTTTTCGCTCCCCGTTGAGAAGATGATGCGGATCAGCATCCCTTCACAGCCGGCGGCCAACATGGTGGGGGCCCACCCCCCTTTGGTGATTTACGTGTGGCGTAGGAGGCGTGGTACCACGTAGTGGGTTAGTCTAGGGGTATTCTAGTCTTTTCAGACTAGATTAGTAAATCCCCTCTTTTCTATTTATTAGGGCTAGCCGTCATTTTATTTTCTTATGCTTATTTTCTGAAGAACTTGTAGGCATCTCTTGTGAGGGATTTTAGACTTTTGTCCGTGCATCAAAAGTTAGGAGAGCGAGTCTCCTCTCGAAAGAGACTCAACTATCAATCTATTTCATTGTTCTTCGCAATTTAAGATCCAAAAATTCCACCTTTTTATATTTTTTTCCTCTTTAAATCTGAAATTAATTGATCGATCCTCTAGATCGTATCAAATTGGTATCAGAGTATTGAGATCCGATGGCGACAAGTACGAGATCAAAGGCGAATGGCGTGGATGAGAAGGTGCAAGGGCTTCGAGAGGAGTTCAACCGGGAGATCGAGGGATTGAAGAAAACCCTAGGGGAATCCATCAAAGATCATGCACATTCGCAGGAGGACATCCAAATCGAGCTTCGGGCTATGAGAAGGGATGCCGCGCAAACGGGACGCGATATCCAAGTGCTAAAGGAGGCGACTTCAGATCTGAAGGAGGGAAGCCACGACCTCGATTCCGGAGATAAAAGCAATGCTTCAAGCCCTAACGATGGAGAGAGGAGGAGATCGGGGTAAGAGGATTCAAGGAGAAGAAAACTAGGGAGATTCGACGATTGAATCGGCCAACCGGGAGCAATCGGAGGGGGCGACGGCGACGGCAACCATTCTAGGGCAAACCGCAGCCCCAGCGACCCAAAACAGGCCCGGACAGTCTAGAAACGGGGCCGGTGGGCCCAGGCAGGAGGCGACAGGCCCATCTGGGCCTGTGGAAGCAGCAGCAGGCCCATCCGGGCCTGCCGCAGCTGCGGCAGCCCCAGTCTGGCCTGCAGCAGCCGTTGCAGGCCCGGGATGGCCTGCTGCGACCATTGCAGGCCCACGCGGTCCTGCAGCAGCCGCAGCAGGCCCAATCAGGGCCGTCGCAGCCACTACAAGCCCGTGGGGGCCCGTAGCAGCACATGCAGCCCCCTGGGGGCCCACAACAGCACAGACAGCCCCCTGGGGGCAAGACGGAGGTGGATGGGCCCGAGACACGACGATTGGGGATCCAGTAGCCCAATTTTGGAGACCGGAGGCTCATCCACAGGTACCGAGGCCGCAGGTTGATCCCAGACAGACTTTTGATGGCTTTCCGGGGCGAGGACAAGGCCCGGGAGGCTATTTTGGGGGCCGGACAGCACCAGTACAGCCACACCCAGGGGCAGGAGGGCCCGTGTTGGCACGACAGCAGGAGTTTCCGGGGTACCATTACCAGCCTGAGGCGTGGAAGAGACACGTTTGGCCCGAGGAGTTGTACGGGGTTGACGGGGGAGGACCAGTTGAGGCAGTCGGCGGAGGATTCGGCTGTGGGGGTGACCGCGGTAGAGATGGGGGACCACAGGGGGACTTCAAAGCAGATCGCCGCCTTATGAAGCTGAAGATGCCGATTTTTGACGGCACGGATCCGGATGGGTGGATCTATCGGGCGGAGCGCTACTTCCAGGTGATGAGGTTGACGGAGGAGGAGGTTCTGAGGGCCATCGGAATCTATTTCGAGGGCAAGGCGCTGGCTTAGTACAGGTGGAAGGTGGCGCGGACCCCCTTTCGCACTTGGGAGGAGCTGTCAGCACTGATACTAGACCGATTCCAGGAGACCCCAGGTGGATACTTCTATGAGCAGTTATCTGCTTTGAGGCAGGAGGGGACGGTGAGAGATTATGTGGAGAGGTTCGAGATGATGAATAGTAGGGTGAAGGGGGTGACCGACGAGGTGATGATTGGGAACTTCATGAGGGGGTTGAAGCCCTCTATACGAGCGGAGCTGAGGATGCAGAGTCCGGGGACACTGGAGGATGTCCTTCGCCTGTCCCACAAGGCGGAGGAGAAGCATGCGGAAGAGAGGAGGATACGGGGAGCTTGGGGGACCCAGGGGTCCTGCCCCACCCCCGCAGCGGCAGCACCGAGAGCACCCACAGCTGCACCTGAGGCTAGAGGAGAGAGTCGTCCGGCGACTCTGGGGCGGCGGATGACAGAGGCGGAGGTGAGGGAGAAGCGTGCCAAGGGGTTGTGCTTTCGTTGCGACGAGAAGTTCACCCCTGGACACCGGTGTGCTAGTCGCCTGCTACAGATCACTATGGTACCAGACGAGGAGGGGTACGTGGGTGACGAGGAGGAGTTTGAGGAGGAGCAGGAGGCACCAGTGGAGGAGGAGAAGTCTCACCTAGACTTCGCAGAGGTGTCCCTAAACTCTGTGGTGGGGTTCACTCCGAACCACACCATGAAGTTGTCGGGGCAGTTAGGAGACACGGCGGTGACAGTGCTGATCGATAGTGGGGCCACCCACAACTTCATCTCCAGCCGGATAGTGGAGAGACACGGGCTGCAGTTGAGCACGCAGGAGAAGTTTACCGTGCTGCTGGGGACAGGGAAGACGGAGGAGAGCAAGGGGCTCTGCAAGGGTCTCTGCCTGACCTTGCAGGGAGTGCAGATCATGGAGGATTTCCTGCCCCTGGAGTTGGGCAATGTTGACATCATCCTGGGCGTGCAGTGGCTGAAGAAGCTGGGGGACATGCGAGTGAACTGGAAGCGCCTCAGGATGGAGTTTGAGGAGGGGGACCGGACGGTGGTGCTCACAGGGGACCCGACCCTATGTTTGTCGCTGGTGGCCTTCAAGGCCATCACTCGGGCCTTACTGAGAGAGGGAGAGGGGTACTTGGTGGAGTGCCGTGTAGCGGGGGCAGAGCAGGAGCCGCAGGCATGGGTTTCCGAGGAGGTGGAGCAGGTGTTGGGACAGTACCAGGAGGTCTTTCAGGACCCACAGGGGCTACCACCAGTGAGGGGGCACGAGCATGCGATAGTCTTGCGGGATGGCGCAGCTCCGGTGAGCGTGCGCACTTACCGCTACCCCCACGTGCAGAAAGATGAGATAGATCGGATGGTCGGTGAGATGTTGCAGGCTGGGGTGATGCAGCCCAGCGTTAGCCCGTTCTCGAGCCCGGTACTTTTGGTGAAGAAGAAGGACGGGAGTTGTCGCTTTTGTGTAGATTACCGGGTGCTGAACAAGGAGACAGTGGCTGACAAATTCCCTATCCCCGTTGTAGACGAGCTGCTAGATGAGCTGCATGGGGCAGTGGTGTTCTCCAAGATAGACATGAAGGCGGGGTATCACCAGATCTTGATGAGGCCAGAGGACGTGCCGAAGACAGCATTTCGCACCCACGAGGGGCACTACGAGTTTCTCGTCATGCCGTTTGGCTTGACGAATGCTCCTTCTACATTCCAGGCATTGATGAACGATGTCTTTCGGCCGTTCCTGAGGAGGTTCATACTCGTCTTCTTTGACGACATTTTGGTCTACAACAGGACTATGGGGGAGCACTGGGCCATCCAAAGGTAGTGAACCGCAGCATAGAGACGTATCTGCGGTGCTTTGCGTCGGAGACACCGCGGCAATGGTATCAATGGTTGGCATGGGCGGAGTATTGGTACAATACTTCGTACCACTCAGCAGCAGGGACAACACCCTTTCGGGTGTTGTATGGGAGGGACCCACCAGAGCTGCTTCGGTTTGGGGAGAGGCAGATACCGGTATCCCAGGTGGAGGATTATATGGGTGAGAGGGAGAGCATACTGGAGGAGCTGAAGAAGCACTTATTACGGGCTCAGCAGGTGATGAAGGCTAGGGCGGATGGGCATTGGCGTGATGTGCACTTTCAGGAGGGCGACATGGTATATCTGAAGCTGAGGCCTTACAGACAGAGATCTCTAGCGAGGAGGCGGAACAAGAAGCTGTCAGCGAGATTCTATGGGCCTTTTGAGATTTTGGCCAAGATTGGCCAGGTGGCTTACATGCTGAGACTCCCCTCGACGGTGACGATACACCCAGTCTTTCATGTTTCGCAGCTTCACCGAGCTATCGGGGAGCAGACGGTGTCTTCTATTCTACCGCCCACACTTACTGTGGAGATGGAGGTGATGCTGGAGCCACTGGAGGTTCGGGCTGTTCGTCAGGGGGCCGCGCGGGTATAGAGAGGTGCTGATACACTGGGCGGGGTTGCCAGATTGTGATGCGACGTGTGAGGCATACAGAGTGATCTAGGAGCAGTTCCCCGACTTCCACCTTGAGAACAAAGTGGCTCTTTTAGGGGGAGTATTGATGCGGATCCGCATCCCTTCACAGCCGGCGGCCAACATGGTGGGGCCCACCCCCTTTGGTGGCTTACGTGCGGCGTAGGAGGCGTGGTACCACGTAGTGGGTTAGTCTAGGGGTATTCTAGTCTTTTCAGACTAGATTAGTAAATCCCCTCTTTTTTATTTATTAGGGCTAGCCGTCATTTTATTTTCTTATGCTTATTTTGTGAAGAACTTGTAAACATCTCTTGTGAGGGATTTTAGACTTTTGTCCGTGCATCAAAAGTTAGGATAGCGAGTCTCCTCTCGAAAGAGACTCAACTATCAATCTATTTTATTGTTCTTCGCAATTTAAGATCCAAAAATTCCACCTTTTTATATTTTTTTCCTCTTTAAATCTGAAATTAATTGATCGATCCTCTAGATCGTATCAGAAGATTACGATCTTCTTAATACTGAGCGGTTGATGGATCTCCTTCCTCGAGCGTCGTCACCTTTTCCAATGAGCGTGATCGTGCTGATAACGTGTTGTGAATGGAAAAGTAGAGTAATAGGTGTAAGAGGTTATGAGCCCCCTACCTTCATATTTATAGCTTTCAATGATGGGCCGGATACCCAATAGGCCTCATGGACCTATTCATAACAACTATGAAATTATTGAGTCAATGCTACCTACATCAGTCGGTGTATTTTAAGTCCACAGACTCCACACAAGCGTTCTTATCCGCAGCCCGACAAATGTGGGACCCATCACACTGTGATCTGACTAGGATTGACTCACCATTGCTTTATAATCACCCACAATACGGACCCAGGATTAGGTCACGTCTCCTAGCTTTTGCTTTGGAAGGATGTGGTGGGCCCACTGCATCAAAGTTCGAAAAGGTTTAGTAGGTTGCTTTCTGAAATGATCCAAAATCGAAATCCAACGTCCAAACGCAAACCAACATTTGATGTAATGCCATAGATTTCATTTTTAACATAATCCCTCTAAATCTAACCCATGGAAACTAAGAGCTCTTATTAAATGAACAGTGAGGCACTCAACACAGAATTATGTACACTCATATTAATAGTTGAGACCTCCAGCCCATATCAATGCAACCTAGCCATTGCTAAATCTGCTGTTCCTCCAATTTCTGTGAAGAAACTAGATAAATCAGCAGGCACTTGAGATCTCAACGGATAACTGAAATGGTTTCTCTGTTTGAGACCAAACTCATCAGCGCTGCCTCTTCTAACCCTTTTGCTGCCACTTTGTCGGTGCAGCTGCTCTCTGTTCCATGCTTAGCTAGTGCATCTTTGAACTTTTTAATCTGCAAAAAATCATCGTAAAAAATGAATGATTGCATCAACAAGATGGATGGTGAGTTTATTCATGTAAAATCTTACAGTTGCATTGGTACAACTGAAGCTCGAGACTCGGCCTCGAGCTCCCCGATAAAATCGGAAGAAAGGCAGCACATGAATGTGCATGCTCTCACACAAGGGTCTGAGCTCTTCGTAGTTAACCTTGAGAAATGTGGCATTTGGATATAGCTCCGCAAACTGACATATCTGAAACAAAGTAGCTTCCATTAATCATGCCTTCATATAATCATTTGGTTCATGCTAAGCACTTAGCCATTGGTCTTTTGTCTATTACCTTGGGATGCAAAGCTCTGCAGCCTCCACATCCAGGAGAGAAGAAGTCAACGATGGCAAGCTTGTCTCCAGCATGCAACAATGAATCAACAAGATGCTGGGCAGACTCGATCTCTATCATGTTTGGCCTGCTAGTTCTCTCCCACCATCTCATGGCTCTGGGGACGCAGACTGATGTTTGAGCCTGAAAACAAAACCAAATTAACCCTCAATGACATGGTTAAGATCCAAGCGGAGAAAACTACTAGCGAGGGCAAACTCACATGAACGGAGAGATGTGGATGGCCTGCTTGAGGACTGTGCCTATCCAAACTGTTTTGTTCGCTGAGTAAAACTTGGCTCCCTCTGGACTCATTCTTGCAGACCAAAACATCCGAAGGCCCAATCGCCGGCATTTCCTTCTTACCTAGTCCCATTTCATGGCATGTGGAGGAAACCAGGAGTCTGCTTCTCAAAGAGAGAGCCATTGCCAACAGAGTGATGAAAGCAAGAGACAGGAGGAGGAGGAGGAGGAGGAGGAGGAGGGTTGGCCCCCTTGGGGGGCTGTGACTGGGGTCTTTATAAACGAGTGAGATGTTGTATTTAATCTTGTTTTCTTTGTATTTTCCTTGCACCCACACACTTCATCTCCCACTGAGAAAACCAGAGGATGAGGATGTTATATGGTTCAATGTGCAAACATGCATAGGAGGAATAACTTCATCATGAGTTATTTATTTATTTACTCTTAATGTAATGATGCAAGTATGCTAACGTGTGTTAATTTAGAAGCCAGGCCGTAGTTTTAAAAGAAAATGAGCCCACTGTTTTGAGTTGGGTGCATCAACCACCCCCCTAGTTTCATTGGGAGTGGGTCCACTGGTCCATGCAATATGTTTATCATCATCATTAATATTATTGTGGTTGAGCATCAATGCATCATGGTGTCAACAAAGCCTGACGGCCCACCGGCTCGGGCCCGAGGCCGGGGCCGGGCTGGACTGGGTACCCGGTCCGGGGCCCGTCCAAACCTGGACCGGCCTGGGTGCCAACGGGCAAAATTTTGCCTGTTGGCAAAAAATTTGCCTATTTGGGCATTAAGATTTTTTTAATAAAAAAATTTTCATTTTTTTTATTTTTTTAACACCTAAAATAATCGGGCCGGGCCGGCCCGGGTTTGGAAGGAGGAGGCCGGCCTTTGGCCCGGCCCGGCCCGGATGGGCTATTTTGACGCCCTTAGTTTAGCATGAATGAGGGGGACTGTAACCAGATGCAGATGATAATCCAATTGCAATTTGGATTTGTTTACTCTCATTTCTATTCTTCTTCATATTTCTTTTTTGTTTTGTTTGTCCATGTTCTTCTGCCATTTTTTTTGTTTTATTTGCATGCCGGATAACCTTTGTTGATAACCTTTCAGATTTTAGTTGGTTGTCATCAGGGGCTGCAAGTAGCAGGGGTTTACAGTACAAATATGGAAAATATCAGGAGTCACATCAAGAGGAGTGTTGTGGACAACGGGGTATGGGGACATGTGTGTGTGTGTGTGTGGGTGGTGGTGGTGGTGGTGGTCGGAGGAGGGGCTCGGGATTGGGGGGAGGAGACTGGGGAAGAGGAACCCTCGTCGTCATGCGGGAGTGGGCAGGTCTGTGCACAGGTAAAAGGGGGAAATGTTTGAGAAAGTTTGAATGACAAACTTGTGAAAAATTGGTATGTGCGCGTGAGTAAAAGCGGTGGGTTGGCAAATCAATTCCCTTAATTTTTATTTGAGAGAGTTGCTTTATACACCGAAGACCGGTGTAGGGATGTGACCGTCTTTCCAATTTGGAAAAAAAAACAATCAAAAATCTGTTAAATCACTGTCACTCTCTCCTTGTATCTTTCACTTTGGGGGGGATTGTCACCTCCATACACCGAAACGAGGATGTATAGAGTCCGCCTCTTATTTGAAAGCAGATCAAGGCCATGTGACGAGAGGACAGTCAACTGGTACAAAGTCAACTAGCTCTACAAAGGACGAGCGGGCTTTGGGCAGCCATATGTCTTTGGGCCACAAAACATTAGAAAATCATGAAAATATTATGGAATGAATAAAAATTAATCCCGAAAAAATTATAACAAATACAGATCGACGAATGAAGAATAAACGGAATTGTTATAACACGAAAGATGGCGATCGAGAAGAAAAAAGCCGAAACACGAAGAACGAGAGAAAATCTTCGAAAAAAAAAGATAATTTTTTAGGATAATTGATTTAGTGCAAGAAAGATCTAAGTTTTTTGACAAAGTGTCACAATGAGCAAGAATTTAGGGCACTAACAATAATGAAATCTGAGGGAATTGTCAATGATGTCCACATAGGCATAAAATTTTATGCTTGTACGCGGTGAACAATTTTATTCCACAGAGCCAAAATTGCTCATCGTACACAACAGTCAAAAATTTGGCCTTTGCATGTTGTGCGTGGTGAGCAATTTTGTTCTACAAAGCCAAAATTGCTCACCGCGCACAACAGCAAACATTTTGCCTGTTGTACACAATGAGCAATTTTGTTCAAGTGAAAACGCAATACAACACATAATTAAAGAATTATACTATCATTTTACTCTTAATAATGTTAGAAGAAGAATAATCATTGCACCATGTTAAATAATTAAAGAAACTTTCAACTGTGACTTACTTTTTCCGACGCACCCAAAAAAAAGAGAGGTTGTGCGCGACGTAAAATGGGGAGTGCGCACAATCACTTTAAGGGCTTGTTCTTTTGCTGGAATAGGAAAAATGGAATATGGGAAAGTTTGTATTCTAAGGAGAGAGAAAATGGAGTTTTGTGTTCTTTTGGGTGGAATAGAGTATGGAAAGTGGGGTTTGAAATAGAAAGTGGGGTCCACATTCTATTCTTGTGTTCTTTTGGGATTGTGGAGTTGGAATGAAAAAGTGGAAAGGGGATGAGTTGGAGGGGAGAGATAGAGAGAGATGAGAGAGTGGGACCCACCATTCCTAAGGATTCCATTGTATTCCAAGTAAAAAGCTTGGAATACAAAAGTGCTCATCATTACCAAATTGGAATAGCCATGTAGGATTCTATTCCACGCCCAAAAGAACAACCGCTTGGAATATAACCTTGGAATAGGGTGAATAGTGCATGAACAGTGCCATTATTCTTATTCCCGCCCCTATTCCGCGCAAAAGAACAGGCTCTAAGTAAAATGGTGAGTGCTTGCCAAAGAATCAGTGCTTGGCAAAAGGTCAGAAGCTTTCAATTGAAGAACATGCAATAATTCTTCTTGCAGATGTTAGAAGGGGAGTTGATTGTGCACTCATCATTTTACTCTCGCGTGCACGTCACAGTTTTGATTGCGCACTCATCATTCTACTTCCGTGCACAACCACTTTAAGTCACAGATTTATTTTCGTGCACAACCACTTCAAGCCAGCACCGTTTTATTCATGCGCACAAACACTTTAGGGCCTATTCTTTTGTAGGAAAGTATAAATTAGGAAAGTTGAAAAGTGTGGAATTTGATGAGAGGGAAATTTGATGTAGTGTGTTCTTTTGTTGGAAAGTGTGGTTGGATTGTGGAGTTGGAAAGTTGAAGTGGAACCCACTCCGTGTATTGTGTTCTTTTGGTTGAAGAAAGTTGTATGTTGGAAAGTAGTGTGGGGCATACTCAAATTTAAATTATTACTTTTTAAACTAAACTAATTAAATAAAACTCAAACTAATTAATTAATAAACTAATTAATTATTAATTTTGAAACTAATGAATGATTTCACTACATCAGTCATTTCAATTTTTGGTGGGGCCCACTCTAATCAAAGTCATTGCCTGCACACCCACACAAATTTCATGTCGAAAGAAAAAAAACTCAAACAATTCGAAAAAAAACGCAAAGAAATGGAGTTTCAAACAATTCGAAAAAAACACAAAGAAATGGAGTTTTCTCTCGGTGGTGGGGCCCAACAAGTTAGAATCCTTTGTAATCCGCGTGATTCACGGATGAACCCAAAAAACGCCTGGATTTCCATTTTGGGCTGCCACGTCAACTTTTCTTCCATGTTTTACAACCATGCAAAAGAACAGACCTTAGAAAGCAACCAGAGATTCTTCTGTTACAGGGTATGAATAGTGTCAATTCCACGATTTTTTCCCAACTCTCGGCCAAAAGAACATGCCCTTAAACACTCAGCAACAATCGACCATGCTGAGTGCTTAAAGTGCTTAAAGGTATCAAAATTCAAAATTTAAGCATCAGTTTAATAGATTTGACATGTTAAACTAAGGGTTATGAAAAGCCAGTGCAAAACAATTCTCATTAATTATTAATCTAAATGCATGTGATAATAATTACAACTTCCTCTAATAACAAAGATCTGTTATGAATAGGGGAGACCTTTGGTCTCCATTCACTTACATCCACCATTACACCCACGACTAAGTGGGTGTCCTTTGGGATCCTAAACTTGTAACTCCTCTCCTATTATCAATATATATCAACCATTAGCTGAGACCTTCGTATTATTCTAACACGTTATCACGCACGCTCATCAGCTGAGCCAAATTCCTGCCGACTGACGAATCGCAAGGATGCGGATAGCCTTCTCCGAACTTCGCTAGATCCAGAGGGTAGGATCTTGAGGTAAATTTTTAGAAACCCCTAGATCAACACTTTTTTACATGCGCATGTTGTTAAATCTGTGATAATTATTTTCTACAAGATCTATAACATTATCTATAGCAAGAAAATCAAATTTCAACCACACAGATTTACTATTAAACATCTGTTTTAAAAAGATTAAATACATTTTTTAATAATTAAAAAAACCATAAAATTTTGATCGCCGGACCCCCCCTGGTTTTCTACTCGTCTGGGGGTGGGGTGGGGGGCTCCGGCGTGCATCTGATCCGCCACCCCCCACCTGACGTGGGGGGTCTACCGGCGCAAACCCCCCAACTGACGTGGGGGCCTCCGATCCGATGCCCATCGGAGCGCCACCCCCCTGTCGGGGCCCTCTTTTCACCCGTCGGAGTGCCTCCCCCCTGTCGGGGAAACCCTCTTTTCACCCATCGGGGGGGTTACAGTCATCCCCCGCCACCCCGATGTCATCCGCCCCATCGGCGGGCCTCTCTGCTCGTCAGGGAGCGCCCCCTCCCCGCGGTCAGCGGGGGGTGCTGGCCGCGATCACATAGGAAGGGGGCATTATCCCCCCCCACCGGCCGCGATTAACAATGGAGGGGGGCTGAGAAGGGGGGCACTGTGCCCCCCCCCCCCCCCCCCCAGCCGAAATCTAAAAGGGAAGGGGAAGAGGCGTTGTTCCGGACCCCCCTCATAAACTGAGACGATAACCTAATGTCGCGTTCAAAGAGGAACGAAAAAAATTTGGGGTGGGGGTCTTTTCGTTTCCTGGCGGCTTAGCCTCCCTAACCCACCTCCCCCCTTAAAGCCATAATGAGGGTATGGGGAGAAGAGGCATGTGCCTCCCCTGATGGGTCATGAACCCAGTAAATAACTGAATTAAAAAAATGTGTATTTTTTGGCTAACGGGCATGTAGCTCGCAGCTAGCCCGCGGGCCTCTGGCCTGCAGGACAAATTTAATTTAAATTCAGAAAATACCATATTAAACCCTGAAAATTCCAGAAAATTCTGGTAAAATCGGAAAAAATCCGAAAAATTTCTGTACAAATCCAGAAAAATAAGGGAAAATCAGGGTGATGATATTGAGTTTGATTAACTCCTCTTGGGATATTTGGGGCAAGTAATAAATTTGTTACTTAATTCGATGTGTAATTCATTATTAATTGCCTTATTTTTAATTGGATAAAAATTATTTACGTTTTAATAATTACCAGGATCCTGAGACCGCTTTGTCGTTAGGTTAGTTACCTAACCTAATGGGCAATGACGTTTCCCCGTGGTCCAAGTTACTATTAAACGTAAAATTAATGTATTTATCCAATAAAATTGTCTGCAATGTTGAATATAATATATTGTTTATGCCTGTGATGTTGCATACTTATATATACTGCCTGGAATGTTGGTAAAACTATGTTGTGGTTTTTTGGATTGGCCGTTATTAGTCACCGATATTTATTTTCCTCGCATTTTTTTCATTTTGAGTGAAAATTTAGTGAGGAACTAAATGTAAAAGCCAATGCCTGAAGACGGAGGAAAATTGCTAATGCTGATACCCCCAAGGGTTTCCAAATTGTAATTTTAATTTTTTCTCGTACTTCTAATTGTATAAGGGACTTTGGACTTTTATTATTTTTAGTGGTAACCGGCCGATCCCCACAACTAGTTTAGTTTTACTTCTATGCATGTCTTAATTTTTGATATATAATTAATTCATGCTTATTCCATGCTTAGACAAATGGCAAAAATTGCGAGCGTCGATTTTGATGTTCTCGATGCGACTAGAAAAAATTACTTGAGCTGGCAGCTGGACCTGAAGTTTCATCTGCGCTCACATGACATAAGTCACACAATTCACGCTCCAGATACGGCTGTGACAACTGATGAAGGGACTTCTATTGTTAGAGTCTCCGATGTAGAGAAGGCGAAAGCCATTATCTATATCAGGAGACATATTGATCGGACCCTGAAGGCCGAATATCTAGCAGTGTAAGACACTCATGAACTGTGGACATCACTTGAGGACAGATACAAACATCAGAAAGATGTTATCTGTAACGACTGGTTTTCATGTATCTGGATTTATTATATTATAATATATGTTTTGGTGGATTTTCTCTTCATGTGTGGTTTTCGTCTCCGTAACTTTCATTTTCGATCGTTTCGTCGTGTTTTCTCGTTTCTTCCTTAGGATCGTCGATTTCGGAGTAAGTCATTCATGACGGGCTCCATAACGGTCGTATCTTACTATTAGATCAAGCCTAGGAGTCTTAGGAATCGATCCCGGGGCTCCGCGCTCCGTATCGGAACTTTTGGTGCTAATTAGGCGGTGTAAGAAGGGCCACCGACCGACTAGATGACGATCCAGTCGGTCGGAAAACCTTCTTGAACCGACTAGTTGGCTTTCTAAATTATTCTGGAGTTACTGTTTATCGTTAGTCGGTCTAAGAACGTTGGTTGACCGACTAGGTTGCAAATTAGTCGGTCGGCAATGCTTCTTTAACCGACTAACTCATCAACTATTTTTGACACTAGTTACTGTTTACTCTTAGTCGGTCTAAGAACGTTCATCGACCGACTAGATCTCAAACTAGTCGGTCAGTAGTTGTTCTTGGACCGACTAACTCTTAGTTCAGGTTTTCGACTGGAGTTACTGTTTACACGTAGTCAGTCTGCGTTGTTCAACCGACCGACTAGATCTCAAACTAGTCGGTCAACAGTTGTTCTTTGACCGACTAAGCAGTGCGGGAAACCCTAGTTTTACCCTAGCCGCCACCAAACTCTATAAATACCCCTCCAAACGTTTTCTTCTCCTCCCTCACGACCTAAAACCTTAATTTCTCCCCCATTGAGCCCCCATCTTCCTCAAACCATTAATCCTTCATCCCAAGCTCATCCTCCATCATCCAAACCCTCCCTCAACTCATTCCACCTCTCATCTTCCCCAAATCTCCATCAAATCCCCAAAATCCCCCAAAACCCTATTTCTCCAAACTTCTCCAATCATTTCCAGATCTGAACCCTAGGTTCCCCGGAGCGTTTCTTCCGTCGCCGTGGTTGCTCGGCGTTATTCTCCCGTTCTCTACGCGGTAATACTCGATTCCTTTAAATTTTAGCATAACCCACATTGACATTGTGAAACCCTAATAAAATGGATTATTAGATGATTAGGGTTCTAATAAGAAATCAATTTAGAATCACTGTGCTAATGATTGTTTTGCCATAACAGTGGTCCATTCCGTAGTTAGCTTGTGTGACGATCTTCATTGCTCGGCAATCCCGGTATCAGGCAAGCGAAACTTGCATCCCTTGATTTAGGCCATGTCTTAGGCCATTTACCTTGCTTTAGCGTAAAAGAGACTAGACGGTGAAAGGATAGCCGTTTAGACGCCATTGACCTAGCTTGACAACGAAGCTTGGTCCGTCACCTTCATCATGCTTGTATGTCACGTTTACTTTCCCTAAACGGTACGCGTATTAACTGTTCATGTCATCCATGCATCCTCAACTGTTATTGCATTATAACTGCCATGTTTAATTTCAATTAACGGTACGCGAATATGTTCATGTCATTGCATTTTGCCTGTCACGTTTAAATACAATTAACGGTACGCGAATATCTGCTCATGGCATTGCATGCTTGAATACTCATCGTGATTGCGTAGCTTCGCTACATACTTGTACTATTTGTCACGGCTAGGCACCCACCTTGCGTGGGCACCATCTTTGCCAAATACACTTTCTGGCTCGTGTTCCAGAAGACGAGCTCAACACAGCCTGAGGGCAATAGGGCACTCGTTGAGTGATCCCTTGTACTTGATACTTGAACACAGCCTGAGGGCAATAGGGCACTCGTTGAGTGATCCCTTGTACTTTACTTGTTACTTGACATTACATGTCACCCCTACTGCTTGATACTTGCTACTTGCACTTTACCTTACTCTACTTGTTACCACCTTACCTTACTTGTCATGCACCATACTTTAACTGCTAGGTTGCTAGTTTACCTTTCTTTCCGTTTCCTTGCACAAGTCTTCCGACTTGCTGACATGTGCCCCTTTTCTCTTTTGGGTGACACATGTTAGAGCCCGAGCCTGAGTTACTTGCTGAGGACGTGGTGTTCGCTGACGCTGAGTCAGGACCCGCGTTGATCGAGGACTACGTTGACACTGGGGATCAGTCTTATTGTCTTCGTTTAGCTTCTGTTGTTAGACTGCCTAGTTGTCGGGGCGTGGCACATAGTTGATACTCTGTTATGTTTGTGTTGCTTTTGTTTGGCCTTGTTCTGGGCCTTAGACTCTTTCCTGTTAGCCTGGTGGCTTTTCTGTGACGTTGAATATTTTGTGGACAAACTTTGGGATTGATAATTCATATCCGTCTCTTTATTACTATTATTGTTGTTGTTCCTTTTGCGATTACAGGGACCTGCTTATACTAAATTGACGCTTATCAGGCGTGCAGCTTCACAGCTCCACGTTTGAGCGGACCTTCTCACGTCTCGCCTCCATTTTAGGGAAGCGGGGCGTGACAGGTTTTAGTGGTGGCCCATGCAGGTCCCTCTGTAACTGCAATTATCAGGGATAACAATAATAATATAAGATTGTCCAACAAATAAGTTCGATATCCGAGTCATAAGCTATGATTCTAATCTGCTTCGTTTTCTGTGTCATTAGATGGCAGGAAGGCGATTCACCCGTGGTGGGGGTAGTGGTGCGCTCCCTCATGATGAGGAGCCTGAGCGGGAACCCACCAACGGTGAGATGATGCGGATGATGCTCCAGATGATGCAAGTGCAGCAGGGCGTGCTCCTGCAAGTCCAGAATGCTCCACTTGCTCGAGCTGCCCGGGCTCTTCCGGATGTCCCTCGCTCCGAGCCGGGAGCGAAGCAATTTCGGGAGCTGGGTCCTGCATATTTTGATGGGTCTGAGGGTCCTCTGGATGTCGATGAGTGGATTCGGAACATCGAGGACAATCTGAAGATGGCCAAGATTAACCCGGCTGGATGGGTTGATCTGGCTAAGAGGCAGCTGAAGGACAATGCCAGAAATTGGTGGGATGCTGAAGAGAAGATGCTGGTGGAGCCGATAGTTTGGGCTACCTTCAAGTCCAGATTTGATGGAGAGTTCTTCCCGAAGGCTGCTAGGCAGGTGATGCTGCAGTGCTTCATAGATCTGAAGCAGGGGAGCTTGTCGGTGGATTAGTACCACCAGGAGTTCATGAGGCTGAGTCGGTTCGCACCGAAGATGGTGCAGGATGCTGATGAGAGGGCTCAGAGGTTCCTGCAGGGACTCGCTTTGGAGCTCCAGAGTTTTGTGTCTTCCTCCGATCTGGACTCTTATCAGAAGGTTTTGGTCGCTGCGAGGAGGCAGGAGCTGAACCTGAGTCAGAGGAAGGGACATGTTTCCGGTGCTGGGAAGAGGCCTATGGAGCAGGCCAGGGCGGTGGTTAGGCCTGGTTTCAAGCCTAATCATCCGGTGCAGTTCAAGAGGCCAGGAGGGCCTATTCTGAAGTCTTGCCATTTCTGTGGCAAGACTGGACACCTCAGGGATCAGTGTAGGAGGTTTCTAGGACAGTGCATTGTCTGCGGAGATCCTGCCCACACCATCAGGGAGTGTCCGAAGTCGAAGCAGCCTTGGCGGGCTCCTATTGCAGCACAGCCGTTGCAGCAGCGAGCTCCTGTGCCCGTCGGACGTGGAGCGCCTCTTGTTCCACAGAGACAGGCCTTTCGGCAGGCTGTTCCGCCGAGAGGGCAGGCCTTTCTGATGACTGAGGAGGAGAGCATGGCCGTGGATGAGGTTATTACAGGTAACGCTCATTCTAGCTATTTTCATCCTTAGTTTGATTGTTGATTTTGTTGGTTGCTTGCTCATGCTTGTTACTAGAATAGGATTTGATTGTTAGATTGGTTGCTAGGTGTGGTTTTGGTTTGCACATTTCCTGCACGAGTCCTCTTTGACTCTGGTGCGTCGATGTGCATTTTGGCCCGGAGCTTCGTGGAGAAGCATTCCTTGTCGACGTCCTCTCTCCCTAAGAGTTGGAATATCGTCACAGGGAACGGTGTAGTCTCGGTGCATCGTGGGTGCAATTCTTGCCCGTTGGTGGTTTGTGGACGTGAGCTTTGTGCTGATTTCATTGTCCACGACATCATCAATTACGATGCGGTCCTTGGGATGGATTGGCTTGCGAGCTTCTATGCTACGATTGACTGTCGGAGGAAGAAGGTGGTGTTCGAGATTCCCGGACATCCGGTATTTGAGTTCAGTCGTGGTAGCAGTTCGCTGGGTCCGGTCAGATTTCGGGCCAGACCAGTGGATGTCGTGGCTATGCAGATGGAGTTGGAGTGGCCAGCTGTGGTGCGAGATTTTGGTGACGTCTTCCCCGAGGAGATGTCTGGATTGCCGCCTGATCGAGCTTTGGAGTTTTCTATTGATCTTATCCCAGGTGCGCAGCCCATTTCGAAGGCGCCGTATCGTATGGCGCCAGCAGAGTTGGAGGAGTTGCGCAGGCAGTTGGATGAGCTTATGCAGAAGGGTTACATCAATCCTAGTGTGTCCCCGTGGGGAGCACCGGTGTTGTTGGTGAAGAAGAAGGATGGTTCGCGTCGCATGTGCGTGGATTATCGGGAGTTGAATGCGGTGGCCATTAAGAATAAATACCCGTTGCCTCGCATCGATGATATTTTTGATCAGCTTGGAGGTTCGAGGGTGTTTTCTAAATTGGATTTGAGAAGTGGTTACCATCAGTTGAAGGTGAAGAAGGATGATGTTCCGAAGACAGCGTTCAGGACGAAGTATGGACACTATGAGTTTGTGGTTATGCCTTTTGGCGTAACTAACGCGCCCGCAGTTTTCATGAATCTGATGAACCTGATTTTCTACGACTTTTTGGATAGGTTTGTCGTTATCTTTATTGACGACATTCTGATCTATTCGAAGTCGGAGGAAGAGCATGCCTCACACTTAAGGACGGTGTTGGAGATCTTGAGGAAGCATCGTTTGTATGCTAAGTTTTCGAAGTGCGAGTTTTGGCTGGATAGAGTTGCTTTTCTCGGGCATGTGGTGACTGGAGATGGTATTTCAGTGGATCCCGAGAAGATTAGGGCCATCAGAGAGTGGCCCGTTCCGTCGTCAGCGTCTGAGATTCGGAGTTTCCTTGGGCTTGCTGGTTACTACCGGCGATTCATTAAGGACTTTTCCCATATTGCTGAGCCGATGACCAGGTTGACGCGGAAGGATGGTCCTTTTGTTTGGTCGGGTGATTGTGAGAGTGCTTTTGGTGTTCTGAGGGAGAGGTTGACGACTGCCCCTATTCTTGTTGTGCCTGATCGCAGCGGTGGATTTGAGATCTTTTGCGATGCTTCTGGCAAGGGTATCGGTTGTGTGTTGCATCAGCACGGACATGTTGTGGCGTATGCGTCTCGTCAGCTTAAAGTTCATGTAACGACTGCTTTTCATGTATCTGGATTTATTATAATATAATATATGTTTTGGTGGATTTTCTCCTCTTGTGTGGTTTTCGTCTCCGTAGCTTTCATTTTCGATCGATTCGTCGTATTTTCTCGTTTCTTCCTTAGGATTGTCGATTTCGAAGTATGTCATTCGTGACGGACTTCATAGCGGTCGTATCTTACTATTAGATCAAGCTTAGGAGTCGTAGGAATCGATCCTGGGGCCCCGCGCTCCGTATCGGAACTTTTGGTGCTCATTAGCCGGTATAAGAAGGGGCACCGACCGACTAGATGACGATCCAGTCGGTCGGCAATCCTTCTTGGACCGACTAGTTAGCTTTCTAAAATTCTCAGGAGCTACTGTTTATCGTTAGTCGGTCTAAGAACGTTGGTTGACCGACTAGGTTGCAAACTAGTCGGTCAGCAATGCTTCTTTAACCGACTAACTCATCATCTTAATTTTAGTTGAGTTACTGTTTACTCTTAGTCGGTCTAAGAACGTTCATCGACCGACTAGATGCTAAACTAGTCGGTCAGTACTTGTTCATGGACCGACTAACTCTAAATCCTATTTTCGTTCAGGAGTTACTGTTTACACTTAGTCGGTCTGCGTTGGTCGACCGACCGACTAGTTGCCAAACTAGTCGGTCAGTGGTTGTTCTTTGACCGATTAACCAGTGTTAAAACCCTAATTTCTGGGCAGCCGCCAGCCCAACCTATTTAAACCCAACCCAAACGTTTTCTTCTTCCTCAACACGACCCAAAACCCTAAAATCTTCCCCCTTCAGCCCCCATCTTCCTCCAAGCTTCAATCCTTCATTCCAAGCCCTAAATCCATCATCCAAACCATCCATTCACTCTATCTACCTCTCATCGTCCCCAAAATCTCACCCAAATCCATCAAATCCCCAAATTTCCCCAAAACCCTAGTTTCCCCAAACTTCTCCATTTGCTTTCAGATCCGATCCTAGGGTTCCCCGGAGTATTTCTTCCGCCTCCTCTCGGTAAGAAATCGATCTACCGATGTTTTCATATCCTATTGTAATTTTTATGAAACCCTAATAAAATACTTGTGTTTTGATAATTGTTCCCCATAACAGCGATTCCCCGTAGGCTAGCATCCGCGGAAACGAACTTTCATAACCGTCATCCCCGGGGATAGGCAAGTGAAACTTGCATCTCTTGATTTGGGCCATGTCTTAGGCCATTTACCATGCTTTAGCGTAAAAGAGACTAAACGGTGAAAGGATAGCCGTTTAGACGCCATTGACCTAGCTTGACAACGAAGCTTGGTCCGTCACCCCCATCATGCTCATATGTCACGTTTAATTTAAATTAACAGTACGCGAATATGTTCATGTCATTGCATTTTGCCTGTCACGTTTAAATTCCATTAATGGTACGCAATTATCTGCTCACGGCATTGCATAGTGATTATTTATCGTGACTGCGTAGCACACGCTACAATACCATGTTTCCTGGCTCGTGTTCCAGAAGCGAGCCCTGTAGTTGCTAACCCCAACGCTCGGATACCGGCTAGGTGTACCCCTATGCCAAACACACTTCTTTTCCTGGCTCGTGACCAGAAGCGAGCATAATGAGTTGCTAACCACAACGCTCGACACATGAGGGTGGGGTAAGAGATAAGCGGCCACCTGAGCACGAGTGGCTTGATCCGTCACTCCGGCCAGCAGGCGAAATCTCTAGTGTTTAAGTGATTGATAGTGATAGAGATAAACGGACTGAGCCACGAGCTGGCCAGCAAGTGGACTCTCTATGCACTAAGTGATAAGTGATAAGTGATAAGTGATAAGTGATAAGTGATTAGTGAATTGGTAGCTTTTGCTACATCGTGCATGCTTGTCACTCTTTTAAACTGTTGCATCATATTCAACTGCCATGCCATTGTTTAACATTTAAATGCTAGGTTGTTAGTCACTTTCAGTTTCCTTGCCCAAGTCTTTTTAGACTTGCTGACATGTGCCCCTTTCTCTTTTGGGTGACGCATGTTAGACCTTGAGCCTGAGTTGCTTGCTGAGGGTGAGGTGTTTGCGGACGCCGAGCTTGCGCCCGTGTTGGACGGGGAGTACGTGGACACTGGGGACCAGTCCTAGTGTCTTCGTGGTGTTTTACTTTTGTTAGACAGTTGTTTTGTTGTCGGTGCGTAGCACCTTTACTCTGTTATGTCGTTGCTTTTGTTTGGCCTTGTTCTGGGCCCTTAAAATCTTTCTTTTAGCCTGGAGGCTTTTCTGTGATGTTGAATACTTTGTGGACAACCGTGGGATTGGCATTTTATATCCGTCTCATATTATTATTGTTGTTGTTGTTTCGTTTGCAATTACAGGGACCTGCTTATACTAAATTGACGCTTATCGGGTTTGGGGCTTCACCGCTCCACTCCTGTGCGGACCTTTTCACGTCTCGCCTCCATTTTAGGGAAGCGGGTCGTGACAGGTTTTAGTGGTGGCCCATGCAGGTCATTCTGTAACTGCAATTATCGGAATAACGATAATAATACGAATTGTCCAACAAATAAGTTCGACATCTGAGCCCTAAGCTATGAGTCTAATTGTTTCGTTTTTCTGCGTCATTAGATGGCAGGAAGGCGAATCACCCGTGGTGGTGGTGGTGGTGCGCCCCCTCATGACGAGGAGCCTGAGCGGGAGCCCACTAATGGAGAGATGATGCGGATGATGTTGCAGATGATGCAAGTTCAGCAGGGTGTGCTCCTGCAGGTGCAGAATGCTCCGGTGACTCGAGCTGCTCGGGTGGTGGAAGCCCCTCGCCCTGAGCCTGGGGCGAAGCAGTTCAGAGAGCTGGGTCCTGCATATTTTGATGGGACCGAAGGTCCACTAGCTGCTGATGAATGGATGAGGAATATCGAGGAAAATCTGAAGATGTCCAAGGTCAACGAAGTTAGTTTGGTTGACTTGGCGAAGCGCCAGCTGAAGGATAATGCTCGGAATTGGTGGGATGCTGAAGAGAAGATGTTGGTGGAGCCGATCGTCTGGGCTACCTTCAAGGCCAGATTTGATGGTGAGTTCTTCCCGAAGGCTACCAGGGAAGAGATGCTGCAGCGTTTTATTGATCTGAAGCAGGGGAACTCGTCGGTGGACATGTACCACCAGGAGTTCATGAGGCTGAGTCGGTTTGCGCCGAAGATGGTGCAGGACGCTGAGGAGAGAGCTCAGAGGTTCCTGCAGGGACTCGCTTCGGAGCTCCAGAGTTTTGTGACCTCTTCTGACCGGGAATCTTATCAGAAGGTTTTGGTCGCGGCCAAGAGGCAGGAGATGCTTGTGAACCAGAGGAAGGGGTCTGTTGTTGGTGCTGGGAGGAGGCCTGTGGAGCAGGCGAGAGCTGTGGTTAGGTCTGGATTCAGGCCGAACCCGCCTGTTCAGTTTAAGAGGCCAGGAGGGCCAGTTCGGAGGACTTGCCATTTCTGTGGCAATGAGGGCCATATTAAGGAATCGTGTAGGAAGTTCTTGGGGGGCAATGTATTATCTGTGGGGATCCCGCCCATGCTATCAGGGAGTGCCCGAGGTTGAAGCAACCTTGGAGGACACCTATTGCTGCCCCGCCGTTGCAGCAGAGAGCCCCGGTGCCCGCTGGTCGTGGGGTGCCCCTCGTTCCGCAGAGGCAGGCTTTTCAGCAGGCCGCTCCGCCGAGGAGGCAGGCATTTCTGATGACTGAGGAGGAGGTTTTGGCCATGGATGAGGTCATTGCAGGTAACTTTCGATGTAGATTGTTCCTTCCTTAATTAATTGATTGTTAAATTATGTTGGTTGCTTGTGTATGAATGTTGCTAGAATAAGATTTGATTGATTATAATGTTTATTAGGTGTGGTTTTGGTTTGCACGTTCCCTGCCCGAGTCCTCTTTGACTCAGGTGCGTCGATGTGCATTTTGGCCCAGAGCTTCGTGGAGAAGCATTCCTTGTCGACGTCCCCTCTCTCTAAGAGTTGGAATATAGTCACAGGGAATGGAGTAGTCACGGTGCATCGTGGATGCAGTCCTTGCTCTGTGGTGGTTTGTGGACATGAGCTTTATGCTGATTTTATTGTCCACAACATCACCAACTACGATGCGGTCTTTGGGATGGATTGGCTTGCGAGCTTCTATGCTACGATCGACTGCAGGAGGAAGAAGGTGGTGTTCGAGATTCCCGGACATCCAGTGTTTGAGTTCAGTCGTGGTAGCAGTTCGCTTGGTCCTGTCAGATTTCGGGCCAGGCCGGTGGAGGCTGTGGCTATGCAGATGGAGCTGGAGTGGCCAGCTGTGGTGCGTGATTTTGGTGACGTCTTCCCCAAGGAGATGTCTGGTTTGCCGCCTGATCGAGCTCTGGAATTTTCTATCGATATTGTTCCAGGTGCGCAGCCGATTTCGAAGGCGCCGTATCGTATGACACCTGCAGAGCTGGAAGAGTTGCGGAAGCAGTTGGATGAGCTGTTGCAGAAGGGTTATATTAATCCTAGTGTGTCTCCGTGGGGAGCACCGGTGTTGCTGGTAAAGAAGAAGGATGGTTCGCGTCGCATGTGCGTGAACTATCGGGAGTTGAATGCGGTGACCATTAAGAATAAATACCCGTTGCCTCGCATCGATGATATTTTTGATCAGCTTGGAGGTTCGAGGGTGTTTTCTAAATTGGATTTGAGGAGTGGTTACCATCAGTTGAAGGTGAAGAAGGATGATGTTCCGAAGACAGCGTTCAGGACGAAGTATGGACACTATGAGTTTGTGGTTATGCCTTTCGGTGTAACTAACGCGCCCGCAGTTTTCATGAATCTGATGAACCTGATTTTCTACGACTTTTTGGATAAGTTTGTCGTTATCTTCATTGACGACATTCTGATCTATTCGAAGTCGGAGGAAGAGCATGCCTCGCACTTAAGGACGGTGTTGGAGATTTTGAGGAAGCATCGGTTGTATGATAAGTTTTCGAAGTGCGAGTTTTGGCTGGATCGAGTTGCTTTTCTCGGGCATGTGGTGACTGGAGATGGTATTTCAGTGGATCCCGAGAAGATTAGGGCCATCAGGGAGTGGCATGTTCCGTCGTCAACGTCTGAGATTCGGAGTTTTCTTGGACTTGCTGGTTATTATCGGTGATTCATTAAGGACTTTTCTCGTATTGCTGAGCCGATGACCAGGTTGACGCGGAAGGATGTTGCTTTTGTTTGGTCGGGTGATTGTGAGAGTGCTTTTGGTATTCTGAAGGAGAGGTTGACGACTGCCCCAATTCTTGTTGTGCCTGATCGCAGCGGTGGATTTGAGATCTTTTGCGATGCTTCTGGCAAGGGTCTCGGTTGTGTGTTGCATCAGCACGGGCATGTTGTGGCGTATGCGTCTCGTCAGCTTAAGGTTCATGAGAAGAATTATCCGATGCATGATTTGGAGTTGGCTGCCGTAGTTTTTGCTCTTAAGATTTGGAGGCACTTCCTGCTGAGTGAGAAAGTGAAGATTTTCACCGATCACAAAAGCTTGAAGTATATTTTCACTCAGAAGGAGCTCAACATGCGACATCGTCGATGGTTGGAGCTTATGGCGGATTATGAGGTTGATTTGCAGTATCACCCTGGCAAGGTGAATGTGGTTCCAGATGCTTTGAGTAGGCTTCCAGCGGTGATGATTTTGACCTCGCAGTGGAAATTGCAGCAGGATTTTTGTGAGTCTGGCGTGGAGATTGTTCTTCCTGGAGAGGCTTCTTCGTTGATGTACATGCAGGTACAGTCGACGATCGTGGATCGGATTAAGGCTGGCCAGGCTGAGGATTCGAAGCTGGTAAAGATTCGGGAGCAGGTGGTAGCCGGTCTGCGGACTGACTTTTTGATTCATGAGGATGGCTCGCTGAGGTTTGGAGCCAGGTTGTGTGTGCCTGCTGGGGATATCAGAGAGGAGTTGATGGTGGAGGCACACAGTTCGTCGTATTCTGTGCATCCTGGTGGCACCAAGATGTACCAGGATCTTCGTCTGAATTATTGGTGGCATGGTATGAAGAGGAGTGTGGCTCGGAGTGTAGCCAAGTGTTTGGTTTGCCAGCAAGTGAAGGCGGAGCATCAGCGTTCGGCCGGGTTGCTACAACCGCTTCCGATTCCGGAGTGGAAGTGGCAACACATCACTATGGATTTCGTGACTGGACTACCTCGGAGTCCGAAGCAGAATGACGCGATTTGGGTAATCGTGGATCGGTTGACCAAATCTGTGCATTTTATTCCGTTCCGAGTGGGACAGTCCACTGAGGCGCTGGCGAGGAGGTATATGGAGGAGGTCGTGCGACTTCATGGAGTCCCCGTGAGTATCGTGTCTGACAGAGACACGAGGTTCACATCTCAGTTCTGGCAGAGTTTGCAGAAGAGCTTGGGTACGCGTCTGAGTTTCAGCACGGCGTACCATCCGCAGACGGATGGCCAGTCCGAGAGGACGATTCAGATTTTGGAAGACATGCTGAGGGCGTGCATGTTGGATTTCAAGGGTTCGTGGGAGGACCATCTACATCTGGTAGAGTTTTCCTACAACAACAGCTTCCAGGCGAGTATTGGCATGGCGCCTTTCGCCGCTCTTTATGGGAGGAAATGTCGATCGCCATTGAGTTGGGATGACATTGGTGATCGGGAGTTGTTGGGACCTGAGATGATCGTGGAGGCCGTGGATATCGTCAGGAATATTCGGGAGAGGTTGAGGATTGCTTAGGACCGTTTTAAGCATTGGGCGGATGCTAAACGTCGTCCTTTGGAGTTTCAGCCGGGCGACCTTGTGTTCTTGAAGATTTCCCCGAATCATGGTGTGATTCGTTTCGGGAAGCGTGGGAAGTTGAGCCCGTGATACATTGGACCGTTTGACATTTTGGAGAGGGTTGGCGAGGTAGCTTATCGCTTGGCCTTGCCGCCATCTTTGGAAGGAGTTCACGATGTTTTTCATGTGTCGCAGCTTCGTCGATACATTAGCGATCCATCTCATGCGGTGGATTTTTCGGAGATTACCGTTCGTCCCGATATGACGTATGACCAGCTTCCAGTGCAGATTCTGGACAGGCGTCAGAAATCGCTTCGGAACAAGATTGTCAATCTTGTGAGGGTGATGTGGCGACACGGCTCACCTGGAGAGTCTACTTGGGAGAATGAGGATGAGATGCGAGAGCGTTTCCCACTTTTGTTTCCGGACTCGTGAGTTTTTGGAAATTCCGAGGACGGAATTTTTCTTAAGTTGGGGAGGATGTAACGACTGCTTTTCATGTATCTGGATTTATTATAATATAATATATGTTTTGGTGGATTTTCTCCTCTTGTGTGGTTTTCGTCTCCGTAGCTTTCATTTTCGATCGATTCGTCGTATTTTCTCGTTTCTTCCTTAGGATTGTCGATTTCGAAGTATGTCATTCGTGACGGACTTCATAGCGGTCGTATCTTACTATTAGATCAAGCCTAGGAGTCTTAGAAATCGATCCCGGGGCCCCGCGCTCCGTATCGGAACTTTTGGTGCTCATTAGCCGGTATAAGAAGGGGCACCGACCGACTAGATGACGATCCAGTCGGTCGGCAATCCTTCTTGGACCGACTAGTTAGCTTTCTAAAATTCTCAGGAGCTACTGTTTATCGTTAGTCGGTCTAAGAACGTTGGTTGACCGACTAGGTTGCAAACTAGTCGGTCAGCAATGCTTCTTTAACCGACTAACTCATCATCTTAATTTTAGTTGAGTTACTGTTTACTCTTAGTCGGTCTAAGAACGTTCATCGACCGACTAGATGCTAAACTAGTCGGTCAGTACTTGTTCATGGACCGACTAACTCTAAATCCTATTTTCGTTCAGGAGTTACTGTTTACACTTAGTCGGTCTGCGTTGGTCGACCGACCGACTAGTTGCCAAACTAGTCGGTCAGTGGTTGTTCTTTGACCGACTAACCAGTGTTAAAACCCTAATTTCTGGGCAGCCGCCAGCCCAACCTATTTAAACCCAACCCAAACGTTTTCTTCTTCCTCAACACGACCCAAAACCCTAAAATCTTCCCCCTTCAGCCCCCATCTTCCTCCAAGCTTCAATCCTTCATTCCAAGCCCTAAATCCATCATCCAAACCATCCATTCACTCTATCTACCTCTCATCGTCCCCAAAATCTCACCCAAATCCATCAAATCCCCAAATTTCCCCAAAACCCTAGTTTCCCCAAACTTCTCCATTTGCTTTCAGATCCGATCCTAGGGTTCCCCGGAGTATTTCTTCCGCCTCCTCTCGGTAAGAAATCGATCTACCGATGTTTTCATATCCTATTGTAATTTTTATGAAACCCTAATAAAATACTTGTGTTTTGATAATTGTTCCCCATAACAGCGATTCCCCGTAGGCTAGCATCCGCGGAAACGAACTTTCGTAACCGTCATCCCCGGGGATAGGCAAGTGAAACTTGCATCTCTTGATTTGGGCCATGTCTTAGGCCATTTACCATGCTTTAGCGTAAAAGAGACTAAACGGTGAAAGGATAGCCGTTTAGACGCCATTGACCTAGCTTGACAACGAAGCTTGGTCCGTCACCCCCATCATGCTCATATGTCACGTTTACTTTAAATTAACGGTACGCGAATATGTTCATGTCATTGCATTTTGCCTGTCACGTTTAAATTCCATTAACGGTACGCAATTATCTGCTCACGGCATTGCATAGTGATTATTTATCGTGACTGCGTAGCACACGCTACAATACCATGTTTCCTGGCTCGTGTTCCAGAAGCGAGCCCTGTAGTTGCTAACCCCAACGCTCGGATACCGGCTAGGTGTACCCCTATGCCAAACACACACTTCTTTTCCTGGCTCGTGACCAGAAGCGAGCATAATGAGTTGCTAACCACAACGCTCGACACATGAGGGTGGGGTAAGAGATAAGCGGCCACCTGAGCACAAGTGGCTTGATCCGCCACTCCGGCCAGCAGGCGAAATCTCTAGTGTTTAAGTGATTGATAGTGATAGAGATAAACGGACTGAGCCACGAGCTGGCCAGCAAGTGGACTCTCTATGCACTAAGTGTTAAGTGATAAGTGATAAGTGATAAGTGATAAGTGATAAGTGTTAAGTGTTAAGTGATAAGTGATTAGTGAATTGGTAGCTTTTGCTACATCGTGCATGCTTGTCACTCTTTTAAACTGTTGCATCATATTCAACTGCCATGCCATTGTTTAACATTTAAATGCTAGGTTGTTAGTCACTTTCAGTTTCCTTGCCCAAGTCTTTTTAGACTTGCTGACATGTGCCCCTTTCTCTTTTGGGTGACGCATGTTAGACCTTGAGCCTGAGTTGCTTGCTGAGGGTGAGGTGTTTGCGGACGCCGAGCTTGCGCCCGTGTTGGACGGGGAGTACGTGGACACTAGGGACCAGTCCTAGTGTCTTCGTGGTGTTTTACTTTTGTTAGACAGTTGTTTTGTTGTCGGTGCGTAGCACCTTTACTCTGTTATGTCGTTGCTTTTGTTTGGCCTTGTTCTGGGCCCTTAGACTCTTTCTTTTAGCCTGGAGGCTTTTCTGTGATGTTGAATACTTTGTGGACAACCGTGGGATTGGTATTTTATATCCGTCTCATATTATTATTATTGTTGTTGTTTCGTTTGCAATTACAGGGACCTGCTTATACTAAATTGACGCTTATCGGGTTTGGGGCTTCACCGCTCCACTCCCGTGCGGACCTTTTCACGTCTCGCCTCCATTTTAGGGAAGCGGGTCGTGACAGTTCATGAGAAGAATTACCCGACGCATGATTTGGAGTTGGCCGCCGTTGTGTTTGCTCTTAAGATTTGGAGGCATTTCCTGCTGAGTGAGAGGGTGAAGATTTTCACCGATCACAAAAGCTTGAAGTATATTTTCACTCAGAAGGAGCTCAACATGCGACAGCGTCGATGGTTGGAGCTTATGGCGGATTATGATATTGATTTGCAGTTTCACCCTGGCAAGGTGAATGTGGTTCCTGATGAGCTGAGTAGGCTTCCAGCGGTGATGATTTTGACCTCGCAGTGGAGATTGCAGCAGGATTTTTGCGAGTCTGGTGTTGAGATTGTTCTTCCTGGGGAGGCTTCTTCGTTGATGTACATGCAGGTACAGTCGACGATCGTGGACCGGATTAAGGCTGGCCAGGCTGAGGATCTGAAGCTGGTGAGGATTCGGGAGCAGGTGGAAGCCGGTATGCGGACTGACTTTTTGATTCATGAGGATGGCTCGCTGAGGTTTGGAGCCAGGTTGTGTGTGCCAGCTGGAGATATTAGAGAGGAGTTGATGGTGGAGGCACACAGTTCGCCGTATTCTGTGCATCCTGGTGGCACCAAGATGTACCAGGATCTTCGTCTGAATTATTGGTGGCATGGTATGAAGAGGAGTGTGGCTCGGAGTGTGGCCAAGTGTCTGGTTTGCCAGCAAGTGAAGGCGGAGCATCAGCATACGGCCGGGTTGCTACAACCGCTTCCGATTCCGGAGTGGAAATGGCAACACATCACTATGGATTTCGTGACTGGACTACCTCGGAGTCCGAAGCAGAATGACGCGATTTGGGTGATCGTGGATCGATTGACCAAGTCCGCGCACTTTATTCCATTCTGAGTGGGACAGTCCACTGAGGCGCTAGCGAGGAGATATATGGAGGTAAAATTCTTTTACCCTCCGTTTTTATTTCCTTTTCCTAGTATGGATAGTGATGTAACATGAATCGTACAGGAGGTTGTGCGACTTCATGGAGTCCCCGTGAGTATCGTGTCGGACAGAGACACGAGGTTCACATCTCAGTTCTGGCAGAGTTTGCAGAAGAGCTTGGGTACGCGTCTGAGTTTCAGCACGGCGTACCATCCGCAGACGGATGGCCAGTCCGAGAGGACGATTCAGATTTTGGAGGACATGCTGAGGGCGTGCATGTTGGATTTCAAGGGTTCGTGGGAGGACCATCTACATCTGGTGGAGTTTTCTTACAACAACAGCTTCCAGGCGAGTATTGGCATGGCGCCTTTCGCCGCTCTTTATGGGAGGAAATGTCGATCGCCATTGAGTTGGGATGACGTTGGTGATCGGGAGCTGTTGGGACCTGAGATGATCGTGGAGGCCGTGGATATCGTCAGGAATATTCGGGAGAGGTTGAGGATTGCTCAGGACCGTTTTAAGCATTGGGCGGATGCTAAACGTCGTCCTTTAGAGTTTCAGCCGGGCGACCATGTGTTCTTGAAGATTTCCCCGAATCGCGGTGTGATTCGTTTTGTGAAGCGAGGGAAGTTGAGCCCGCGATACATTGGACCGTTTGACATTTTGGAGAGGGTTGGCGAGGTAGCTTATCGCTTGGCCTTGCCGCCATCTTTGGAAGGAGTTCACAATGTTTTCCATGTGTCGCAGCTTCGTCGATACATTAGCGATCCATCTCACGCCGTGGATTTTTCGGAGATTACCGTTCGCCCCGATTTGACGTATGACCAGCATCCAGTGCAGATTCTGGACAAGCGTCAGAAATCGCTTCGGAACAAGATTGTCAATCTTGTGAGGGTGATGTGGAGACACGGCTCGCCTGGAGAGTCTACTTGGGAGAATGAGGATGAGATGTGAGAGCGTTTCCCACTTTTGTTTCCGGACACGCGAGTGTTTGGAAATTCCGAGGACGGAATTTTTCTTAAGTTGGGGAGGATGTAACGACTGGTTTTCATGTATCTGGATTTATTATATTATAATATATGTTTTGGTGGATTTTCTCCTCATGTGTGGTTTTCGTCTCCGTAACTTTCATTTTCGATCGTTTCGTCGTGTTTTCTCATTTCTTCCTTAGGATCGTCGATTTCGGAGTAAGTCATTCATGACGGGCTCCATAACGGTCGTATCTTACTATTAGATCAAGCCTAGGAGTCTTAGGAATCGATCCCGGGGCTCCGCGCTCCGTATCGGAACTTTTGGTGCTAATTAGCCGGTGTAAGAAGGGCCACCGACCGACTAGATGACGATCCAGTCGGTCGAAAAACCTTCTTGAACCGACTAGTTGGCTTTCTAAATTATTCTGGAGTTACTGTTTATCGTTAGTCGGTCTAAGAACGTTGGTTGACCGACTAGGTTGCAAACTAGTCGGTCGGCAATGCTTCTTTAACCGACTAACTCATCAACTATTTTTGACACTAGTTACTGTTTACTCTTAGTCGGTCTAAGAACGTTCATCGACCGACTAGATCTCAAACTAGTCGGTCAGTAGTTGTTCTTGGACCGACTAACTCTTAGTTCAGGTTTTCGACTGGAGTTACTGTTTACACTTAGTCGGTCTGCGTTGTTCAACCGACCGACTAGATCTCAAACTAGTCGGTCAACAGTTGTTCTTTAACCAACTAAGCAGTGCGGGAAACCCTAGTTTTGCCTTAGCCGCCACCAAACTCTATAAATACCCCTCCAAACGTTTTCTTCTCCTCCCTCACGACCTAAAACCCTAATTTCTCCCCCATTGAGCCCCCATCTTCCTCAAACCATTAATCCTTCATCCCAAGCTCATCCTCCATCATCCAAACCCTCCCTCAACTCATTCCACCTCTCATCTTCCCCAAATCTCCATCAAATCCCCAAAATCCCCCAAAACCCTATTTCTCCAAACTTCTCCAATCATTTCAAGATCTGAACCCTAGGTTCCCCGGAGCGTTTCTTCTGTCGCCGTGGTTGCTCGGCGTTATTCTCCCGTTCTCTACGCGGTAATACTCGATTCCTTTAAATTTTAGCATAACCCACATTGACATTGTGAAACCCTAATAAAATGGATTATTAGATTAGGGTTCTAATAAGAAATCAATTTAGAATCACTGTGCTAATGATTGTTTTGCCATAACAATGGTCCATTCCGTAGTTAGCTTGTGTGACGATCTTCATTGCTCGTCAATCCCGGTATCAGGCAAGTGAAACTTGCATCCCTTGATTTAGGTCATGTCTTAGGCCATTTACCTTGCTTTAGTGTAAAAGAGACTAGACGGTGAAAGGATAGCCATTTAGACGCCATTGACCTAGCTTGACAACGAAGCTTGGTCCGTCACCTTCATCATGCTTGTATGTCACGTTTACTTTCCCTAAACGGTACGCGTATTAACTGTTCATGTCATCCATGCATCCTCAACTGTTATTGCATTATAACTGCCATGTTTAATTTCAATTAACGGTACGCGAATATGTTCATGTCATTGCATTTTGCCTGTCACGTTTAAATACAATTAACGGTACGCGAATATCTGCTCATGTCATTGCATGCTTGAATACTCATCGTGATTGCGTAGCTTCGCTACATACTTGTACTATTTGTCCCGGCTAGGCACCCACCTTGCGTGGGCACCATCTTTGCCAAATACACTTTCTGGCTCGTGTTCCAGAAGACGAGCTCAACACAGCCTGAGGGCAATAGGGCACTCGTTGAGTGATCCCTTGTATTTGATGCTTGAACACAGCCTGAGGGCAATATGGCACTCGTTGAGTGATCCCTTGTACTTTACTTGTTACTTGACATTACATGTCACCCCTGAAGGATCCTGTCCCAAACAGAGTTAGGATCGATAATATGAAGTGTAGACTTACGCTTGCGTACGCTGCACGGTAGTCTACGAACTTCGCCTTCGGATTCGCCACGACGGATCGAGTCTACTCACGAACGGAGTAAGGCTACTAAATCCACAATCTAAATCTCTATTTTAGATTAAGAACTTGGATGGAGGGAGAGGAAATATTTCTGCAGAGCTTCGCTATGAAGAAGATGCATGCATGAATTTCATGCAAAAAGTGTAAGGAAAATGGCTACCCTTGGGTCTTATTTATAGCCCCCAAGGTAGTTATTTTAGGGTAAGTTGTTCCTTTGGAACAACTTAATTAAGGTGTACCATGATGCATGGCACATTATAAGCTTAAGTTGTACCATATGCATGGTACAACATAAGCTTAAGATATTCCCCCTTTATTAGCCATATGTCGCATGCATTTATGCATATATAATGCGACTTTCCCACTCATACAGAGATCCTCTCCGCAAGGGAACAGATTCCCTTTGCACACGACTTCGTGTGCGCGACGTTCGAGGTCCGTATTCCCTCGTACATCCCCCACAAGGGTGTACAAACGTCTTCCATATCCAACATCTCCCACTCACACTTGAGGGGATTGTAAGAGAACGTCTTTCCCTTAGTTCTTTCATCTATCATACCGAGAAATAGACCGTGCGACCGTCATGCGCGTAGAGTCTGTTGTTGTGCACTTGTTAGAGATACACAACGACCTCGAAGGTGCAAAGTTGAGTAGTTCAACGCATGCTTTACCCTAAATTATTTCTTCACATTTTCTTGTACTTTATATTCAACAATTGAATCCCATCTGGATTACAATTGGCTGGCCAGCTTTGAATCACTAAAGTCCAAATGCGAATATGAAATCAATCTTCCTCTTCTTGCGAACCTTCTGATCTTGACTTGATTCGCTTTTCTAACGTGCCCCGCCGAGCCGAATTACCATAGCCCATTAGTAACACGCTAAGATAGCGATCATCTCGTCAAATCTAAAGGAACCAATTGGAGTCCTTGAGGGTAAGAGTTAAGACCCGTATGGCCTTTGAGTCTCACATAATAGCAAACACTATTGCTACTAACTTAGTGGTCGAAATGCATACGTGGTATGAACACGTATTACAACATCACTCCTTTCCCATGGAGAGTATGTCTTAATGATGTTGTACGGATGAAAAGATCAGACACCACAGTGCCTATCTTTTTGAGTCCCCTTACTACTCGTGAAATATTCACGGACTCTCATCCTGCATAAGACAGATAGGATTTTAAAAAATCCAATGAGATCTTTATAACCTTGTGATATAGATCTCAGATCTTTTGTAAGCATCCATATGATGCAGATCTTTCATTCGACTATCTTGTTAAAGTCATGACTCTAAATCATTCGTCTAATGATTTTGACTTTAAACTAGTCTCATCTCTATCTTATCCATCTGATAAGATAAGGCAGTTGCTCATGTGAGAGAGCCAACCTTTATCTGTCCGACATACACACAATTCAGCTGAGATTTCAAAAATGTACACAAACATTTCTTAAGAAATTCATATGCAATGTTTGAAAAAGAACTTATTCTTTTATTAAATTTGATCTTTCTTAGACATGGGAATATATATTGGTACAACTCAGCTTATACGCAATCCTTGGGATGATAAGTGTTTATAAAACACATTTCTGGGGATTGCTTTCGTAAGCTGATCCTCTATCATCTCATGCGTAGATATGTACCTTATGTCTACCTTCTTGGTTTTATCATAGTCTTTTGCAAATCTGCAGTTCCTTTAAGATACTGCATTATTCTCTTAACCGCTTTCCAGTGTTCTTGCCCTGGGTTGGATTGGTAACAGCTTACCGTTTCCAACGGCAAAACAGATGTCCGGTCTCGTACACACCATAGCGTACATAAGACTATCAACTGCACTGGAATATGGAACTTTTTCCATAATTTCCTTTTCCTTTTGGTTCTTTGGACACGATTCCAGATATAAATTATCGCATATGCTTATATGAATATCAATGGACTTGCAGTCCTGCATATTAAATCGTTCTAGAACCTTCTTTATATAAATCTCCTGTGAAAGAGAAAGAAGTTTCTTCGAACGTTTCCTTGAAATCTTAACTCCAAGGATATATGTGGCTTTCCCTATGCCTTTCATCTCAAATACTGATGAAAGCCAAGCCTTGATACTCATCACAAAGCCCTTGTCATTTCTGGCTATTAAAATGTCATCTACATATATAGACATAATAACATGCTTGCTTTTAATCCTCTTGATATATACGTAGTTATCTTCATCAAGTATGGAAAATCCATTTGATAAGACAATTTCTTTGAAATCGTATATACCATTGCCTCGAGGATTATTTAAGACTATATATGGACTTACGAAGTTTACAAACCTTATGTTCGTTTCCTTCTTTTACAAACCCTGTTGGTTGTTCCATATAGATCTCCTCGTCCAATTCTCCATTGAGAAAGGCAGTCTTTACATCCATCTGATGTAATTCGAGGTATAAGCAAGCTATCATTGCCAGAATCAGGCGAATCGAGGTAAAACGCACAACAGGTGAGAAGATCTCTTGTTGCGTAAAACCTTTCGCGACAAGGCGAGCTTTATATCTATCTATAGAGCCATCAGCCTTATGCTTGATCTTGAGAACCCATTTGTTCCCAATTGCTCTATGTCCTCTGGGTGAGTTAACTAAGTCCCAGACTTGGTTAACTTTCATGGATTTCAATTCCTCCTTCATCGCTTCCATCCATTTGTCTTTTGCAGGGCATGATGTGGCATATTTGAGATTCTTCAAGTCCTTCAAGTCCTTGTTGACTCGAATTTAGATCAATTCTAATATCACTCCCACTTGAAATGTTGTTAGAATTGCTCCCACTTGGATCATTATTCCCGTATGGAATAGGATAATCGTCATTCGTATAATCCATTGGTGAAGGTTGAAAAGTATTTTCGTTTTCACCAAGAATTCTCCCACTCGAATGAGGTAATCCTTCTTGATCACAAATCTCAAATAGAGATAAGTCCTGACTTATCTCGCCCTGTCTTGGAAACTTGTTTTCCAAGAAAGTGACATCCCTCGACTCAAACTCAATTAGCACACCATTGTCTTCCTGACTAACAAAAACATAACCTTTGGAGTTTAATGCGTATCGTTTAAAGATACATTTCCTTCCCCATGGCCCAAGTTTGCCATACTTATGGGAGGAAATATGTGCGTTGAATGCACAAACTCAAGGTAAAATGTTTAAGTCAGGAGACCTTTGGTTCCACAACTCATAAGGAGTGGAGCTAACTGATTTCGAGGGTACGCGGTTTGAAATGAAAACGGTTGTCAATGATGCATCACCCCAAAAGGTGATTGGCAAGTTAGCTTGCGCCATCATTGAACGGACCATTTTTCATTAAAGTCCTATACCTCCTTTCTGCAACACAAATTTGTTGAGGAGTATAAGGCATAGTTACCTGATGTACTATGCCTTTTTCATCACAAAGTTCCTTTAAACTTGTTGATTGATATTCACCACCCCTATCTGTTCGCACGACCTTAATCTTGCGATCTAATTGATTCTCCACTAAACTCATATAGTTTTTAAAGCAGGTTTAGTGCTTTCACTTTTGTGGGATATCAAATAGATATGACCGAATCGGGTGAAATCATCAATTAAAAGTGATGAAATAGGACTTCCCGCGTCTTGTCTTGACATTCATCGGACCACATATGTCCGAATGGATAAGCTGTAATGGAACCTTGGCCCTTGTGCCGGTTCCAAACGGCTTGCGACAAGATTTCCCAACAAGGCAATGTTCGCAGGTCGACATTTCAACCTTTGAAACATTTGATAGAAGGCCACGTTTGGCAAATCTATCCATACGCGTTGGTCCAATATGACCTAGCCTTGTGTGCCAACAAATTATATTAGACTCATTAGTCAAAGAATTTGTCACAAGGAAATTTTTCATTACATGAGGAATCATATATTGTACTTATTACAATAAATCCTTTGAAATACATAACCCAGAACCAATAAAAGAATTATTACAAAATAGGTCCACTTTACAATCATGAAGGAACCAACTATTACAAAGACCCATTAAATTGACCACAGTTTTAATATTCCTTTGAATATATGGAATGAAGAGAACATCATGTAGTAGGAGAGTGAGGCTGTTGTCCAAGACAAGCTTGCGAGTCCCAACGCCTTTCACTTCAACACGTGTGTTGTTTCCTACATTGATCCACTTCATTCCTTGGGTATCCGGTGATACTCCATGAAGGACCGTCTGTCCTTTGCTATGTGGTCGGTGGCACCTGAATCAATTATCCAAAAATGGATTAGATTCCACAAGAAATAGTGGACTAGAAACACATATGTAACTAGTATTACAAGTTACCTCGTCACTTCCACTCGTACACGAACGAGCATAGTGACCGAGCTTGTTGCACTTGAAGCACTTGATCCTTTTCAAGTCTTTCTTCTTGTGCCATTTCTTGTGCCCACCCTTATGTTTGGGTTCCTTGGCAGACTCAGGTTGCTTATTACGTTCATTAGAAGACTTCGAACGATCTTTACGTTTCTTTCCCCCGTGTGAGGAACTAGCAACCATGTGCACTTCTGCACCTGGCTTGGCAGCCGCAAGCCGCTCTTCCTCTAATTCGAGGTGCTTGGAAACATCGTTGAAGGTCTTGATGCTCTCATTATGAGTGAGATGCATCTTCATCTGATCCCACCCATTTGGTAGGGAATGTATGACTGCTTGGATTTGTTGCTCATCCGTGAGCACATGACCTGCGTCCTTTAACTCTGATATAAGGTTCGCCATATGTCGCAGATGTTTCCCCATGGAATGATCTGGACGTTTCTTATATGTATCGAACTTTATAGTTAAGGCGTGAAGTTTGGACACCGATGTGCCACCAAACTTCTCCTCTAGCTTGGACCATATGTCCATGGCTAGGTCATGTTCTCGGAAGATGCGCATTATGTCATCAGCCATACTGCTTAATAACGTAATGCGTGCTATCTTATTCTTCCGAGACCAAGCATCAAAAGCTTCCTTGTCTCTTCGGTGTTGGGCCGTAGTGCCCAACTCGGGTTCAATCATTACGTTCTTTAGAGTTTCGAGCACTTCTTGCTCCTCTAAAACATATTGTATCTTAATGGACCAAAGTTTGTAATTATCGCCGTTGAGTTTTTCACCTTTGTTTAACTCAGCGACGATATTCTTTGAAGCGGAAGACATTTTACTTTTAAAATGCTGCAAAAGACACAAAACCGAAGGTTCGATCAAAAACATTGCATAAAAATTTCTTAAAATATAACTCCCACTTGAAATGATAATAGAGTATCCCATTTGGATAGTTCTAAAAATTCAAATCCCACTTGGAATTATATTATATTTGATAAGTTACTTTCGAAAAATATTGAAGATGTTGTTCTAGAATCGAAAAGGTCTCTATGATTCCAATCACCATCTAGAACAACTTTCAATATTCCCCCATCACTTATCAAACAATAGTACTCTTATAGTACTAGCAGCGGAAAATGAGCATTTGATAAGTTACTTTCGAAAAATATTGAAGATGTTATTCTAGAATCGGAAAGGTCACTATGTTTCCAATCACCATCTAGAGTAACTTTCAATATTTCTCCCTCACTTTATCAAATGTTAGTACTCTTATAGTACTTTGCAGCGGAAAAGCGTTTTTGAAAACGTATTTTTCAAAACGAATTTAAAATACATTGGCTAATCTCCGTAGAGTAGAGCACAACGTCATAAGTTCATTGGCTAATCTCCGTGGAGTAGAGCACAATGACATGGCTAATCTCGCATGAAGTAGAGCATTACGGCTAATCTTCAAGGAGTAGAGCACAATTACATAAGTACATTGGCTAATCTCCGTAGAGTAGAGCACAATGACTTAGCTAATCTCGCATGAAGTAGAGCACTATGGCTAGTCTTCAAGGAGTAGAGCCCAATGAAAAACATCATTAAAACGTTAGTCCCGTATGAACTAGTCGGCACTGTGGTTAGCCCCGTATGGGCTAATCGACACATTCGAGTTTCACCAATGCCTTTTGTCACCCCGTATGGGTCAGTTGACAAATTTGCAGTTGACCCAGACCTTCTGCCAGATTGGTCGACCAAAAACACAAAATTGGTCGACCAATTTTCCGGACTGCAACTTCTTCCCGGCCAGGGCCTCTGCCCTGGCCGGTGCTTGGCCAAGGGCCGGCCAGGGCCTCTGCCCTGGCCGGCCAGGGGCCCTGGCCCCCTCGGCCAGGGCCGGCCAGGCCCTGGCCTCTGCCAGGGCCGGCCGGCCAGGCCACTGGCCGGGGCCAGGGCTCCTGCCCTGGCCTCGGCCAGGCCCTGGCCTGAGGCTAGGGCGCCGCCCTGGCCTCTGCCAGGGCGGCCTGGCCGCTGGCCGGGGCCAGGGCTCCTGCCCTGGCCTCGGCCAGGCCCTGGCCTGAGGCCAGGGCGCCGGCCCTGGCCTCTGCCAGGGCGGCCTGGCCGCTGGCCGGGGCCAGGGCTCCTGCCCTGGCCTCGGCCAGGCCCTGGCCGGAGGCCAGGGAGCCAGCCCTGGCCTCTGCCAGGGCCGGCCTGGCCCTGGCAGTGGCCAGGGCGCCGGCCCTGGCCACTGCCAGGGCCGGCCTGGCCGGCAGGGCTTGGCCAAGGCCGGCCACTGCCGGCCTGGCCATGGCCGGCCATGGCCGGCATGGCCATGGCCGGCCATGGCTTGGCCATGGCCGGTCATGGCCAAGGCCATTCGGCGTTGGCCGTCCATGGCCCCTTTGGCCATGGCCGGCCACCCCCTTTGAATGGGGTTGTCGCACTTATTCCTCCCCCTTGATGGGGTGGTCGCCGGTGGTTATTGGCCGTAGCCAACCCCCTCCGCTTGAGGAGAGGGGGTGCATGGCCTTCATAGCCCATTTGGCCATGGTGCACATGCACCAAATTTCATCTTACCCGTTGGAAATAACTACCACCTTCTTCTTCGATGAAGCACCCGTTCGTCGATGAAGCACCCGTTCGTCGAGAAATTAGTTATTTCCTAATGGCCGTGTGCCAAAAAATGAATAACATACTACGTGAACGGTCGGTTCTTCCCGTCACGGAGAGTTCCTACCATATCCGTAATGATAGGAGACCCTAACGTGAAAAGAACAACCGCTGCGTTCTCTCCGTCACGAAGCGTTCCTACTATATCCGTAATAGTAGGAGACCCATTCGTGAAAAAGACAACGACTCGTTCATAGTTTCGACGGGGCGGTGGTTTGACCGGGGCGAACCCATATGGCTCTGATACCAATGTAGGATCCTGTTCAAAACAGAGTTAGGATCAATAATTAAAGTGGAGACTTACGCTAGCGTATGCGGAGCGGTAGTCTCGGAACTTTGCCTTCGGATTCGCCACGACGGATCGAGTCTTCTCACGAACGGAGTAAGGCTACTAATCCACAATCTAAATCTCTATTTTAGATTAAGAACTTGGATGGAGGGAGAGGAAATATTTCTGCAGAGCTTCGCTATGAAGAAGATGCATGCATGAATTTCATGCAAATGGTGTAAGAAAAATGGCTACCCTTGGGTCTTATTTATAGCCCCCAAGGTAGTTATTTTAGGGTAAGTTGTTCCTTTGGAACAACTTAATTAAGGTGTACCATGATGCATGGCACATTATAAGCTTAAGTTGTACCATATGCATGGTACAACATAAGCTTAAGATATTCCCCCTTTATTAGCCATATGTCGCATGCATTTATGCATATATAATGCGACTTTCCCACTCATACAGAGGTCCTCTCTGCAAGGGAACAGATTCCCTTTGCACACGACTTCGTGTGCGCGACGTTCGAGGTCCGTATTCCCTCGTACATCCCCCACAAGGGTGTACAAACGTCTTCCATATCCAACAACCCCTACTGCTTGATACTTGCTACTTGTACTTTACCTTACTCTACTTTTTACCACCTTACCTTACTTGTCATGCACCATACTTTAACTGCTAGGTTGCTAGTTTACCTTTCTTTCCGTTTCCTTGCACAAGTCTTCCGACTTGCTGACATGTGCCCCTTTTCTCTTTTGGGTGACACATGTTAGAGCCCGAGCCTGAGTTACTTGCTGAGGACGTGGTGTTCGCTGACGCTGAGTCAGGACCCGCGTTAATCGAGGACTACGTTGACACTGGGGATCAGTCTTAGTGTCTTCGTTTAGCTTCTGTTGTTAGACTGCCTAGTTGTCGGGGCGTGGCACCTAGTTGATACTCTGTTATGTTTGTGTTGCTTTTGTTTGGCCTTGTTCTGGGCCTTAGACTCTTTCCTGTTAGCCTGGTGGCTTTTCTGTGACGTTGAATATTTTGTGGACAAACTTTGGGATTGATAATTCATATCCGTCTCTTTATTACTATTATTGTTGTTGTTCCTTTTGCGATTACAGGGACCTGCTTATACTAAATTGACGCTTATCAGGCGTGCAGCTTCACAGCTCCACGTTTGAGCGGACCTTCTCACGTCTCGCCTCCATTTTAGGGAAGCGGGGCGTGACATTATCCTCTCTCGTGCATGTTATGAGTGGGAAAATCTCCGACTTCAGAACTTTAAGTCCGTAGCTGAGTATAACTCAGCTCTTCATAACATCACATCACGCCTGAAGTTGTGTGGTGAACAAGTCTCAGAAACTCGCATGCTTGAGAAAACATATATATCCTTCCATGAGAAGGATGATATTCTCATGCAACAGTATCGTGAACGCAAGTTCACGAGGTACTCTGATTTACTCTACTGCCTTCTTATGGCAGAGCAGAACAGAGACCTCCTACTGGCCACTCATAACCTACGCCCTGCTGGCTCTGCTCCTCTACCTGAAGCTCACACAGTTTCTTTCCGAAAGATGAAGAACAAGCACAAAGGAAGATTCAACAAGGGGAAATCTGCGAAGAAGCAGACCAGAGCTCCTCCCCAGAACAACTAAGGGGAAGAAAAAGAATACGTGGAAGAGGAATACCTCTGGCTAGACGTCTGCTCCCAAGAAAAACTAGAAAGACAAATGCCACAAATATGGCATGACTGGACATTGGTCCAGAGTCTGTCGTACTCCACGCCACCTCCAAGATTTGTATATGGCAAGCATGAAGCCTTCCGCTGAAACAAATCTGGTGGATATACAACCTCCTACTTGGTTCACCGCCAAGGATTTCGAAAATAACGACCTCCTTGACGTAGGATAATTTAGTTATCTTTGATGTCTTTTTCATTTCTGCATGATGCATCTTAAATTATATCTTTCTATTAATGAATCGAATGTAGTTTTTCAAACTCATAAAACTTTTACATTCTTTTCTAGAGTGCCTAGTGCACAGTGCCTCCACGATCCTTCGAAACAGATGTTATTTTAATAGCATCATTGATTATCATGGTCTCGTCACTACAATTTCGGGACTATATAATATAATAGAAGGATGAAGTGAAGCAATTTTATTGCTCCCAAACCAAACGCAAGAAATAATAAAAGATTCTTTATTCTCTCCAAAATCAAAAAGAAATCTGCTAAGTTCCAAGGATATCCGTTTAAACGGATATCACTTGGAAACTGATGATTTCAATAATATTGAATATTTGTATGTTACTCATCATACGGATGGTATTAAAACCATCCTAGAACGTTTTAAAGGACTCCCATCAGGCCTTTATCAAACATACATCCAACCTATAGAATCTAATCTAATAGAGCACCATAAGTGTTATACATCACCAGAATTCAGTCTCTGGCATTATAGACTAGGTCATCCAGGATCAGTAATGATGCACCGCATCATTCCCAATCCCGTGGACATAATTTGAAAAACCTGAAGATTCTTCAAAAGGGTGATTTTCCTTGTCCCCTAACTGGACCAAAATGTTGCAGTTAAATTCCAAAGTATAGGAAGTCGGTCAAGTAGCATCACCAAAATTCAGTCTCTGGCATTATAGACTAGGTCACCCAGGATCAGTAATGATGCACTGCATCATTCCCAATCCCGTGGACATAATTTGAAAAACCTGAAGATTCTTCAAAAGGGTGATTTTCCTTGTCCCCTAACTGGACCAAAATGTTGCAGTTAAATTCCTAAGTATAGGAAGTCAGTCAAGTAGTAAACCTGGTGAGTCCAGTGTCGTATTTCACAGGGACAAACTAATCTACAAGTTTTACAATTGAAACTTGCTTTGGAATAATTTAGCGAAGTATGAACCACCCTTTGAAGGTGAATTTTTGGTTGGGTTTTTGATTTTAGATAAAACGGATACGAAAAATAACGTGAAAAGGTGGTACGGTAAAAGTGAGTGTGATGTGTTTTCTTTAGTGTTGTAGGGTATCATGGTAATCATTCTTCATGGGTATCTCAATCCCTCATCCAGGCCAAGGTATGGGGATCGAAAGTTTTAACTTTACAAGAACGGTGATTTTTTAAGCAAAATTTCATTAACGTTGAATCAGTTGTTTTTCTAAACAATAAAGTATAAGTAGATGAACCTCGCGGTTCATCACCCTCCTTGGGCCCTTCTACGGGTTTGTGCATGTATACGATGTCTAGGTATCTACGTAGGGTATGATTCACCCTCCATTATTAGATACCTTGAACCCCTGACGGGGGGACGCGTTGAAGGCTCGTCTTAAAGATTGTGAGTTTGACGAAAATTCTTTTCCCAAACTAGGCTCACAAACTAAGAAGCCTGAAGCTTTGGGACACTAAATCTTTGTCTCATAATGATCCACGTACTAATCTGTGTGAAGATGAGATCCTGAAGATTCTTCACATTCAGAATACAGTACATCTACTACCGGACAAATTCACGGATAACCAAAAGATTATCAGATCACATGTCCCTGCTGCCAATACGCCAGTTAGGATTGACATCTCCAAAGATAGGTGCAATCCACCACCAGCAGAATCGGCAGTACCTTAAATAAAAAGAGGACGACCGCCTGGCTCCAAGGATAAATTTCCTCGCAAGAGGAAAATACCTGGAGAAATAAAGAATATACCACCACATGATGCTTAGCTCGGATCATTAACCTCTTTCCTCCTTCAGTCCCCCGAAGAGGACATTACCGGAGAAATATCATTAAATTTCGTATGTACTGGGGAGGTATTGGACAGAAAAAGCAATGTCGTCGTCGACGAATTCGCGTTCAATATTGATGTTCATGTCGCTCAATGCGACGATGATATCGATCTACGATCTCTAGCTGAATGCAAACGCAAAGATGATTTGCCAAAGTGGAATGAAGCAATAGGAGTAGAGCTGGACTTACTCTTGAAACGTAAAGTCTTTGGACTAGTAGTCCAAACACCAAAAGGTGTAAAACCGGTGGGATACAAGTGGGTATTCGTAAGGAAAAGAAATGAGAATAATCAGATCGTACGCTACAAAGCACGGCTTGTAGCTCAGGAATTTTTCCAACGACCGAGCATATATTATGAAGATACATATTCCCCGGTTATGGATGCGATCACATTCCGATTCATATTAAGCTTAACATCAATGGAAGGCCTAGAAATACAGCTTATGGACGTTGTGACTGCATATCTGTATGTCAATATAGATAAAGATATCTATATGAAACTTCCAGATGGTTTCAAAATACAACCAGAAATAAAAGATAGACCTCAGGACATCTATTCTGTTAAGCTTTAAAGATCATTATATGGTCTTAAGTAATCGGGAAAAATGTGGTATAACAGACTTAGCGAATTTCTTGTTTAATAAAGTTTCACCAATAATGAAGTATGTCCTTGTATTTTCATTAAAACCACAAACATGATTCGTATTTATAGCCGTCTACGTAGACGACTTAAACCTCATCGGATCTCCTGCAGAGATTGATGATATATCTACAAGCCTCAAACTAACATTTGAAATGAAAGACCTAGGTAAAACTAAATATTGTCTTGGCTTACAGATAGAATATCTAAGCGGAGGAATCCTGTTACACCAATCCACATACACAAGGAAATTACTTAAAAAATTTCCATACGGATAAGAGTCATCCTCTAAGTACACCAATGGTCGTTAGATCTTTGGATGTTCATAAGGACCCTTTCCGGCCGCTGGAAGAGGGGGAGAAAACATTAGGTCCTAAAGTACCTTACCTTAGTGCCATTGGAGCACTGTTATATCTGGCAAACTACACGCGTCCCGACAGAGCGTTCGCAGTCAACATACTAGCCAGATACAGTTCAGTGCCCACAAAGTGCCACTGGAACGGAGTGAAGCAGCTTCTGCGCTACCTCCAAGGGTCAGTTAACCTGGAATTATACTTCCCGAAAGGTGGATCTTCCATTTTGATTGGTTATGCAGATGCAGATTACAGGTCTAATCCATACACCGAGAAATCACAAACTGGTTTTGTGTTCACCTTTGGTGGTACGGCCATCTCCTGGAAATCTGTGAAGCAGACCACCACAACAGTCTCATCCAACCACTCAGAGCTCCTGGCGATCCATGAAGCTAGCAGAGAATGTGTTTGGCTTCGTTCAGTCATTCATCATATTCTAGTAACGACCGGCCTGAAGACGGACGACCTTGAGCCAACCATATTATTTGAAGATAATGCAGCCTGTATAGCTCAACTACTGTAACGACCCGCTCTCGAGGGCCCGTTACTTATTTGATATTTGCGCAGGTCCTGCAGGTTACCAGTGAAACCAAAATAGCCACGATGCAGAGATGTACAAAAATACCCAAATAGTATCCAATTATTACAATCCATACTGTACAAGATGTCCCAACAGATATACATGAAAGAAAAAAGTACATAAGTGCAAATAACTCTGGAAGCTGCGGTCGAACTCTGGCGCTATTAGCTCAGGAGCATCTACTTCCATATGTACGTCGTCTGCGGTGCCACGGAGATGAAACCGTAGGTAAGTCATAACAATTCTAAATATAGAAAATAAGCAGTGCACAAGTATGACAAAAGTAACTACGTACAAGCAGATCAGAGTGAAAAGTAAAATACTGAGTAACAACTGTACACAACTGAAAAGTAAAGGCAAACAGAGCTAAAAGGAAAGAACAACTGTATTGTGATGGTGCGAGTGTGCTATGTTATATATTTCCTTCCTGCATGTTCTTTCTGTATTTCCTATATGTATTTGGTGAGAGAGTGCTGCTTGCTGTTGTACTTTAATTTGGACTGTAATAATGTACGCTGGTTTGAGTATTCGTACATCTCTGGATTGTGGCTATTTTGTTTTCACTGGTAAACTGCAGGACCTGCGCAAATATCAAACAAGTAACGGGCCCCCGAGAGCGGGTCGTTACAAGTTTGGTGGCCCACGCAGGTCCGTGCTAACTACCTCATGAACAATATAGCAAGATCAGGATGTACAATATAAAATACTCAAATTAACCTCGAGTACGGGATGTCTCGAGTGTTCACCTGTGTTGGACATACGGGGAAAAGCGTCCTTATTACCATCTTCATTAGGTCTTCCTTGATTCTCATCTCTTCCTTTGAACTCTTAACCCTTGCTTAGGAACTCGTGTTCCATTCTTGGTTATACCCTCCCTAGTAACCTCTTTTACTAGCAGTTATAGTGACTTTTCATAGGTTGAACTATCTACTCACTTTATCACCTTTCCTTCAGTTGATGATGGCACGCATACAAATGATAAGCTTCCTTCAATGGACCATGATTCGGTCAATGTGCTTGGCTAAGTTTGTTGGATCATTCTAGCTAGACTGGGGGTAAGTGATCCTGGCTTAGTCACTTCTCTGGCCGTGTTCCGCTGGACCGCAAGGACGTGAATCATGATTATGTAACGCCCTCGATCTTCATCACTATCACCCTTTCTTTAGCTAATACAGTCACCATTACTTTACACGTTCCATGCACGATACTTACTATACTTGTGCAGTCACGGTACTTTACTTGTTGTACCTTTAGCTACCGATGTAGCATGTTTCACTTGCCTAGCTTGCTTTACACTTGCTCTACTACAGTACAGTTGTTCCCTTTTCCGGTTCGGTTTACTTTTACGACTCAGTTGTGTACAGTAGTTGCTCAGTACTTTACTTTCACTCTCGATTGTTTGTACCTAGTTATTTTTTATCATACTTATGCACTGCTTCTTTTCTATACTTAGAATTGTTGTGACTTACCTTCGGTTCCATTTATGGCACCGACAGACGATGACCAGGTCGAAGAAATTGCCCCTGAGTTTACAGAGCCAGAGTACGACCCGGAGACTGCAGAGTTTTAGCTGTTTGTGTTGGTGTGAGTGTGCTATGTTATGTATTTCCTTCCCGCATTTTCTTTCTGTATTTCTTTTATGTATTTGGTGAGAGAGTGCTGCTTGTTGTTGTACTTTAATTTGGACTGTAATAATGTACGCTGGTTTGAGTATTGGTACATCTCTGGATTGTGGCTATTTTGTTTTCACTGGTAAACTGCAGGACCTGCGCAAATATCAAATAAGTAACGGGCCCCCGAGAGCGGGTTGTTACAACTACAAGCTGGTTACATCAACGGCGACAGGACGAAGCACATCTCTCCCAAGTTTTTCTGGACGCACGAGCTACAGGAGCAGAAGCAGATTGAAGTGCGGCAGATTTAGTCTTGTAATAATTTAGCTGATCTGGTTACTAAGGCATTGCCTAGACGTACTTTTAGAAAACTTGTAAAAGACATAAGGATGCGACAGCTGAAAGACCTACAAGCCTGAAGCTTGTATGGATCAGGGGGAGTCACTTGTGTATTGTACTAGTTTTCCTTAAGCTGTTGGGTTTTCCCACTGAGTTTTCAACAGCTAAGATTTTAACGAGGCAAAACACAGTAACTCTGGATCCAGTAGTATCCCCCCATATTAGCGTATTGGATCCTGAAGAATTCATATGCTAAGTATGGATGGATGAGTGGGAGTGTTATGAATGGGGGAGACCTTTGGTCTCCACCCCACTTACATCCACCATTACACCCACTACTAAGTGGGTGTCCGTTGGGATCCTAAACTTGTAACTCCTCTCATATTATCAATATATATGGCTATGGTATTAACCATTAGCTGCGGCCTTCATATTATTCTAACAAGATTCAAATTATTCTTGTGGATAGAATTTTCCTTTGCAATGATAACAGAGAGATTTTGATCATACAAAATCATAATTGTCAGCTACATATGGCCAATATTACTCTGAGCAGGATTGATTTAATTTTTCAATTAAGAATTTTTGGTATGTTCAAACTGCGGACAACATGCAAAATTTTGCGTGTTGTATGCAGTGAGTAATTTTGGTCCATGCATCAATTTTTACTCACCGTGTACAAGTGACAAAATAAGTAAATATTAAAAGAAAAAAAAAATTATTCACCGCGCACAACAGTTAAAAATTTTGTCAATTGTGCACGATGTGTAACTGGGTTCTATATATTACTTTTTACTCTTCGTCCACAATCGTTGATTCTATGCAGTATATTTCTGGATTTTTGAAAAGTCAATTTCGTTACGGTTGAAAGGTAAAAGCGGTCGTGAGCAGAGCAAAACACTATGTACGCGTATCAATTTCCTTCCCTTGATTATTTTGAGGAGGGAATCGCCTATGTTCGAACTTGCGGCCCTTTTCACCCCCGATGCTAAGAAAATCCGGCACCAATCGACACCGCATCGGAATCTGGAACCGCTGCCGGACTCTCCGGTCCCTCAGGCAAATCCACGCCCAAATGATCATCAACAGCTTCCTCTCAGACCCCTTTTCGCTCAGAGAGCTCGTCTTCTCTTCCGCAATCTCGATCCCCAACTCCTTCTCCTACGCCCGCAAACTGTTCGACCAAATTCCCAATCCAGACTCCTTCGTCTTCGCCACCATGATCCGTGGCGCCTCCCACTCCTCCGACCCCTCATTCGCATTCTCCCTCTACAAACGCATGGAGATGTCCGTCCCCGGGCCCCGCATCCGCCACCATTTGGTCTTCCCTTTCGTCCTTCGGGCGTGCGCCCACTTCAGTTGTCCCGCGTCCGCCATCCAGTTTCACTCCAAGATCGTCAAGCTCGGCCTCGAGAGCCACGAGTTCGTCAGGAACTCCCTCATCAATTTCCATGCGAAATGTGGCGACTTGTCCGTTGCAGCTAAGCTTTTTGTTGGTAATGCGAGGAATGACATTGTCGCGAGGTCTTCTCTCATTGCTGGGTACGCTAAGAGAGGTGAATTGGGTGTTGCCAGAGAGTTGTTTGATGAGAGCAATGCTAAGGATTTGGTTTCTTGGAATGTGATGATTACTGGGTACGCAAAGAGAGGGGAGATGGAAAAGGCTCGGGAACTGTTTGATTGCGTGCCGGAGAGGGATACTGTTTCTTGGAATGTGATGATTGCCGGGTATGTGAGTTGTAAATCTCAGGAGAAAGCAATGAAGTTGTTTGAGGAGATGAGACGGGCCGAAGTGCAGCCGGATGAGGTTACAATGGTGAGCTTGGTATCAGCTTGTGCTGATTCTGGGGATATTGATGTCGGCATGAGGCTGCATGCTTCGCTAAGTGAGCGTGGAGTGAGTATGCAACTTGGGAATGCTCTGATAGATATGTATGCAAAGTGTGGGAAAATTCGGAGAGCACTTGAAGTGTTTCGAGGGATGAGGGAGAGGGATGTGTCGAGCTGGAATTGCGTGATTGGTGGGCTGGCCATCCATGGGCATGGTGAGGAGTCTGTACGTCTATTTGAAGAGATGAGAATGTTGAGTGTTAGACCGGATGAGATCACTTTTGTTAGCATTCTTGTTGCGTGTAGCCATGGAGGGATGGTGGAAGAGGGCAGAAGATATTTTGATCTTATGAGAAATGAGTATGGGATCGAGCCAAACTTGAAGCACTGCGGGTGCATGGTTGATATGCTGGGGCGAGCCAGTCTCCTGGAAGAAGCATTTGATTTTGTGTATGGAATGAAGGTTGAGGCCAATCCGATAATATGGAGAGCATTACTTGGAGCTTGCAATATCCATGGGAATGTTGAGCTAGGGAAAAGAGCGAATGAGGAACTTCTGAAGATGAGATGGAAGGATGGGAGCGGGAGTGGGGACTACGTGTTGTTAGCAAATATGTATGCTTCCAGGGGGGAGTGGGAAGGAGTGGAGAAGGTGCGGAGACTGATGGATGACCGTGGTGTGATCAAGGAAGCTGGTTCTGCCCTCATCGAGGCTGTTAGGTGATAAATGAATAGCTCATCTCGTCCTATTTGGTGGATTCGGAAGCTTGAAGGAAAAGCTGAAGGCATTGTATTTGATGGCAAGTAAGCTGGAGTCAAAAGAAGGCTACAACTGTTTCATTGCTTATGCATATAAGATCATATAAGAATAGCCCTCTGCTGTAGTGGCATTGCTCTTTCAAAATGGTAAGAAGGTGAAATATCTTCAAATGTGGGAAGGCTTCTACAAAGTATATATTGATCGCTTCAAACTTCAAATGTCATCCTGGCGTGAGATATCATTTTTTCCTGGCAAGTAGGCTGTAACCTGGTGCAAGTGAGAATTGAACCGTAGCATTCTTGCCCGCTGCAATGAGGCTATACCGATATGTTGTCACACTTGTGGGATTGGGAAATGGAAATGCCACCATCAAACAGTTCAAAGGTCAAGGACCTCAGCCTTTATACAAACTGTGCTAAGCCATGACAGTTTTGAAGGACATTGGAGCAAAATCTTTATGAAATGGTCTCAATTGAGACATGAGATGATCATCAAGTTCAGCTATCATGGTAGAGAATTGAGAGAATCACAATTCTCTCTTACAGTTTTTGAAGATGGGTCAATGGTTAATATGTCTTTACTTTTCATTTACAAATCAAATTGCCAGAAAAGTTAGGAATGAGCAAGAAACACGGATGCAGGAGAAGATATCTTGTCTAGTATTTTATGGCCACCATCAGACTTATTGAATATCAAAATTTAATTTATGGGCATCATCAGAAGGAATGCTGTATATGCCCTTCCAACAGTCTGGGTTATGGCACTTATCATATTGTTCCTTCCATAAAATGACAATTTGAGGAGATAAATGTTATGTCTCAGTAGTTCAATTTCAGAGATGGATAGCTGCTAATCAACATTCATTCTGGTGTTATGTGGTAGATAACATGTGAAGGTATGTTAAACTCATTATGTAATCTACTTGAGCAGCGCTATACATTTATTTTCAGTCTGCATGATTCTGTTTGTAAAGTTTGAATAATACATGATTTTGTAAATTGTTCCTTCTAAAACCATAAGCTAACAACCCATAGGTTCAAGCCATGACTATGCACTACCCTGAAAAGAATGATCATGTCTAAGAAGCATTCTTCTTGTGATGCTTCTCCCATTCCTTTCGTCTAGCATCAATTGAAGCATCAACACTGGTCCAGAATCCAGGGTAGGGTTCGTAATGAAAAAGCTTCTTAAGTGCCTGCAAGTTAGAAGTACTTCCTGACCCTTGCATTTCAGATCTTCCCAATATTAAATAATATGACAATTACCTCAATGAGAACAAAGAATGGAGCCATTAAAAGTGCTTTGATGAGGTTGTCAAAAATTGCTGGAGCTCGTTTCTATAATAACACATTGTTATTAATTTCTCAGTGGCAAACAAGAAGAATAATACTCGGAGTAAAACTTGTTAATAAATTTGGTGCTTCTGTGAAGGAATTGCAGCAGATGGATTAGGTATACCTCGAACACTCCATGTCCTATGAACTGAAGTGTCCAGCAAACCAGCTGAGTTGCTAGAACAACCTGCTTCAAGAGAAAAAGAATTGATGTCATGGTCACCATTAGGATCTAACCTCAAAAGGAAATCATTCATATGTGCATTTCCTTCTGGTAGTTTCCACTTAATACCTGAAAATAGGATCAAGAAGAAAACCTTTATCAAATGTTTTGGGTTCAGCCTTTTTAAAGGCCACCTAGTTTGTTAAGAATAAAATATCATCTACACTTAAATTTTTTCACGACAATGTTTCTTGTTAATTTGATCTTCCCTGGTACTATTGGCTTTTGCAAATTACCACTCCATAAAACCAGAGCAATATATGTTCTTCTTTCACACCATTTCAAACAATCACACCTTATTCTTAATCATAGATATCGAAGCATCTTTTGGCAGCATTTCATTGCATATCATAATCCTCAAAATCGGACGAGGTTTACAGTTAAGTTACATATATTCTGAAGCATTGTTGAATTGATACATTATTCGTTATGTTGTTCACATGTACTCTCCCTCTATGTCATGAATTTGTACATGAATTAAATTTCATCCCAATGTGGGCTTTATACGTATCCTTCGCTCCGCTATCTTCAGTTGACTGATGTCTTTGCATTCGGTCATACGGTCAGTTATCCAGATAATTAATTGATTATAGAGTGTTTCGTACGGTTGCATCTTTGTAGGTTGTCATATGATAACATGCAAACTAACGTCCCATGATTCTAAACATGTTGAGTACTGTTTATGGTTACACCTAATGATACATGATATCGATGTTATGTTTATTAAAAGTGGTGTAAGCGATGAAAGTTGATGATTAAGGCATGAAAAAGGGCTACATATGAATGAGGGTGTGACAACATCAATTTGCATGTGAGGACTGATATCATTAAGACAGTACTTGCTTAGGTTGTTAGCTAGAGTTAGTTTTTATTCTGTATATGTGGTTTCTCTGTTATTTCCCTCCTGTTAATAAAATGCCCAACTTAAGTTTTGGCTCTTCTTTGGATTTGTTAACGTAAACAATTTATATACATTAAATCATTGCAACATCATAGAAATCCTCTTTTATATGGAAATCCTTTCTTCCAATCTTTAACCTAACACCTTAGCTTATCTCTGGAAACCTATCACCATAACTCAGGGCCAAATCATTCTTTCAGCTGATCGTCATCCGGTTTACCATCTGTGTGCTGTCCTTCCAAATCATAGAGAGTTATTAAAGATTTGGTCATTCCCATTTCATACTAAACAACCAAAATCATTTATCCTTAAGTAAATGTACGACATGTGTGACACTATAGGATTATTTCGCTATGATTAAATCCTCAAGACATTTTATCAAGTCACTTTGCTCACGGCAAAAAGGAATAGATTGATATATCCTTGTACCTTGAATTTTCCAAGACACATGTCTCTTAATTTCTAACGTTTCCAGAATTTAACAATACCCACGTTAAAGAAAACATAAAACATTGAATCCATGTCACCCAAATGACATGAAATCATTATAAACGCGTGAAACCATAATATGATAACACAGATAGTAATCGTATGCGCACATGTTATAGAAAACCCTTTTACTTACTTCCTCTGTATTGTAGGAAACTTTTAAATCCTTCTTTTGTTTGGGGGTTTTGTTATCTTGTTAGTTTAGTTCTGTTAATCATGGTCTGCATTTTATTTTTGCTTCATTTATCACTAAATTCTTGTTAGAAATAAAACAGGAAAACTAAACCAATATCCAAACTAAAGGATAATTTATCCAACACATAATGAAATTATTCTTGCCCAATGAATTATGATAGATCGGATGACAGCCGGGGGAAGGGGTGCGTGGAAGAATTTAGTGATAGTCCTTGCCCAATCCTTGATGTAGCAAATTTCATTATGATAGATCTCATTCCAAATGACTTTGCTACATCAAGGACACCATATCGAGTGCTGGGAAACTGAAGTGAAAAACTAATACCCAATCCCATATAAATTTACCTTTAATAACCAAATAAAGATTTTATGTCTTGTTAATTATTATTTTTTGCGTGCATATTCACTAATTCTACCCTTTTGGCTTATCATAGTACACAAAATATTTATCTCCTATTAAAAAGAAACAGGCAGATGTATCACACATTACATTTACCTTCCATGCGAAAGAGAAACCCATTCTACTCGCAATCCAATCCCCACCAAGCCAGCAAAAATAACACAAAATCGCAGCCAATGAGCCACCCTTCCTGTCCATTGCCACATAAAACAAACCATGAAACAATGCAATGATGAGCCCAAGTTTCAACTCCAAACCGTCTCCTATGGGAAGGCGCACTAGGGGAGAGATGAAATGGAACAAAATGAGGGAGCTGAAGAAAATAGGCCAAACAAAAAGGACGTGGATGAAAATGTTCACTGTGTTGGTGTGGTAAGAGCCATAAAAGGCAAAGTTGTTCTCTAAATCTAAGAACCCTCTGTCCATTTGACGGGGGAACCTTAGATGAGAGGGCTTAGTTGATAGAAATTTCAAGGGAGATTTAATTGGATATTTATAGAAATAAAAAGTGAGAAGAGTGGACCAATGACGGGACATCTGCGGGTTTGCTAAGTATGACTCATTTTCCTTCCATGCAATCATAACTTAGAAATCTCTTCTGTACTGGGAAAGTTAACGTTCAGGGCATGCAATCAACATGAGGCTTTGCATGTTTCTTTTGGGTTCAAACTTCCAATAGCGAAGACTTGGAAGTCATATAGTTTTCATGAATTCAAATTCCATTATTTTCTCGTTTTATTTATTAACATAGTTTTTCTTTATTCCATGCAGAGTTATCAACAATACAATATGCATATTATATCATATTATCAATGTAGCTACAAAATTCTTCAATTTCAGATCTGAACCTTGGAGCACATAGTCTAATTCTAACATGAAATCTTACGTTTGAGGGGGGAAATTTGTATGGGAAGGTTAGCTCAGTATAGAACTGTATATGATATCTTATAGGAAGAAAATACGATAGGGGGATGCAATAATAGCTAATACATGGGATATGTCATCCCCAAAAAACATGGAAAACATGTATATGGACCTATGGTTTATATATACATATGCAAACATTTCTGTGTATCACAATGTCTATTCCATACATGTCAAAATCAAAACAGTTTTGATATTTTCATAAAAATACAAGAAATAACTATTGTAAAGAAAGAATTGCCCACATGTTTAGACTCACAATTTGTTTATGAAAATTGTTATATAACCATAAAATTCTTACATAGTGTGTGTGTTGGGGAGTGCAAAAGCAGAAGGGTTGGATTTGAGATTTGTAGGAGAATTAAGAAAGAACTAAATTTGGATTTCTAAACTAAAATACAAAAGGTATGCCTTTGGGCCTTTTACCCCCAGAGATCATCCCGAGACCAAGTAATCTGCAATACGCTCCTTCATCAAGTCCAAATCGGTTCTAGGATCTAAACTTCTGGCATACTTACTGGTCGCTATGCGATCATCGAGATAACATGTTGGCGACGAACAACTAAACCACAACTTTGTAATTTAAGCAAGAACATCATATCACATTCTCAAAGTAAACAAACAGGGTTTATGAGTATCAAATATACCTCAGATCTGATGACTAATTATATCCAATCACATCACCTCCCAACCGTTCCGCAAAGAGCATAATGGACTATCAGTTTAGCTTAAAGATATAAGTCACATTTTGTTTATAGTTATGTGATACCTAAGTTTTTTGTACCGTTTTGGATATCTCAACCATCTTCCTTCTAACATATACCTTTTGATTTTGATTAGCAGCTTATGCAGTCTTATTCAACCAGGCTACATCAGTAATAACCCAATTGGATGAAATTAAAGCAGCTTATTTTGACCTAGATTTTCGATATATTATCGGTAGTAACTAATGATACATTAATAAATTGAGTTGATTTCACATGATGGTGAATTAGTAATTCATTCGCATATCTCAACTCATGGTTGCCAGTAATCGTAGTATAAACACGTGCTATGGTGGACTTTTGATATAGTAGGTACATCAAGTTTTTGCTTGACACAGTAGAGATCATAACGTTCGCTCTTATAACCATGCCAATCACATAGATCTTGTCTTGTCAATTGCAAAGGTGAAGCCATACTACCAAAGCTAAGCACACAAGTATGGTGTTTTCTACTTTCTGCACATCTTTTTTGGACAGAAACTGTAGACCAACTTTCTGAGGTCAACATATATAGCAATCTATTTCCATCTGATTATTTAGACTCAATGTCTCGTCCGATTGACCAGTATTGTGCATGCATAACCAACTTTAACATTTGCTTCACATGCAAAGAAATCTAAAGTGTGTGGGACATCTCATCTTTTGAATTCCTCAAACACCAAAAGGTTGATTGCTTATGTGGGTGTGCCAGTCAGACCTCCTTGATAAATTTTAAGGGATTTTATTTAATATCAATAATTATGCATGCTCAAACTCATTTTGAGATAAAGCAAATGCCATTTATTTGTTCAACTAAAAAGGTTACAAAGAGTGCATTTACATTCTTCGCAAACCCAAAGTTATAAAGTATGTTTTAAATAGTTCGTCACAAAATGGCTTAGAAAGCAGGCCAGCCAACATTTGCTGAATAGGAATATATCTTAAGTTACCTTTTTTCCTATTCCTAATAAAGTGGTAATTGATATCTATATGTTTGGTCTTTCCGTAATACTTAGAATCCTTTGAGAAGTTAATCACCATCATATTATCAATAAACGTGATTATGTCTGACGCATGAAAGACTACTTCAAGTTTCTGAAGAAAACTCATCAACCAACACACCTCATACATCGCTGCTGAGCCTACCATATATTCTGACTCTATTGTCTAGTACGCCACAATCGATTGCCTCTTGTTGCTCTACAAATTGGTTTTGCCTACAGTATACTGAAGTTTCTAGACACATCTTAGTAGCGATGAGATCAAAGCAGAATATACTCATGCTTGAATAGAAATCCATCAATGATATGATATTTTATCCATGTAGAAATATATTTATGAGAAAATTCACCCTCCTCCAACAAGAATATTTCAACCCTTCACCATCGAAAGAGAAGAAAAAAATCATGCCACCATTACACTGTGTTGAGATTTGTCTTTGACTATTACCATCCATCAAAAACTTATTATTATTATATAAGGATAAAATACAATAGAACAATGACTTGATTAGCTATTCTTGATTGAGACCAAGTCAGCTTTTGAAGAATTCAAGCCCTCCACACCTAAATCTTGCCCTTAAAGCATGTACCATGATTAATTCCAGAGGCAGTCCACATTTTCCCAGTAGACAAACAAAAACAAATCAAAGGATTTGAAGGCCAAAGAAGGTAGTCTACACATCTCAATTATCCAATAAAGATTTATTTTTCATTTATTGGCAATATTCCAGGTTTTAAGAATTAAGAATGTTGGCAAAGGACATAAAAGGTGACCCACTTATAAGTGAAGAGATCTCAATGTGAAGCTTTCGACAAGTGATGCTTTCAAAGAGCACATCTGCTCAAAGATTCTATGTGTCATGGTAAAAAACGGTTTTCATATTGCAGGAATAGCTTTAGTAGGAATTTTATCTACAGCTATTGGGTTGACATCGACATGGAGTTCTATGGGACTTCTCCTGACAGCGATGATTACTGCTTATCTCCTATCTGCAACGGTTTCTGTCGATGTGCGTGTTTGGATATGGAGATGCTTTAAGGGAAAGTCTGAATGATGGAGTTTAGTATCGTGGTGTAATTCATGTGCTTTGCCCGGTGTTGGCCTTGCCATCTTCACATTTCTGAGCATCATAGAGGGTACCTGTTGGTATCTGTTGGACTAACCTACAGATGCATTGTCACTGAGGATTCGATCTGGTGGTGGAAAGCTATCTGCGCTTCAGGCTCAGCCGGACTGTGTATGTTTTTCTGACAGTGAAGTACTTCATTATTGACGGACAGTAGCGATTGAGTGGACTGGAAGCATATGTAGTTTACCTAGGGCAACTGATGATCTTATGTGCTGCCATGGAGTTAGTTTCCAGCACAATTGAATTCCTTTCAGCTTATGGTTTCCTCCGTGTTCTTTTCTTTTTGGAAAAGGCTTGGATTCCCGGTCTGTGTACATACCAAGAACTCCAAAGGCGAGATGTGTGAGAGGTATGTTTCTTAAAACTATGTTTCATTTGAACTGGAGTTAATGTTGGCCACATTTTTAGAATAATGAAATCACATACACTGACGGGAAGACTTTGTAATAAGAGAAACATGCGACAAAGAAATTTTAATCTCGAAAACACAATAGCTAACAGTGTTTTCCCGCCATACTACCGTCTACATGAACCAAAACCCTTATTTCGAGAACATTGAATGAATTGATTGGTCTTCTTATTATGATTGGCCTACCTTTGATTTTTAATGTGACACCAATCATTGGATTGATGAAGTTTCAAGATAGCCGTAAGAGAAAAAAAATACCTATAAAATTTTTAATGCAGTTTGGCACTAGGAATGCATGCCTTATTGACTAGAGTCATCCAGGCCAATGCAACAAGAGAAATATGAGTTTTATCCAATATATGAATCTAGAGTGGGAAGATTTTTTTTTTAAAAAAAACTTTATATAGCAAGATGTACTTGTTTCTCAAAGCGAAACGAATGAAAAATTCTACTCTTGTGCGCTTTCAAATTGGTCTCTTGGCAGATGAACTCAAGGCATGTTCACTTAAAGGGTTACATATACATTCTATATAGCATCCATCACAGATTCCAACTATGTGTTTGCCTTAGTGAGGTCCTCTATCTTTTTCCAAGGCCTTATAATTGACCTCATACATTTTACCCTCCCACTGGGAAGAGCTAAGTCTTTTGGGAGCAACAATCTCTGTCTCTTTTCTTCAAGCCCTTTCATGCCAACACCATGGCATTATTGCTTAGGATGAAATTTGTTGGCACAATTCCTTAGTGAAAATGATGGATGATTTTACATCGACACGGGACATAGATTGCTACCATTCCTAACTACGGAGTTTCAATATTTATGATTGATGTGAGGACATCATCATCTATGATCTTCTCTTTTCCCTTCCCATTTGACGAGCCAAAGATGCGAATGGCCTTTATGATCTTAGCTCGCCTATTATCGTTCAGCTTTGGAGCCTTCTTTAGGTTCTAAATTTTGATTGAAAGAGGAGGACGTTATGCAACCTCTGACATTGTAGCCAGATTCCTCTGTCATCTCCATTATGAATATAGCCTTGCCCTTATCAATTGACTCAGAACATGTCGATACAATGACACCAGGGAAAATGTGAGCATAACCAATGTCTGTTGATATCTTATCCATTATGGGATAACGTGGTGCCATGATATTATGGTGGGTGTCAACAACAGTCATTTGTAGCTTCATGTTACATGGATCTATATGTAATCACATTCAATCATTCATCTTTTTTGGTAGGGAAAGTAGTGTCACCGCTTCACCACGAATCATAGCCTATAAAGGCAATCATGATTGTTCACTTCCTCTCCACCGGAAGAAGGAAGACATTGTTAGTTATTGCATCATCACAAAATTGGTTTTGATGATATGCAAATAATTTATGCTGCTAATGATGTTTTTATGAGATCTGTGAGTGTAGGAAACAAAGTCAACATGGTCAACCAATTCACTCAAGCTTACAACAAATGATGACATGGAGTCAAAACTTGAAGATGAAGAGTCAATGGATATGGAGCTCAACATGAAGATCAGTAGCTTATCTAAGGACTCATGATGTGCACAAGCTTCTCAAGACAAGTTGAATAGCCAAACAAGACACCAAGACTCCAAGATATTATGTGAGTAATTTTGTAACTTAACTTAGACTATTAAAACCCAATAGTTTGAAGCTTGTACACACGTGGAAAAATGTTATTTCCACTTTGAAAAAATATTTTGAACTTATGAAAATACCTTGAAAACGTTTTAAAATCATTTAGATAGAGTATCATATACTTTTTTGATGCTTTTTTGATAAAAATCTATGTATCAGAAAAGTAGTCGACTCCCTGGAGTATAGGGGTCGACTGCTGAGCTTAAGAAGCTCTTATGATTTACTGGAGTTGCCAGTAGTTGACTCGTGTTGTCAAGGTAGTCGACTCTCGGCCTAGTAGTTGACTCTCTGAATTATAGGAATCGACTCCCCAGTCCCCAACGGTTTTATTTGACTTTTTCCTTGATTGGCACAAGGGTATCGATTTGGAGCCATTGGAGAGCAATTTTGGGGAACTGTTTAATGTAGAAATTATCTTTATATACAGAGAGATGGCTTAAGGGTTTTACAGGGAATTATTGAAGAATTTTGGCAATTTCTGAAAGCAATTTTCAAACATTTTCAAAGTCTTCTAATCTCTTTATTGTTTTCTTTATTGGCCAAAGTTTTCAATCTCTCAAGGCTTTTAAGCATTCTAATTTCTTAGTCATTGCATTGTGATCTTCTCAAGCTTTATCTTGATCATTTTAAGATCACAGTCAAGTTTTCATTTGATCTCCATTGCTTTATTTTCATATTTTTTTTGACATCAAAAAGGTTTTTCCTTGGTCACATTTCACATTCACAACGTGCTTCAACTCATTGGCTATAGGAGGGTGTAACATCCTCATTGTCAAAAGCAAAGTGTAAGTTAAAACCACAAGGGTGTTTGGTAAGTGGTAAGTTGTATTGGATGTTGTACTTGTAAAGAACCTCACTTGTTCCAGGTCCTCGTGGTAAAGCGGATGTTCAGTTGTGGAATCCCTCTTATGGGAGAAGAGGCACGGTTGTAAGAAGCTTTCACTATTGAGATAAGGTTGCTCTCACCCGTGAGTTGGTTAGTGGATAATCCAATTGGTGCTTGGGACTAGATGTGGCCACAGAAGGGTGACCAGAATAAATTGCTCGTGTTTGCATGTGATTATTTCTTGTCTCTATTACTTGCATGATATTGTTTATTTTCGCTGCGCACAAATCTTGATTGCAAATAATTGAGTTGTTGATTAAGTGCATTTCATCCTCTTCACCTACTTCAATGCAGGGGTTCGGCGAGACCCGTACCCTCAACATGCTCTCCTCGAAGAATAGAAATGGACCACTTTTCTTGCCAATGAAAGCTCCATGTACTTCTTCACCAACGTTCTCCCCTTGGCTGGCAGATCCTTCATCAGAGTGTCTTCATTATAAATGCCATTTGAAGCTTATCAAGAACTCCCTGATAAGATCTTTGTGGAGACGAATTTCTACTTCTGTATCTTACTATTGTTTTGCGTACATATGGCAAACTTATCATCACTCTTATTGAAGATGGTCGTATATTGATCAAATACAAACAAAAGATGCTGTGAGAATCTACCTGCATAGTGGTAAGCTTAATCGTTTTTGGTTGGAAAAATGTCCTTCCCCTGCAAATGGCAAGAAGAAGCTTGTGTTTGGACTAATCGCCCCTTTCAATTGGATGTTGAGCTTTAGAAGGAGATGGTTGATGTGTTCAATGTCAACACTTATAGTTCTGACCTATTGGAACCAACTCATCCTCGTTCAAATCCCAATCCTTATAGACAATGTATTTCCAATGCTGATAAGTAATGATTCTCTCCTTAAGAAGGTTTTTTGCTCTCTTTTCAAGAGCTTTGATGCGAACATAATAATGCTTTTCATAGAATGCTTATAAATTACATTGATAGAGACTTGATAATAACCATGGTCGAAAATTTGGGTGAATTTTTCAAAAATCTGTGACTATGTGTGGAACCAACACAACTGAATATGTTCATTGATGCAATTGGCCTTTTACGAATTTTACCAAATAAATCGAAATTTTAAGCAAATTAATAGAAAAAATCACAAATTTCTCCTGAATTATTGAAATTTATTGAAATTTTAAGAAATTTGTACTGTAACACATCCTAAGTTACTCGAATCAGAAACACGTAGGCTAGCAAGAGAGCACATTAATCACAGCTACAGGGAAGTTGTGATGATTTTGTCTCCTATTACGCATATATATGTATATAACTTTGTATATGCACTAGTCATAATCCGTTTCGTGGGCACAGTTCATTTAAGATTTTCCTCCGCAAAATCTTTGTTCCAAAACATTATTTATACAGTCAAATTTGTGCGGAACAACAATTCGGCGTAGAACAATAAATTCGGCTAGGGCGCCCTTGAGTCGGAACAACAAATTAGCGTAAAAAAATTTAGCGGGCGTCTTTGGCGCGAAGGGTAGAAGTGCATAAGTGTGTGTGTGTATGGTGTGTGGGTAAAAAGTGAAGTGAGAGGGTTTTTTTAGCAAAAAGGGGAAATAGGTGATATTCTGCGCAAATGTAGTGATTGTGGTGAGTTTGAAAACAAAAGGAAAAAAGTGGTTGTTTTTACAAACACTCATCTCAACCCTTCTTTTACCAAGATTAAATTCTAGTCATTCTTCTATCAACCTCTTTATACATCAGCATAACATAAGCTTGTCCCAGTCAGCCCTAGGATTCAAAAACAGTTGTGTTTTAATATATAGATGTTACCTTCCCAAAAAATGTATATGCATGTAGCTTTACCGCTTTAAAGCACCAAATGATTTTCAAATTTTTCGAATTGTTTGAAATTTCGGATTTCTAATTATTCAAAATATATACTATTTATCTTTTATTAATTAATTAATTAATTAATTTTATTTATTTTGAAGCTCTGCTTTTGGAAGTGTTTGTGAAGAGGAGAAAATGATTTATTTTCCAAACACGAGAAAATTATCTTTTATGCAAATTTCATCATCGATTAATTTTACACTTTCATCTCTCATCGTGAAAATAATGTTATAATAAAAGAATAATTATCTAAATCTCAGGAAAAAAAGCGGGAAACAAATAATTGTTATGAATCAACTACTGGGGGAGGAACCCACAGCCTTTTATTTATTGGCAGGATAGGAGAGTAGAAAGATAGGTTACATAGATATTGGTGTATCTCTAAGATACCAGCAATCCTAACCGACTCTGGATTTCCATTCACAACACTCCCCCTTATCCAGACATAGGTGTGGCCTCTGCTCAAGAGTACTTCGGGATTCTGAGCGTAATAAGAGTCTCACATGGGGTGAATACTTCAAGATCCTGAGTTGGTGAGGTTGCTTCGTTAAAACCTTTAGCTATGGAAAACCATGTGGGAGAAACCATAGTTAAGGAAAACGAGTACAATCGCTCTTTAACTCCCCCTGATTTGTTCAAGTGACTCTGCTCATGAATACTTCTGGATTCTGAGTGTCACAGAGGGGTGGATACTTCGGGATCCAGAGTTGATGTGATTTGCCTCGTTAAAACCTTTGGCTATGTAAAACTTAGTGAGAAAAATCATAGCTAAGGGGAAAGAATACAAATTCCCTCAACTCCCCCTGATCTGTAAAAGCTCTTAGGCTTTCAGATCTCTTAGGCTTATCTCATCACTCCTATTTACAACATTCCGAAAATATACATAGATTACAAAGTTATCACAATTAAGCAGCTGCTGAATCCAGAAACTCTGGAGAGGTGTGCTAAGTATCGTCGCCTCTGATGTGGTCTTAAGATTATGTGGTCAGCTCCACAATACCAGCCTCTATCCCAATCGTCACTGGGATGTGATGTACCAGCAGGCGCTCTCATATACACCATTGGTGTGGTGAGGATATCGGAATGATAGGATGATGTTGCCATCATAAATTGCTTTGCAGATCTATTGTAGATGGCCATCCCACTGTGGGTACCCATTCTGTGATTTTTCAGTATAGGGACCAGACCTGTCACCTGCATTTGCATAAACATTGGAGGATGATACTACGTATTGTAAGTCCAAATCTTTCGACCCTTGGAGGAAGTGCAGAAGGCTTAAATCAGGTCTAATGGCCCTTTTAGGTGCCAACTATCTGTGGCTAATGAGTTTACTGCAACTGCTATATCGGGACGCGTGCAATTAGCCAGGAGTGCCTGATTGCACTTAGATAAGGGACTTTAGAACCAATTATATCCGCCCCCTCTTCCAGCGATCGGAAGGGGTCTTTTTGTACATCCATAGAGTGTACTGCCATAGGTGTACTTGGGATGACAATGGTCCTTTTAATTTCTTTAACGCACTTCTGGTCGTATGTAACAGGATTCTATTAAGATAGTAAATCTGTAAGCCATGACTTAATTTATTTTTGCATAGGTCTTTCATTTCATGTTTAATAGTCATGCTTGAACAGATATTTCGGTTTTCTCTTCAGGAGATCCGATGAGATTTAAGTTGTTTACAACTATGATCTCAAATCATGTTCTCTACTTAGATGCAAAGACAACCCTCAGTAGAAATCATTGCTTTGTCCAGTGATTCTCTTGGATGTACATTTATTATTCTTATTGTTTTTCTTCAATAGAATAGACGTCCCGAAATCTATTCAGGCATTTAAGGAAATGTGGAAATTATCTTTACCAAGATATCCACGAAGGTATGCCGTCACAACATCCAATAACAACATATCCATAATTTTCCTTCGCCAAATCGTAAGGTATTTGCTTTTGATAACTTAGGGAGACTGATGCATCATTTATGAGACATACTCATTTTAATTTGTTCGATCCCTAGTTTTAGCGAAATTTTCCTTGGTAATTGGGCGATAGGTTATACCTTATAGCATACGATTTTGTATTTATTTTTCTTATGTGTGCAATACTTTATTTTATCCACAGGTTTGACACTTTTTGGTGTCTGGACTTCAGGTCCGAACATTTCGTGTTTCATAAGTGAGTCCAGTTCATTTTTTATTGCCTCGTTCCATATATGGCCAATCTCTACGTTTGCATTCTAGCAACGGAGTATGAAACGATAATTTATAAACATCATCGCTTTTGCGATATATATGGCAATATGATACGTGAATATATTGTCGACAATTATATTCTTTCTGTCCAACACCTCCCCAGTACGTACAACATTTACTTTCAATTTCAGTTTTTTCCTGCATTTCCTCTGCAGTGGATCACGGAAAGGGGTGGGGGTATGGACATCAGCCCATTGTCCTGCGGTAGTATTGTCTCAAGGTCTCCAGATATGTTTCTTTGTTCTTTTATTTTCATCCTTGGAGCCTGGTGGTCTGCCTCTTTTCTGTCGAGAAGCAGCCACTTCTGATGCTGGTGGATTGCATCCATTCTCGGGGATGTCAATCCTAGCTGGAGTATTTGCAGCAGGGATGTGTGATCCGATAATCTTCTGGTTGTCAGTAAATGATTCCGGTAATTGGCGAGCAGTGTTCTGTATGTGGAGAATCTTCATGATCTCATTTTCACGTTGTATTGTTACCGGATCATAGTGGGTCAAGCTTTTTGTATCACACGTTATAATTTGCTTCGCGTCGGATTTTCCAGTATTTGTGCCTATTTTGGGAAAAATCGTCTCATCGAAATCACAGTCTTCAAGATGTGCCTTAAATGCGTCTCCCGTTTGGGGTTCTAGGTATCTTATAAGTGAGGGTGAGTCAAACCCTGCATGGATACTTAGGCGACGTTGAGGACCGTTTTTGTCCTCTGTGATGGTGCGAGGGGGATTTAAACTACGCGACCGAAGATTCTCAGATGAGAAATGTTCGGTGGCATTCCATATGCAAGTTGCATTAGATACTTTGATCTCCAGAGGGTCTTATTTTCATTTACGATGCACCATGCAGAATTTACATGTCCCCATGCATCCATAGGCAATCGGGATTTAATGGACGTACAATCCATTGGAGTCTACTTATCAGTGACTCTGCCGACCCATTTTGGGTATGAACATGCAGCACTGTATGTTCATTTTATATTCCCGTTGCTTGCCAGTACTCTTGAAATGACCGGGAGGTATATTCCCCAACATTAACCAGACTTATTTTGTTTATTTGATTGTCTGGAAAATGTGCCCGCACCATTTTTATTTGTGTTAATAGCTTTGGAAAAGTTAGGTTACGGGTCATTAGTAGACACACATACGAGTATTTGAGGATGCAATTACCAGTACAATAAAGTACCAAAAGAGCCCACTAGGGGGTGGATTTGTCCACATCAATCTCCTTATTTTTCTTACGAGGAAGCGTGGATGTTCTTTTGTCAGATTTTAATAGAGATGGCCTTGTAATTTATTTTTCCCTTATAAGGGATGCGATGGAATTCTCCCTTCTGAAGAATCTTCTGGTTCTTCTAGTCATACTCATAGTATAAGATGCGGTGCATCATTACTGATCTAGGGTGGCCAAATCTATCATGCCTACGTAAAAACTTGGCTGGTGTCGGGCACTTCAGGTGGTATGGTAGAGGCCTGTAAGGCTCTCAAAACGTTCAAGTATGGATTTTACTCCTTTTTCTTGAGACGTTACATACAGTAATTTGTTTTTCATTTACATTTGTTGTTTCCAAATGGAATCCGTTGAAACGGATGTCCTTGAAACTTAGAGAGTTTCTTTTGGAATTCGGAGAGATTAGAGCATCCTTTATTTTTGTTTCTGTGTCATTTGGGGGGCAACAGTGTTGCGTTCCCTGGATCTTCAATATGGCCCTGATGTTGGGCAATGTATTAAAAGATCGTATGTGTTTATTGTCTACGAATCAGTCATGAGAGCAGTTCATCTATTAAAAGATGAATTATATATGTACATTTTCAGAGAAAACATTTTCATTCAACAATCAAATTACATAATATGAAAGCTCTCATAACATGAAATGTTCTAAACAGTTTGTTAAGATAAAAATAGAAGGCTAATCAAGCAGGTCATCATATTTGAAGTCGTTAGCTGTAAACTTAACTGGAGCATCAGATGTCATCAGGTTTGTTTCAGCTTTATTTTTATTGTTCTCTTTATACAAATCCTGGAGATGATACGGAGTATTGTACACTCTGGACCAGTGGCCTTTCATGCCACAACTACGGCACTGGTCTTCCCATTCCCTCTTGGGTGGGGGTGCATCATCTCTATTTTTGTCATTTCTGCGCCAGGTGAACTTCCGCTTACTTTCATTTCTTCGTTTCTGGACTTGGCCCCTAGCCCTTTTGTTATGTCCCCCTTTCTGTGGTCTTTCTTTTCTTTTGATGTCCCTCCTCTTTCGGGAAAAAGAGGCATTATGAGCTTCTGGGAGGGGGGCAGTGCCAGTGAGGCACATGTTGCGAGTGGCGAGGAGAAGCTCTCTGTTTTGTTCAGCCATGAGTAAACATGACAGCAGCTCAGAATACTTGGTGAACTTGCGTTTACGGTATTGCTGTATTAGTATCGCATCTTTTTCATGGAAGGACGTATACGTATTTTCCAGCATGCGATCTTCTGAGACTTTTTCACCACACAACTTCAGGCATGAGGTGATGCTAAAAAGTGCTGAGTTGTACTCAGCAATGGACTTAAAGTCCTGCAGTCTCAGGTTCTCCCACTCATGTCATGCCTTTGGGAGTATAACATCTTTCTGATGTTTATATCTATCCTCAAGGGCAGTCCATAGCTCAAATGGATCTTCGACTGTAAGGTATTCAGCCTTTAGGGTCTTGTCTATACGGCGGCGAATATAGATAATGGTGTGCGCCTTTTCTATATCGCTTACATTTTCATTATTAGTCACTGCAGAAATGAGGGACTTTGTCCGCAGATGAAACTTCACATTGAGCTGCCAGCTCAGATAGTTTCTTCTTGATGCATCCAGCACTTTGAAATCGACACTAGTGATTTTAGACATTTTATCTAGCAGAGCACAAATTTGCATGAATTAATATTTTAAACAATAAACATTTTCATGCGGATGCAATTTTTAAATGAAGGGCTAATTGCGTGGATCGGCCAGTTCCACATAAATAAAAAGTCCAAAGTCCATTACAGTCCATATTACACAAATGAAAGCTTTAAAAAAAAGAAATTACAACTTTGGAAACACCTTGGGTCCCATATAAGATCTTACACTTCAATTGTGGCCTCTGTCTATATGGAAAGTGATATTCGGTCTTGGACATTTACATAAATTTCTCACTACAATTTCTCTCAAAAATAAAAGAAAAGTGCATGAAATAAAATGTGGGACTTAAACAGCCGATCCAAAATCGTAATTTAACCATCCATGCAAAAATTTGTGCTCATCAAATATTTTCAGCAGACATTTTCATCACAGGCATCACATTCATTTATATTCGCAGAGAGGGATAAACAATTTAATTACTTAATAATTATTAGACCACCGTTAGGTTAGCTGACTTACGGCAGAGCAGTCGCAGAATCTTCCTAATTATTAAGTTTTTAAAATATGCACAACCATACACAGTTTATCCGCAGAAAAGTCCAAAAATGATGCAAAGCATATGTTAATGATTCTACAAAGGAAATCATTAAATGCAAGGGTTGTGCTAGTTTGGTTTATCCAAAGAGATTGGAAAAGAGCCCAATAATTAGACATGTTCTACGTAAAAGGAAAAAATTTTCCTTTTTAATTCATCCCCAAATGTCCCCAAAAATTCCCTTGTTGCCACATAATTTACCGTGATTTTTCATGAATTTTTAGGTCTCCAAAACGCCATTTTTAATCAATTTTTAGCCCAAAAAGCTTTGAAAGCTTATTTATAAACCTCTCCCTTTTCTCTGTTTTTTTTGAATCAATAGTCCTGCGGGCCTGAGGCCCGCAGTTTACTTGCGGGCTTCAGGCCCGCAAGGCTGAAGACATAGAATTTTTTTTGTGTTATGGGCTTCAGGACCATTAGGGTTAAGGGGTTGTGGAGCGGCGGCGACTAGGGTTTGCCGTCGCCGCCGCCGGTTGTTGTTCGGGGAGCGGCGGCGACTAGGGTTTGCCGCCGCCGCCGCCGGTTGTAGTCGGCCCCCTGGGGGGAGAATAGCAATGGCGCCCCCCTTTAGGGGGGGGCGATAGGGCGGCGGTAATCGTCGGCCCCCCCCTTCGGGGGGACAGCGGCGGCGTCCCCCTTTGGGGGGCGATAGCGGCGGCGCCCTCCTTCAAGGGGGGATAGGGCGGCGACAATCGCCGCCCCCCCCCCCCCCCCTCGGGGGGGACAGCGGCGGCGCCCCCTTCAGGGGGGCGATAGGGCGACGACAATCGTCGGCGCCCCCCCTTTGTGGGGGCGGTCTGTAGCAAGGAGAGCCGGCTCCCCCCTTCGGGGTGAGCAATCACCGGCGCCCCCCCCCCCCCCCTTTCGAGGGGGGGAAGGGGGTCTGTTACAAGGAGTGTCGGCTCCCCCCTTCGGGGGCGGGGGGTCTGATGCGTCGGTGGTGAACCCCCTCGCTTCAGGCGGGGGGGATACACGCAAGGGGGACGGGCGGGGGAGCGGCCGGCGGCTAGGCCGCCGGCGGGGGGGTGGAATAGGATAAAACCCTATTATTCAATTATTTTCAGATTTTAAAACATGTTAAAACATGATTTTTGGGGTGATTAGCCCGGATTTCACTACGATCTTGCGAGATCTATGGAGAAAACGATCATACGTATGATAAAAGCGACATTTTTAGCGGGAGTTACCTCTGTTACGACCTAAAGATCGTAGGGGTCCCACCCGAATCCGCCCACATGATCCATGGACTCTCCGCTTCATGAAAGGGTCGCCACCCCGAAAATCCGGGGCAATATGGAGACGGGCGCGCCTTGTAGCGTTCCCCGACCCGGTCGAGGCGAACAACGACAGCCGCTCGACCCGCCTTGGGTAGCGCGCTTGGGGACGCTCGGGTAGCTAAGCCGGGCCTACTGGCAGGCACAGACGTATCCTCCCGTACAGTCGAACCATAGCTCATGACCGATCGGTACGACCCGCCCGATTCCCATGAACCGCGGCGCCTAGAGTGATACGGCCTAGAGTGATACGGCCCGACCTATAGTTCGTCGCCAACGACAAACAACCTAGGATAAGGACACGACTGACACGTACGTCACCCGACCGTCTGACAAAGCACCCCCTGGCGGCTGACCCATCTGACAGTTAATGCTTTCGGCTCTGACACCCCGATAAAAGCACCCCCTGGCCGTCGCGCCGCCTGACAAAAGCGGGTCAGGAACCCCTGTTCCCGAGGTCCTTGTCCGAAGCTTCCGCTGACAACCGAGCCAGCTCAACGCATCCAGTCAGCATGCCAGGTCAGCTCCTCCTAGTCACCACCCGTCAGGTATAAATACCCCCTCTCCTCTTACGAAGAGGGGGTTGGAAAATTCTCTCTCATTCCATTATTCACACACGAGAGCAAAGGTCTTCCATATCTTTGTTCTCCCACCTATAGCTCGTCACGTGCGGCGGACACACCGTTAGTCCGACCGGCGTGTCTAGCCCCCGTTTTAAGTCCTATTACTGACTTAGGCATCGGAGGGGCTAAGGGTTAAACCCCAACCCTGTCCTTCTGACGAGTTGTTCGTGCTGCAGGAGAGCTCGCCCCTTGACCAAAGTCGGCTTCAGCCCCCTGCCGTCCTACCTTCCTCAGCTGCATCCGGCGAGATTCGACCCCGTGAGCACCGTCGGCAGCGGGTCCAACTTCTTCACCCCACTAATCACCTGTATAACAGCCTACCTAAACCTTCTTCTCCACATAACCATCGTGCCCTTGGTTCCCCATAATACAAATTCATTGTACGTGAGTTCCACCTCGTAACAATTGGCGCCGTCTGTGGGAACGAAGGGTCACACCCATGTTAGACTCCATGCCGATCTCCCGGAACCCTGACCACGGCAAAGATCCCGTGGGTCAGGAACCGCTCTCTCTACAAATCACCCCGGCGTCCGACCCCCTTCTGGGGATGGGCACCGAAACTGAACATACTTCAGCCCACGCCGCCCTGAAGAGCTTCGAGGCCGTCACTCAGGCCAGGGGAGGCTATCAGACGGCTGGAACGGAGCCTCCGCCCGGCCCCTCAGAGCCCCTGAATGTGAGGCGGAACCTCCACCTTCAGTTCGAGGAGGGGGGAGAAAACAGGGGGCTCACTGAGGAGATTGCGGCCCAGCAAAGGCTCCTGGAAGAGGAGATGGAAGTTGTGCGACGGTGGAGGCGCCTGGGGGAGGCGGCCGCCGCGCAAAGGCGTTTGGACGAAGCGGCCGAGACCGCCCGAAGGGCTTACCAGGACGAAGAGGCTGCTCGCCGCCGACTCCGCCTCATCGTCGCGGAGCGCGAGAGGCTTAGGAGAGAGAACAGGAGCAACCGAGAAGTCCTTGACGAGACGGCGACGGGCCGGCGGCTCGGGGACGGGCGGGACCCGTTGCTGAATAGGTCCCCGCCCGGAGGGGGCAGTCCGCATCGCCTGTACCACCCCTCCGATACCCTGCACGAGGAAGCCGTTTGTCGACAACTACGCTTCCTCACCGCCGAGCGCGAAAGGCTCCTTCGGGAGAATCAAGAACGGATGGAGGCCCGAGGAGAGCTGGACGGAAGGCGCTGGCGCTGGGAGAACCGTAGCCCGCAACCCGTCGAATCCTCGGCCCAGGGAAGGAGCCCCGACAGACGACCGTCGGGCTACTCCCCAGGGACGGAGGACCGTCGACGGCCGAGGCGCGGCCGAAGCCAGACCCCCGAATGGCGGAGAGGGGAGGCGCCGGATCGCCCTACCTATCCGGAGGAGGCCACGCCGCTTGCACTGTGGATCACGTCCGCCCCAAGACCGATAAGGTTCAAACCCCCTCACTTGGCCACGTACAATGGGAGAGGCGACCCCCTCACGCACGTGCAACAATACCGGGGGGCGATGGAGGCGCAGGATGTGGACGAGGCGTTCCTATGCCGACATTTCTCCCAAAGCCTGAGGGACACCGCGCTGGACTGGTACTTTGGCTTGCCCGCAAGATCCGTTGGGAGCTTTGGCGAGCTGTCCCACAAGTTCTGCCAAGAGTTCCGGGCCGGGCGGACGAAGAAGAAGCCCTTAGACTATCTCAGCACGATAGTCCAAGGGGAAGGAGAGACAACGGGTAGATACCTCCGCCGCTTTCAGGAGGAGAGACGGGCGGTGGTGACGTGCGGCGATGAGGTGCTTATGTTGGCCTTCAAAACGGGGTTGCGGACTCGGAGCCTCCACAAATCCCTGCTCCGGGATCCGCCGACCGACTATGAGGCGTTGGTTGCTATGGCGGAGAGGCACGCGTTGGCCGAGGAGACTCTCGGTGCAAAGGCCTTGTTCCCCCCCGGCGAAGCCCTCCCAAGGCGAACCCCGGTCACACCCACGGCCGAGGCAAGAAGAGGGGCATCGTGGTCGCGACCCGCTGGCACGACCAAGGCGGGAACCGCCCGGGCCCCGCCCGCAAGATCACCCTGGCCCGGCGCGCGAGTTCGCTCCGACACAAGGGCACCCTCGAGTCGTCCCGAGACAAGAAGGCCCCCTACGGGCGCATTACACGCAACTCAATGCCCCCCTGATCGAGGTGATGGCCGCGGCTACAAGAGCCGGACTGCTGCCAGAGCCACCCCGAGAAATGAAGTCGGACCCAGCCCGGAGAGATTTTAAAAAATACTGCCGGTACCACCGGGACCATGGCCACGACACCGATGACTGCTTCACCCTCAAGAGGGAAATCGAGCGGCTGATCCAGGCGGGCCATCTGGGGGGCTTCGTCGGAGGCCGGAGACCGGACCGAGAAGAAGGAAACCACCGAAGGGCACGGAGGGCGGACCCTCCTGCAAACGACGAGCGGGAAGAGCTTCACCCCCCGAAACCCGTCATGCGCATAAACACGATATGCGGCGGGCCATCTTCCGGAGGGGGATCGTCGTCAAGCAAAAAGGCGTACGCGAGGCAAGTGATGACGGCGGGCCTTGGAGGGGACCAGAGAGGGAGAAGGATGGCCAACCCTCCCATTACTTTCAGCGACGATGACCTAGAGGGGGTCGAGCAGCCCCACGACGACGCCATCGTCATCGAGGCCCAGATCGGGACAGCCATCGTCAGCCGCCTCCTGATCGACATAGGGAGCTCCTGCGACATCCTGTTCATGTCCACAATCGAAAAGATGGGGTTAAGGCCGACGGACCTGAGACCCTGTACCGGACCCCTCGTCGGCTTCACCAGTCACTCCACCCCCATCATGGGAGTGATCACGTTGCCGATAACCCTCAGAGAAGAGCAACAAGTAGTCACTCGAATGACGCTGTTTGTTGTGGTCGACATTGCGTCGGCGTACAACGGGATCATAGGGCGACCTTACATGGCGGCCATCGGAGCGCTCCCCAGCCTTCTCCACCAGATGGTCAAGTTCCAAACCCCCCCGGGGGTAGGGATCGTACGGGGAAGCCAGAAGCTGTCTAGGAGCTGCTACGTGGGGTCAACCAAGCACAAGGGACCGGAGATGAACCTGAAGATCGACTCACCCGGGCGGAGTTACGACCCCTACCATCCAGAGTTAGCTCCAGCCGATGCCACCGCAAAGAGGAACAGGACCGGCCGCGCCCCCCAGAGCCCCCCCAGAGAAGGACGGACTGATCACTCCAAGGGACGTGGAGCGCCGGTCGTGATACAGCCGGAAACTGTAAGTCATGAATGAAATATCTTGTTCGTTTTCTTATCTTCGAATTTCGCCTCTTCTGCATGAAAATTTCAGTCCCGCCTTCTCAAAGACTCCGGGGCAGGACCAATCCTCGCCACCCAAATCGGAGAGGGGCACAGGCCGAGCTGCGTACTCGCTCCCCCCCCAAAGAAGACCTCCGGGGCAAGTTCACTGAGCTTGGCCACCCAAAACCGGAGCGCCATATGCGGGGTAGGAGACGGCCCAATACCCGTCCGACTATAGAGGCTGCGGGGAGGCGACGGCCCAATACCCGCCCTCTCAAAGACTCCGAGGCAGGACCAATCCTCGCCACCCAAACCGGAGAGGGGCACGGGTCGAGCTGCGCACTCGCTCCCCCCCAAAGAAGACCTCCGGGGCAAGTTCACTGAGCTTGGCCACCCAAACCGGAGCGCCATATGCGGGGTAGGCGACGGCCCAATACCCGTCCGACTATAGAGGCTGCGGGGAGGCGACGGCCCAATACCCCCCCCCCTCTCAAAGACTCCGGGGCAGGACCAATCCTCGCCACCCAAACCGGAGAGGGGCACGGGCCGAGTTGCGCACTCGCTCCCCCCCCAAAGAAGACCTCCGGGGCAGGTTCACTGAGCTTGGCCACCCAAACCGGAGCGCCATATGCGGGGTAGGCGACGGCCCAATACCCGTCCGACTATAGAGGCTGCGGGGAGGCGACGGCCCAATACCCGCCCTCTCAAAGACTCCGGGGCAGGACCAATCCTCGCCACCCAAACCGGAGAGGGGCACGGGCCGAGCTGCGCACTCGCTCCCCCCCAAAGAAGACCTCCGGGGCAAGTTCACTGAGCTAGGCCACCCAAACCGGAGCGCCATATGCGGGGTAGGCAACGGCCCAATACCCGTCCGACTATAGAGGCTGCGGGGAGGCGACGGCCCAATACCCGCCCTCTCAAAGACTCCGGGGCAGGACCAATCCTCGCCACCCAAACCGGAGAGGGGCACGGGCCGAGCTGCGCACTCGCTCCCCCCCCCCAAAGAAGACCTCCGGGGCAAGTTCACTGAGCTTGGCCACCCAAACCGGAGCGCCATATGCGGGGTAGGCGACGGCCCAATACCCGTCCGACTATAGAGGCTGCGGGGAGGCGACGGCCCAATACCCACCCTCTCAAAGACTCCGGGGCAGGACCAATCCTCGCCACCCAAACCGGAGAGGGGCACGGACCGAGCTGCGCACTCGCTCCCCCCCAAAGAAGACCTCCGGGGCAAGTTCACTGAGCTTGGCCACCCAAACCGGAGCGCCATATGCGGGGTAGGCGACGGCCCAATACCCGTCCGACTATAGAGGCTGCGGGGAGGCGACAGCCCAATACCCGCCCTCTCAAAGACTCCGGGGCAGGACCAATCCTCGCCACCCAAACCGGAGAGGGGCACGGGCCGAGCTGCGCACTCGCTCCCCCCCAAAGAAGACCTCCGGGGCAAGTTCACTGAGCTTGGCCACCCAAACCGGAGCGCCATATGCGGGGTAGGCGACGGCCCAATACCCGTCCGACTATAGAGGCTGCGGGGAGGCGACGGCCCAATACCCGCCCTCTCAAAGACTCCGGGGCAGGACCAATCCTCGCCACCCAAACCGGAGAGGGGCACGGGCCGAGCTGCGCACTCGCTCCCCCCCAAAGAAGACCTCCGGGGCAAGTTCACTGAGCTTGGCCACCCAAACCGGAGCGCCATATGCGGGGTAGGCGACGGCCTAATACCCGTCCGACTATAGAGGCTGCGGGGAGGCGACGGCCCAATACCCGCCCTCTCAAAGACTCCGGGGCAGGACCAATCCTCGCCACCCAAACCGGAGAGGGGCACGGGCCGAGCTGCGCACTCGCTCCCCCCCCCCCAAAGAAGACCTCCGGGGCAAGTTCACTGAGCTTGGCCACCCAAACCGGAGCGCCATATGCGGGGTAGGCGATGGCCCAATACCCGTCCGACTATAGAGGCTGCGGGGAGGCGACGGCCCAATACACGCCTGTAACGCCCCGCTTCCCAAAACACGACGGAAGCGAGAGCGTTACTGGGCCCGCTTGAACTAGAGCTGTGAAACTAAAGTTCAATAAGCGTCTGTGGTAAAAACGCAGGAGAGGTCCTTACATGCTTTTCAGAAACAATAAAAATATTCATACATTACAAGCCAATCCAGAATTATAAATGTTCGTACACGCAATACATCAACAAGCCACAGCTGGGCCAAAGTAAAGACGTACACTCAACAATAACTGAAAGCAAACTAAAGTAAAGCAGCAACGGCAAAGTCCACTAGTCCTCCGCAGGGAGAGACTCTGCGTCTACAGTGAACTCCTGACTCTCCAAGTCAGGTGTCTCGTAAGGAACTTCCTGATACTGAAACTCAGAATCTGACATACATCCAAAAACATGAATGTATGTCAGCAAGGGTCTGCAAGTAAAAGGTTAGAACCCAAGGCAAGAAATATACAAATTTATACTGCATTTAAGAGGCGTTAATAATTTAAATGAGATGGCGACAACAAGATTTAAACAAGTAATTTATAAAATGGAATAAAGTAAAAGACATCCTATCATGCAATTCTAAGCAGTTTAACAATGAGAGGAATCCTTTCTTTGGTTCATTAGCATGGCAATTTAACAGAGATAACAATTCCAAGTTAGTAAGTTGTTTCATGTTAGCATTTCACGTATATTAGCATTTCATGTCTGTTAGCATTTCATGTCTAAAAAGGATTCACGCCTTTAGGTCGTGATGAGCGAGTCGTCCTTCTCACGGGGGTTTACCATGATTGGCGCTAACCCACCGCCTATGGGTGGTGCCCTTGAAGAGAGTACTCTTTCATACGCCTAGTGGCCGCCCAATCCAACCCCACCCAAGATTTGTGCTGGAACACGAGCCAACCTAATTCACGAATTACAAGCACGAATTTGTCAACTCAATGACATCACGAAAGTCACGATTTCGCCTTCGAGGCACACGATCTCACGATGTCACATGCTAGTTAATTATTTCAAGGCATGCAGCAATTAAATAACAAGACCAGTTTACTTTATACAACAATTTCCATGGTTACGAGAGTAACGAGCAACATTTACATACAAAAGACTAATTTAACATCCAACTTCGTAAATTCATTATAAATCGTATACTTGCCTGATTTCGTTGATTTTTGGTGTCGTTGGGTTCGTCTTGACGGGTACTACGTATCGGGACTGCTGGTTCTCTGTTTTGGTTAAAGAATTCACAAAATTAGATTTTTCGTGAAGAAACATATTATCGTAATAATCTCAAAAATGGGTTCATTTTAATCTATCGGTTTGTCCGGTTAGTGTGGCGTTTATATGGGGTTATTGTGCCTTATTTTATACTGGTTTTATTACTCTAATCATCGTTTACGAAGTCGATACATGCTGAAGTAATTATTATCATTAAGAAGCTAATAACAATCTAACAATAACTTAAGCTAATCATATATTTAGACATGGCATTAAATAATTCACATATTAATTTTTTGACCTAGGGGTAACAAGTAACATGTTAACAAATAAATAAGCCTCTCTCTCTCTCTATCTCTTTCTCCTCATTACTGTTATTATAAGACCTAAGGTTGGCACTCATTAATACCTTTATAACTTTCTACCTACATGCATGCTGTCAACCTAAGCCCATATGCTCACAGAGTCACAGGCTTCCTTTTTCATTCTATTTTTGTATGTTTCTTTCGTTCCCCCCCCCCCCCCCTTTTCATTGTTTTATATCAAACTTTGTAGATCAGCAAGAAATCGAAAGGGGTCTTGGAAAACTCACACGCAGAGGAAGAGGGGCCACGCTCGCGCGGAAGGGAGAAGGGGACGCCGGCGCTCCGGTGATCCGGCGGCGGCCGTCGGCGCCTGGCGCAGTTCTGGGCGGCGGTCCGGCTTCTGGGCGCGCGCGATTGGCTTGAGACGGCGGTGGCGCACGGGTGGAGGCGCGAGGGTGGTGGCCGGCCTTGGGTGAGGGAGGAGGAAGGAAGAAGAAGAGAAGATAGGAGAATCTCTTTTGGGTTTTTTTTTGTTTGAAGATCTGAAATCCTAACTTCAGATCTGAGCTTGATTTTGTGTTTGTTTGGATCTAAGATTGTTGTGATGGGGATTTTCCTTTCAGATTTGAGGTTGTGTAGATCTGAAGCTATTTTTTTTTTCAGATTTGGGGATTTGGTTGAGTTTTGAGAAGAAGCAGAAATTTGGGTGATGATGGTGGATTGGGTTTGTTTAGGTTGATGAGGGTTTGTATTGATTTGGGGAAGATGAAGAACAAATTTGTATTTTGGAAATTGTTCCTGGTTTGTTTTTGTTTGTTTTTCTTTTTTTTTTCTTTTTTCTTTTTTTTGGCTTCCAGAATTTGCAGGAGAAGACGTTTGGATTAATAGGATGATCAGGGAGACACGCTTTATCATTCGTCAAACCCAAATTAATATGATTATGATGTGTGTTTAATGAGATCTGAAGACTAAAGGGAAAGGAGAGGCGTACAGCTTTTCTCAAACGAAAAAAAAAGAAAGCCAAACGTGTAGGTTGTCGTTTTAGGTAGGGTTAAGTTAATCACGTAATTAAGTAAGTTTTAATAGTAAAGTAAAAAGTAATTTGTGAACGTAATTAAAGCAATTTAGACATTTGTAATTAGTGACTTTAAGATGTAATTAACAAGGTAATTAGTGAAAGTAATTAGCAGGATAATTTATTTAAACTTGTTGGTAAATAATGATGACACGGTAAAACGAAAAATAGTGACGCGTTCGCTTCAACACGTACGGGCGAAAAGTTAACTGGATGACAAAAGTAAAATATTGGCGCGCACAATCGAAGACTCGTCTAAAAGAATACCGGCCGTTACATTCTACCCACCTTAGAAAAATTCCGTCCTCGGAATTCTTATCAACTAAGGAGCAGGAAATAAATATGGATAGCACTCTCGTATCTCATCTTCTCGCTCCCAAGTAGATTCTCCTGGCGAGTCACGACGCCACATAACTCTGAGTAGATCAACAGTCCTGTTCCGGTTAACTTTCTGACGTCGATCTAGGATCTCCACGGGTTGTTGTTCGTACGTCAGATCTGGTCGAATTGTAATCTCCGAGTAATCCACAGCATGAGAAGGGTCGCTGATATAACGACGAAGTTGGGACACATGGAAGACATCATGAACTCCCTCCAAGGATGTTGGCAAAGCTAAGCGGTAAGCTACTTCTCCAACTCGCTCTAGCACATCGAATGGTCCAATATATCTCGGACTAAGCTTGCCTCTCTTCCCAAATCGAATCACTCCTCGATTTGGTGAAATCTTCAGAAACACATGATCTCCCGGCTGAAATTCCAAAGGACGTCGTTTAGCATCTGCCCAATGCTTATAACGGTCCTGGGCAATCCGAATCTTATCTCTGATATCTCGCACAACATCAACTGCTTCCACCATCATCTCTGGTCCCAAGAGCTCTCTATCACCTATGTCATCCCAACTCAGTGGCGATCGACACTTCCTCCCATAGAGAGCAGCAAAAGGCGCCATGCCAATGCTTGCCTGATAGCTGTTGTTGTAAGAAAATTCCACCAGGTGCAAATGATCCTCCCATGAACCCTTGAGATCCAACATGCAAGCTCTCAACATATCCTCCAAAATCTGGATAGTGCGCTCTGACTGTCCATCAGTTTGCGGGTGATACGCAGTACTGAATTTCAGACTGGTACCCAAATTCGTCTGCAAACTCTTCCAGAATTGAGACGTTAATCTCGTGTCACGATCTGACACAATGCTCACAGGGACTCCATGTAAGCGCACGATCTCCTACACGACATAATTTACGTCACGACTAGTACTAGGAGGAAATTATTAAGGTATGAGTTGGGTCATTACCTCCATATACTTCCTTGCTAATATCTCCGTGGATTGCCCAACTCGGAAAGGTATAAAATGCGCAGACTTGGTCAATCGATCAACGATGACCCAGATCGCATCGTTCTGCCTGGTGCTACGAGGTAAGCCAGTCACGAAGTCCATCGTGATGTGCTGCCACTTCCACTCTGGAATCGGCAGAGGTTGTAGTAGTCCAGCAGTGCGATGGTGTTCGGCCTTCACTTGCTGACACACGAGGCACTTGGCAACGCTACGTGCCACACTTCTCTTCATCCCATGCCACCAGAAATTCTGACGAAGATCCTTGTACATCTTAGTACCCCCAGGATGAATAGAATAAGGCGAACTGTGAGCCTCATTCATTAACTCCTCTCTGATATCTCCTGCAGGCACGCAGATCCTACTACCATATCTCAAAGATCCATCTGCGTGAATCAGAAAATCTGTCCGAAGTCCTGCTTCAACTTGTTCTCTGATCTTCTTTAACTTGGCATCTCCAGCCTGAGCAGTCTTGATTCGATCCACAATCGTCGATTGAATCTGCATGTTCATTAATGACGATGTGACTCCCGGTAGTATAGCTTCAACATTCATCCTTCGCAAATCCTGTTGCAATCTCCACTGAGCTGTGAGAATCATCACTTCGGGCAGTCGACTCAAGGCATCCGGTACGACATTCACTTTCCCTGGATGGAACTGAAGATCGATGTCGTAGTCCGCCATCAATTCCAACCATCTGCGTTGTCTCATATTCAGCTCCTTCTGAGTGAATATATATTTCAAACTTTTGTGATCAGTGAAAATTTTCACTTTCTCACTCAGTAAGAAATGCCTCCAAATCTTCAAAGCAAAGATGACGGCAGCTAACTCCAAGTCGTGTGTCGGATAATTCTTCTCGTGGATCTTCAACTGCCGAGAAGCATAAGCGACTACATGACCGTGCTGGTGCAGAACGCATCCAAGTCCCTTGCCCGATGCGTCGCAGAAAATCTCGAAGCCTCCGCTTCTGTCCGGAATAGCTAAGACTGGTGCAGTAGTCAGTCTCTCCTTCAAGGTAGAAAAAGCTTGCTCACAAGAGTCTGACCAACTGAACTTAACATCATTCCTTGTCAATTTTTTCATCGGCTCAGCTATCCTCGAGAAATCCTAGATAAATCTGCGGTAGTATCCAGCCAATCCAAGAAAACTCCTGATGTCCGATGCCGATCGAGGTGTAGGCCATTCACTGACTGCTTTGACCTTCTCCGGGTCCACTGAGATACCAGCTCCTGATACTACATGACCAAGAAATGCAATTCTAAGCAGTTTAACAATTAGAGGAATCCTTTCTTTGGTTCATTAGCATGGCAATTTAACAGAGATAACAATTCCAAGTTAGTAAGTTGTTTCATGTTAGCATTTCACGTATATTAGCATTTCATGTCTGTTAGCATTTCATGTCTAAAAAGGATTCACGCCTTTAGGTCGTGATGAGCGAGTCGTCCTTCTCACGGGGGTTTACTGTGATTGGCGCTAACCCACCGCCTATGGGTGGTGCCCTTGAAGAGAGTACTCTTTCATACGCCTAGTGGCCGCCCAATCCAACCCCACCCAAGATTTGTGCTGGAACACGAGCCAACATAATTCACGAATTACAAGCACGAATTTGTCAACTCAATGACATCACGAAAGTCACGATTTCGCCTTCGAGGCACATGATCTCACGATGTCACATGCTAGTTAATTATTTCAAGGCATGCAGCAATTAAATAACAAGACCAGTTTACTTTATACAACAATTTCCATGGTTACGAGAGTAACGATCAACATTTACATACAAAAGACTAATTTAACATCCAACTTCGTAAATTCATTATAAATCGTATACTTGCCTGATTTCGTTGATTTTGGTGTCGTTGGGTTCGTCTTGACGGGTACTACGTATCGGGACTGCTGGTTCTCTGTTTTGGTTAAAGAATTCACAAAATTAGATTTTTCGTGAAGAAATATATTATCGTAATAATCTCAAAAATGGGTTCATTTTAATCTATCGGTTTGTCCGGTTAGTGTGGTGTTTATATGGGGTTATTGTGCCTTATTTTATACTGGTTTTATTACTCTAATCATCGTTTACGAAGTCGATACATGCTGAAGTAATTATTATCATTAAGAAGCTAATAACAATCTAACAATAACTTAAGCTAATCATATATTTAGACATGGCATTAAATAATTCACATATTAATTTTTTGACCTAGGGGTAACAAGTAACATGTTAACAAATAAATAAGCCTCTCTCTCTCTCTCTTTCTCCTCATTACTGTTATTATAAGACCTAAGGTTGGCACTCATTAATACCTTTATAACTTTCTACCTACATGCATGCTGTCAACCTAAGCCCATATGCTCACAGAGTCACAGGCTTCCTTTTTCATTCTATTTTTGTATGTTTCTTTCGTTTCCCCCCCCTTTTTTTCATTGTTTTATATCAAACTTTGTAGATCAGCAAGAAATCGAAAGGGGTCTTGGAAAACTCACACGCAGAGGAAGAGGGGCCACGCTCGCGCGGAAGGGAGAAGGGGACGCCGGCGCTCCGGTGCTCCGGCGGCGGCCGTCGGCGCCTGGCGCAGTTCTGGGCGGCGGTCCGGCTTCTGGGCGCGCGCGATTGGCTTGAGACGGCGGTGGCGCACGGGTGGAGGCGCGAGGGTGGTGGCCGGCCTTGGGTGAGGGAGGGGGGAGGAAGAAGAAGAGAAGATAGGAGAATCTCTTTTGGGTTTTTTTTTGTTTGAAGATCTGAAATCCTAACTTCAGATCTGAGCTTGATTTTGTGTTTGTTTGGATCTAAGATTGTTGTGATGGGGATTTTCCTTTCAGATTTGAGGTTGTGTAGATCTGAAGCTATTTTTTTTTTTTCAGATTTGGGGATTTGGTTGAGTTTTGAGAAGAAGCAGAAATTTGGGTGATGATGGTGGATTGGGTTTGTTTAGGTTGATGAGGGTTTGTATTGATTTGGGGAAGATGAAGAACAAATTTGTATTTTGGAAATTTTTCCTGATTTGTTTTTGTTTTTTTCTTTTTTCTTTTTTTTTCTTTTTTCTTTTTTTTTTTGGCTTCCAGAATTTGCAGGAGAAGACGTTTGGATTAATAGGATGACCAGGGAGACACGCTTTATCATTCGTCAAACCCAAATTAATATGATTATGATGTGTGTTTAATGAGATCTGAAGACTAAAGGGAAAGGAGAGGCGTACAGCTTTTCTCAAACGAAAAAAAAAGAAAGCCAAACGTGTAGGTTGTCGTTTTAGGTAGGGTTAAGTTAATCACGTAATTAAGTAAGTTTTAATAGTAAAGTAAAAAGTAATTTGTGAACGTAATTAAAGCAATTTAGACATTTGTAATTAGTGACTTTAAGATGTAATTAACAAGGTAATTAGTGAAAGTAATTAGCAGGATAATTTATTTAAACTTGTTGGTAAATAATGATGACACGGTAAAACGAAAAATAGTGACGCGTTCGCTTCAACACGTACGGGCGAAAAGTTAACTGGATGACAAAAGTAAAATATTGGCGCGCACAATCGAAGACTCGTCTAAAAGAATACCGGCCGTTACAACGCCCTCTCAAAGACTCCGGGGCAGGACCAATCCACGCCACCCAAACCGGAGAGGGGCACGGGCCGAGCTGCGCACTCGCTCCCCCCCAAAGAAGACCTCCGGGGCAAGTTCACTGAGCTTGGCCACCCAAACCGGAGCGCCATATGCGGGGTAGGCGACGGCCCAATACCCGTCCGACTATAGAGGCTGCGGGGAGGCGACGGCCCAATACCCGCCCTCTCAAAGACTCCGGGGCAGGACCAATCCTCGCCACCCAAACTGGAGAGGGGCACGGGCCGAGCTGCGCACTCGCTCCCCCCCCCAAAGAAGACCTCCGGGGCAAGTTCACTGAGCTTGGCCACCCAAACCGGAGCGCCATATGCGGGGTACGTGACGGACCAATACCCGCCCTCCCCAGAAAGGGCCTGTCGCCCCTCTCCTCAAACCTCGGGAAACGAATCAGGGTCCGCGAATCAAGGCGACCCCGCGCGAAGCCTTCCCTGAGGAGTAACGCCTGACACCCATAAAGCCGACGCCCGAAATGACTTGTCCAACCCAAAAGGACACTCGGGACGAGCGCCACTGACAAACGGCACGCCTGCCAAAAAACCGGGGCTGAGGAGTCACATCATACATCACCCATCGGGAACGCTCCCCAAAGAACGAAATTCCACGATGGCCCCCAACTCTCTATGAAGAGGAAATGAGGGCAGAAATACACCGTTATAAATCCCCCCCTCCCAGCCTCTGGGAGAGGGAGGAAGGCGAGAGAAAGGAAGTGGAGAAAGACTAGTCTTTTCGCCGCTCTCTCTCCCCCTAAAAATGCGCGGAAAATACGAGCTTCACCGACCACCGAATTAAACGATCCCCTAACAGGGTATTCCCCTTACACGACGGTCGCCAGACTTGCAGCTCCACTCCTTCCTTTAGACAACTTAAGGCATGGAAACTAGAGCTCCGATGGCATACCGTGCCTCTCCACGGACGCCCCACGGTCGCGGGCGCCGCTGGCAGACAACCCGATGGACGGGACAGACCTGCCAAATCACCCCACCGGACACCCCGGCAGCCGCCCGAGTCGCCCCAACCGCGGGGGACTTGTCCTCGAACGCCGGCGTGCTCCTACAGGCTACTCCGCCTACTCCGGTAGCACCCCCCTTCCACTCATCGACCTCCCCTGGACCGTTTACGCCAGGAGGACGCACAGATGGGCTACGGGCCGCGTCCCTTCGCGACTATCACACGGAGACTCCAATCGATGGGAGCAACAGGACCCCGCGGGATAGAAAAGCCACCAAGGACTCCCTCTCCCCCCAATTCTGGGAACGAGGGCCAAAACCACTGCCTGGCTCCGACGGACCATCCACCCCTACGCCGAGGGGGAACCCTCTGAATCAACTCCACGCCCCTCGTCAGGGGCGCGGCGCCAGAGAGAGGCGAATCAACTACGATGAGAACATCAACCTACCTAGAGCGATTCAATGTTACGCCTACGGGCCGATCCTGTTTTAGTAAACTATCAATAATAGCTGATGAAAAGACTACTCCCGGTTGACCACTAGTTATAGCTCGGGTACACCTAGACGCGCGCAACCCACGAAAAGGGAGGCTACCTCGCTGTAAAAACTCTCGGCCGTGCTACGTGAAATGAAGGGAGTTAACACGATTCCCCCAACACCTGGATAGAACCAGCCGCACCAAGGCCTAACTCTAAGAAGGGAATTTATGCACACACACAGGCAGAAAATCCCAGAAAAATGCAAATATCAGCTCCGCGAGTCTTCACTTTCTTTCGTTTTTAAAAATAAAAAAGGGGGGGGAGCCTATACAAAACTACTTGGCGCTTCCGCCAGTCACGACGCCATCTCCCTCAATGGAATCTCCCGCCGCCCCGCCGGCCTCTGGCTCGTCGCCCTCCCCTCTGTCTCCATCCCCCTCCTCGTCGCTGCATGCGGCAAGCCCGTCAAGGTCGACCTCTATCGGCGGGACCAGGCCCGCCGCCTTCTCCTTCATCCGAGCCAAGCAGGCTTCCCATCCCTCCGTGCGGCCCTTCTCCATGCCCTCGGACATCGAATTTGTGAGGGCGGGAATGACGGTTTTCTCCTGGTACGTCCGAAATTCCTCGACCCTACGGGCCAACTCCTCCTCGGCGGCATTGGCACGCCCCGCTAGATCCTTCGCACGAGCCACCTCCCTCCTAAGGGCCTCCTCTAGCTCCTTCGCTCTCTCTCCAGCCTCGGCCGCCCTCTGCTCATGATCGGACACGACCGTCTTCAGGCGCCCTACCTCCGCCTCGTTTCGGTCGCCCCTCTCTCTCTCCTCCTTCGCAAGGTCCTCGCCAGCACTCTTACGAAAAGCAGCGAGCTCGGCGACCACCCTAGCCACGGCGCCCTCTGCCTTGTGTATGGCAGGCACGTGCCTCATCATCCCAAGCATCAAGTTGATGATCTGAGTAAAGAAAGGGAGAAAAGTGAACCCATTTAGGGTGGTCAATAAAACCCGCTGAAAAGCACCGCCCATCTTACAGAACATACCTGGACGCCGTGCATCACCGCGGTCCCGCACAGACCCTCCGGCTCCACCGCTTCCAGCGCCGCCCTATCGCGGGGCAGGAAAATGTTCTCCGCCAGCCTCGCCGCCACACCTCCGTCCTCAAACACTGACTCATCACTTGCTACTTTGTACGGCGCCCGATGCAGCGCCCCGAAGGGGTAGCCCTCGACATCGGTCCTCTTGGCCTTAAACTTAACCAATGAGGCCTCACAGCCGGGGTCGACGGCCCTCTCGAGACCGAACCTGGGGCAACCATAAGGCCACGGGTCCCATCCTCCGGACCCGGCCGGGCCACTCGACGCTTCGGCCCTCCCCGGTTGACCTCTAGCCAACACCCCCTCCCCCCCTGCAGGGGCCAGGGGACTAGACGGCCTCGTTCGGGGCATTTCCCCCCCGCCACCTATCGACCCTTCGTCCCCGCCCTCCAAGTCGATGACGGGATTCGACATCCCCTCCCCGGCTCCACCGTCCGCCGGACCGGTTTCCCCCGGCACGTCAGGCTCGGACGACTTCGTCGGCCTCTTCCTCCTCTTCGTGGACAATGGCACCCCAGTCGAGCTCCCCGCCCCTCCTTCCGCTCGCGACCTCTTGGGGCCAACTCTTGCCGACGATCGCCCCGCCTGCTCCGACGCCCGCCGCATCATTTCCTCGAGGGACAGACTCATTGTGCCACCTGCCAAAGAGAGAAAGTTCAGCGTAAGCATATCAGGCGCATGAACACCAAAATCTTTTGTACCTTCGGGCCATATGTACGCCGTTATCATCTCAGCCCGAGCGAGCATCCGATAATCTCGGCCCTCCGCTGGTATGGCCATTAAAATCTGGGCCACCACTTTCTCCTCGTCCCCCAATTCCACCCCCTCCCTCGCCTCGGGATTCAGCTCCGCCCAATCAGACCTTATCAGCACTTCCTCCGGCACCTCCACAAACACATACTGCTTGCGCCACGACTTAATTTTCCCAGGCAACCCCCTAATGAGCGGATGCGTCCTCTTCGCGGAGATATAGTAGCATGACCCCAACCTCTTGACCAAGAAGAAGTGGCGAAATAAGGACAGGGATGGGCTAACCTGGTTGCTTACACACAGCACTAGGAACCCCACAATGGCACTGATGGCATTGGGCATCAGGCGATACAGGGGCAGCTCCAGGAAGTTCAACACTTCCAGCAAGAACGGATGGGGGGAAGCGCAAACCTTGCTCAAACGAAGATACGTATACTCCAACCTCCCGGTCGCCCGCAAAACACACCCTTTCTTGCGGCTCCGGTTCACGAACCGAATACGGCGGCCTGACGTACATCGTGAAGATCTCCTCAACGGATTTCTTCAGCACCGACTTCACGCCGGCAATCTCGATGGGCACCCTTCCTGTCTCTGCGGCGGAGCTCCCTTCCCCAACTACCCCCGAACCCTGACCACGAAACGGAGACATCGAGGAAGACATTTAGAAAACGGGCGTCTTACCTAACGGGTGCCGACGACTCGGGCGCTTGCGCTACTTCGCTGACCGCTCCCACGAGGACGACTCTGTCAAGGATACTGAAACCTCCTACGAGCCCTAGCTGCTTGTCAAAAATTTTCGCCCGACAATCAGCCTTTCTTCCCTCCCCTCCGTGAGAACTCTTTAAAGCGCCTGCGCAAAGCATCACGACCGTCGAGCCCACGACACGCGTCACCAATCCGGGGCCTGTCCATCACCGACCCACGTGTTCTGACGCTTCGCGTCCTGTCAAAACCGTCAGTTCCGCCACGCGTCATCACTACAGTGGTCGGGCCGCCTCGGTTCCCGCCCGCCGTCGATTCGCCAGGATGACGTCTAGTCATACGACCGCCATCAATTCCCGCCCAAATCCCTGCGAAATGATTACCCCCATTCGAAATTACCCCATGTGCCGCGCGTTCCAAGGTTTGGTCCGGCCTCCGTCAGGGCGGCCAAAACAAGAAACCAGCGCTGGATCCAAGATTTGGTCCGGCCTCCGTCAGGGCGGCCAAAACAAGAAATCAGCGCTGGATCCAAGATTTGGTCCGGCCTCCGTCAGGGCGGCCAAAACAAGAAACCAGCGCTTGATCCAAGATTTGGTCCGGCCCCCATCACGGCGGACAGAACAATAAGTCAGCGCTCGATCCAAGGTTTGGTCCGGCCTCCGTCAGGGCGGCCAAAACAAAAAACCAGCACTGGATCCAAGATTTGGTCCGGCACCCATCAGGACGGACAGAACAATAAGTCGGCGCTCGACCCAAGATTTGGTCTGGCCTCCGTCAGGGGCAGACAAAACAAAAAACCAGCGCTCGATCCAAGATTTGGTCCGGCCTCCGTCAGGGCGGCCAAAACAAGAAGTCAGCGCTCGATCCAAGATTTGGTCCGACCTCCGTCAGTGCGGCCAAAGCAAGAGCTTCCCTCATACCAATGAATTGTCCGATCTCCATCGGCTCGGCCGGAACAGGAATCCGCCGCCCAACTCAGTTGGATCTCAATTACAACGCTTGGCAAACTTTCGAACGAACCAAGCAACTACGCCCCACCTCTGCACCGCCGGGCTTCCGAGCAAACCGCCGGAGAACGTGACTCATCTCAACTCCCCTCTCCCGGATACCTCGGCAGAGCGAAGTTGGGGGCAATTACGTCCCTCACAAAGCTGACGTTCTACGAGCAAACCAAGTAAGAATACAGTTCGGCACAAAACAATCACAATGTATTTACTCAAATAGCTAACCCGTACATTGGACTTTCCACACACTACAACAACACATTGTTTATAACCCTCTCACAAGAAGGTACGGCCCTCCCCAAACCCACGTTTCTAGCGGCGCCGCCTCTCAACCGACCGATCTCTCACATCCTTAACCACTTGCCGAATCGCCGCCTCCTTAGCTTCTTGCAGCATCGGCACAACATGCTCGTCATGATAGCGGCGGATAGCGGCTTCGATCAGTTTGCCCTCAGCGTCCCGTTTTTCCTCCAATCGCCGCACCGCTAGACCCTTCTCCCTCTTCTCGGTCTCCAGGGCGACCTTTAGGTCCTCTATTTGCCGCCTCTGTACCCCGATCACTGCTTCCTTGCTAACAATTTCCGAGGTATGCTTCGACCGGATATCATCCCTCTCTCGCGTTACTTCTTGGAGCTGCTTCTCGACCATTGCTTTGGACGAATCGAAATACGCAGCCCGCCCCTTCTCCACCCTGTAGGCCGCCCTAACCCTCTCCAGCTCCGCCTCCGTGTCCCTCAGCTTCGCCTTGACCTCGCCAAGGTTCGCCTTCGCTACGTCCAGAGACGCCCTGGTGACGGCCGCGGAGGTACGGCCCCGCAGGGCTAACACGTTCGTGATCATCTACATAAATCCCGAATCAGCGAGACACGAATAAATAAAGCTTGTGGGCGAAGAAAGAAAGCCGGCTTACTTGCACGACGTGCCATATAGCCGAGCCACCCAACCGTTCCGCCCCCACACGAGTCAAAGACTCACGATCGCGCGGTAACACGCAATACTCCGCGAGGCGCGCCGCCACTCCCGCGTCCTCGAACACCGACTCGTCGCCGCTGACTCGAAAAGGAAACTTGTGGAGACGGTCATCTGGGTACGCCTCGACCTCTTCTCGGGTCCTCTTAAAACGAATAAGGGCGCCCTCGCAAGCGGGACTCGACGACGCCCCCATTTCCCACGAAGGGATCCCATATGGCCACCTTTGAACCACAGGCACTCGGCGAGGCACGACCGCCGCTGGTACCCGCGGAGGGAGGGAGGGTCTGGCCCCCCGCACGGGCGCGCCCTCATGAAGATCCTCGGCGGGCCCACCGGTGGAGATACCTTGCCCGACTGCCCCCGGTCCCGGGTGCGACCTCTCCCCACGGGGGACCCCGCCCCCACGTTCCCGGGATCCTGCCTCGCTAGCCACCCCCTTGCCTTTCCCGCGGGGATCAGTATCCTCCGAGATCGGAGCCCCGGCCGAGCCTGGCACCTCCTCCGGCTCCCTCATCGCGTCTTCGCCTACAAAAGGAAAAGAGAGGCAATCAGGGCGAGCCTAGCCCAGAGTTTACAAAACGTCAAAGATACCTAGGGTCCAAAAGTCCTGGGCGAGCCGACTGCTCAGCGTTAGACTCGCCCACTGACGGCACGCCTCGGGCAGTTCCATCAAAATCTGAGCTTTGGCGATATCCTCCCCGGTCAGCTCCACCCTTTCATTTACTAAGGGATTCCGCGCCCCCCAATTCGACATCAGCGCCACGTCGCTTGGCACCATCACGAAGACGAACTCCCTCATCCAATCGCTGACATCGTCGGGCACCCCGAGGATGAGTTCTCGCCCTCTCCTGGCGCAAACACGATGATACATCCCCCTCTTCCGAATCACGAAGAAATGCTGGAACAGCGCCAAGGAGGGACTCAAGGAGCAAGCAAGGCACAAGACGACGAACCCCACTAACAAGCCCCAAGAACGGGGCGCTAAGGCAAATATCGGCAGCTCCAGGAAATTCAACAAATGAAACAAGCACGGATGGATCGGAAAGCGGAGCCCGAACTCGAAGGACCGAACATAGACCCCGACCTCATTATCCCCCGGTGAACTCACCGCTTCCTCCAACCCGGGAACCCGCACCTCATAGGGTTGTCGCACAAACCGCACGCGAATCTCCCTGATGTTGATCCTATCCAACCTACATCGGGGGGACTCAATGTCTCTCGGTACAACGGATCGCCACGACCGTCTTTCCCTGGGCCGCCGCACCCCCGGCTGCGACGCCCCCTCGCCCCACCAACTCCTCCTCCCCCGCCCGGCTACTTCCTCCAACCTCGAAACGAGAAGCCATTGATCGGAAAGGAAGGAAATTAACTGTTATTACCTGTTGATACCTTGAACTCGGAAGGCGGTTGGAAGAAGATGACCGGCGACGGAAGTGACAAATTAGCCAGCAAGCTCCAAACAGAAGTATCGAACGCCGGAGGAGAATCGGAGAAAGACAAAAACTCCCGACGACCGCCTCCCAGACCCTTTTAGCGGTAAAGGTGACCCCTGGGCCATCTCGGCCGTCAAACTTTCGCCACGCGGCGCCCATCGAGACGTCCCCGACGCCTCGACTGGCGTGAGGGTCACCTCATCCACGTGTCGCAAACCCAATCGCAGAGACGCTTCGTTTTCCTCTGCCCCCTTTTCAAATCATCATAATGACCACTAAGGCGGGAGTTCCGAAGCCGCCGCCGTCACTACCCGGTGGGTCCAAGGCCCCTATTGATGGTCCGGAATATCGAAGGTGGTTCGCCCTCCGAGCCGAGCCGGGCTGCCGCCTCAGACTCGAAGGCCGGGGGCAATTGTTACGACCTAAAGATCGTAGGGGTCCCACCCGAATCCGCCCACATGATCCATGGACTCTCCGCTTCATGAAAGGGTCGCCACCCCGAAAATCCGGGGCAATATGGAGACGGGCGCGCCTTGTAGCGTTCCCCGACCCGGTCGAGGCGAACAACGACAGCCGCTCGACCCGCCTTGGGTAGCGCGCTTGGGGACGCTTGGGTAGCTAAGCCGGGCCTACTGGCAGGCACGGACGTATCCTCCCGTACAGGCGGACCATAGCTCATGACCGATCGGTACGACCCGCCCGATTCCCATGAACCGCGATACGCCTAGAGTGATACGGCCCGACCTATAGTTCGTCGCCAACGACAAACAACCTAGGATAAGGACACGACTGACACGTACGTCACCCGACCGCCTGACAAAGCACCCCCTGGCGGCTGACCCATCTGACAGTTAATGCTTTCGGCTCTGACACCCCGACAAAAGCACCCCCTGGCCGTCGCGCCGCCTGACAAAAGCGGGTCAGGAACTCCTGTTCCCGACGTCCTTGTCCGAAGCTTCCGCTGACAACCGAGCCAGCTCAGCAGGTACGCCTAGTCACCACCCGTCAGGTATAAATACCCCCTCTCCTCTTACGGAGAGGGGGTTGGAAAATTCTCTCTCATTCTATTATTCACACACGAGAGCAAAGGTCTTCCATATCTTTGTTCTCCCACCTATAGCTCGTCACGCGCGGCGGACACACCGTTAGTCCGACCGGCGTGTCTAGCCCCCGTTTTAAGTCCTATTACTGACTTAGGCATCGGAGGGGCTAAGGGTTAAACCCCAACCCTGCCCTTCTGACGAGTTGTTCATGCTGCAGGAGAGCTCGCCCCTTGACCAAAGTCGGCTTCAGCCCCCTGCCGTCCTACCTTCCTCAGCTGCATCCGGCGAGATTCGACCCCGTGAGCACCGCCGGCGGCGGGTCCAACTTCTTCACCCCACTAATCACCTGTAAAACAGCCTACCTAAACCTTCTTCTCCACATAACCATCGTGCCCTTGGTTCCCCATAATACAAATTCATTGTACGCGAGTTCCACCTCGTAACAACCTCTATATCTGTTCTTCGGATATAGCGACGGTTGAACGACGCCTACGTGGATGACGACGCTCGTTTAAGGAAGCTTTGCACCGCGCGCGGATCTCCCGTCTCCCTTCGCCTTCGCAACGATCGAAATTTTGTGGGAAAAAATATTTAGAGGCTTGTGCTGATAACGTGTTATGAATCAACTACGAGAGGAGGAACCCTCAGCCCTTTATTTATAGGCAGGACAGTAGAGTAAAAAGATAGGATATATATATGGGCGTATCTCTAAGATACCTTCCTAACCGTAACCGAGACTGGCATTTCCATTCACAACAATAATAATGTTATTGGGATTCAAAAATCCAAATCATATGGCTGGCATCGTGATTCGTCAACCTGTAATTTGAATGAATCTGCACCAATGCGGACCACATCCCCCCAAAAAATCTTTCAGTAAAAGAAAGAAAAATCGGCACTCCTCATCCGTAAATAAGCCAAACCCAAGGGTCAATCACCCTCTACTGCGCATCACAGAAGGTGCTATGCACACACACCCCGAATTGCTTCCCGCTCGGGAAAAGCAAACAAGGGTGTGTGTATAGAATTTCACATCACTCCCCTCAATCTCTATAAAGTTCACCACTCGCTCGGCCGTTCCCTCCAACCCTTTCATCCTTCTCTTTTCCTCTCACCAAAGACCTTATCTTTTTAATTTCTCGCAATAAAAATGGCGGCATCATCTATCCTCGCATCAAACCTTATCGCCTCAAACCCCAAATCCCTAAATCTCTGCTCTTCTCCTCTCCTCTTCTCTAAACCCATCAACAACTTATCCTTCTCTTTGTACTCATTGTCCCCCGTGAAATTGGCCAAGGGAAGGGGGTTGAATTTCGGGTTTGTGAGGAAGGTCGCGGCCGTCTCGTCGGAATACGAGCAGGACGAGGCAGCAGAGGAGGCCTTGAGCGGGGATGATGCGAGCTTCTCGCCGGACCTGAAGCTGTTCGTCGGGAACCTGCCGTTCACGGTGGACAGCGGTGAGCTTGCTGGGCTGTTTGAGAATGCTGGGAATGTTGAGATGGTTGAGGTATAATTTATTTTCTCTTTCTGTTTGTTTTGGTTTATTTTTGTGTTTTTGTTAGGTTTAGGGTTTAAGAATAATTGGGCATTTGCTGAAATTGAGAAAGGTTCTATCTTGGTAGCTTTTCCCTTTGTTGCGTGTTGTTATTTTTTATTATTTTTATCATAATGAAAGCTAGTGTTTGTATTGAATCTTGCTGTGGTTATATATTCCTAAGCAGCCTGTAATCAGATGTGAACTGTTTAATTTGGGGCATTTTTGTGATGAAGTGGTTTTTTTCTCTGATATATTGTGTAAGGCTTAGTCGTTGTTTGTGTGGATTGGATAGAGAAATTATGAGCTAGTGACCGTAAATTAGGTCCATTTTTAAATATGTTATTAGTTCTTGTGTCTGACTGGAAGTGATATGTGCTTGGTTTAGTTATATAGTTGAGCAATCTGTGAATTCAGTAAGCCTATTGGACTACAAATGAGTGATTTACACACGCACACACTCACATCTGTAACATTAAATAAAAGCTAATACTCATGACCTCGTGCAACTTTGATATCTATAAACCTTGTATCTTCTGTAAAAGAAAATGTTTATTCGAGCGGATGGTGTTTATAGCTATATATGTTTTCACGGGTAACAACTTTGTTGGTTCTACTGGATGTATGTATGTTTAATAACGAGTTGGTGCTTAGTCCTTTTAAAATTAATTTGGATGTTCTTTTGTAGGTTATTTATGACAAACTAACAGGGAAAAGTCGAGGCTTTGCATTTGTGACAATGTCTACTGTCGAGGAAGTTAAGGCAGCTGCACAGCGGTTTAATGGTTATGTGAGTATTCCCATGGGTATATAATTATTGTGATTTCAGTGTTAACTTGTAATTAACATATGAGGATTCATTCTGGTTTGCAATTACATGTTCTAATACATTTAGCAGTAGTAACTGTGATAATCTTGTTTCTGCAGCATGAGATGACATATTTACGCGTGAACTTCAACGTTCTTAATTGTCTTAATCCATTGGTTGCCATGTAGATTCAAGCTACATGGAAGAACCCAATGATCCATGAAATCTTGTATAACACACTGGGTATTCTCTCCCTCGAAACCCATAGCCTAGACCTACAATATAGTCAAAGATTTCCAACTAGATGTTTAATTTTGTGCTTCTTATTAAGATAAAAGAAGGGACGCAGATATTGGCATTAGATAGAGAAAACTGTAGCTCCAAAACGAAGAAGAAGTAGTAGTATTAACTAAAAAAAAATCATTAGCATTACATTAGTTTGAGGTCCCGGGTTTGGCGCTGTGGCAGCCGGGTGAAAACCCCGGGACCTCAGTGTGAGGTCCTGGGTTCGAGGCCCCCCCCCCCCCCCCCCCCCCCCCCCCCCCCCCCCCAAAACAAAAAAAAACAGTGTAAGTGGCTCCCCCAGGTTTCGAACCAACCCGGGCTGCCAGCCTGGCCTCCGGAGTAGGCTTTCCAAAGCTTTCAGATGAATCAAAAAAAAAATCATTAGCATTACATTAGAATGCTGAATTTGATACTTCTTCATTCATGAATTATGTGTCTGGTAATTTGCTGCTTTTAAAATTGATCTTGAATATTATGATACTAGTTCTGCGATTGTATGCGTCATGGTTGTACCGTGGTAACACTTTTGGATGAGAAATTTAGTCGAATCAATCGGTTCATAGTCAGAGACGAAAAGTTATCTTATTATTTCACTTATCCCACACTAGGTTGGCTAGCTAGCTATTTATCAGCAACCAGCTGCAGCAAATTTCAAGTTGACTTATTTTGTTGTCATTGATATTCCAACAGGAATTTAAAGGCAGAACATTGAGGGTGAACTCAGGACCGCCTCCTCCTAGAGAGGAGCGACCATCAAGGGGTTTCCAAAGTGGAGGAGGTGGTCGCAGCTTTGATGCGGCTAATAGGCTTTATGTTGGTAATCTCTCATGGGGTGTCGACAACGCAGCTCTTGAGACCATATTCAGTGAACAGGGCAAGGTCATGGATGCCAAGGTGGTGTACGATAGGGAGAGCGGCAGATCAAGGGGCTTCGGCTTTGTTACTTATAGCACAGCTGAGGAGGCCAATAATGCTATTTCATCCCTCGATGGCTCAGTAAGTCTCTTGGCCTCTCTCACTAGTCCTTCCTATCTAGATGCCTGATATATGCGTGCGACAGACATCTAGCTAAACAATGCTAGTCCATGGCATGATAGATTTACTCTTGTTGTGCAGGATTTGGATGGCAGAACTATCCGGGTCACAGTGGCGGAAGCAAGGCCACCAAGACGCGAGTTTTGATCTTTCCTCTTGAATGCTTTGTCTACTCAAAAGAATATTTTGACCCCAAGCCTGAGCCCCTGCCTTCTATGGAGGGAATCAATGATAGCTGGTTTTGTGTCTGGCCAGAAGCTGCGTGTTTTATTGGATGTGGTGGGAATGTGTTATTTTTGTTTCGGGTCTAACAGACGTTTGAATACCCTGAGCAGGTACCATATGCCAAATTTTTCTGTAGAATGTTTCATGGTTTTAGCTATCATCATTTCAAGAAACTTGGATTTGTATTGCGTGATTAAAATTTCTTGCCTTTGAAGAGTCGCATATGGGAGGGTTTAGAGCAGCATGGACTTGTGAGTAATGGATTTTAGTCCTTAGAAGATTGACACATTAGTTACTGTTGCTTGAAGTTTAGCGCCGTTGAGGTACAACTGATGCTTATTTTTCGCCCTTGCTTGCTCATTTTAAAAACTATTAGAAATATGGCTGGTCCTACGATTTAATGGTGATCCCCTTCATGGGTTCTACATTAGCCCCCTGAAACTTTTTTGTTGCAACACCGGAAATGAGAATCAATCGCCAATTATGAAGATAAAGCCGTTGGTATCTCCATTCCTCCCAGACCTTGGAAGGGGATTCTGAGTTTGCAAGCAAGAAGAAACGGTTCATTCTGAAGGGCATAAAGAAATGAAAAGAAAAACCAATGGTAGAAAAAAGCAGAAGCTGTAGCCCTTTAAAGAAGAGGAAATCCATAATAATCTGAAGATGCGCTGATCAGTACAATTCTATTAAAAATGTGAAACAGTCCAAAATTTGTGGATCGTTTTTGTATGTTTGAAACGCAATGGACCCTTTTAAAATCTCATGACATTGGAATTCGGATACTTAATTGCGCCTTTTGTGTATGTATCTGTGAAATACAGAATATATACGCTTCTTTTGAATATAACAATTTATCCTTTGTGCATTACTCTCGTTTTCATTTTATGTTCAGAAGACATCATGATCGTCTGTGAACTTGTAAAAGGTTACGGTTCAGATAATGAATTTGCAACCGTGCATATGATATGATTTTGGATCCGGAACCTTCACATCCAGCTTCTATTCATGCGCTTTCCTATTGTTGGGTGGAAACGCGGACAACCAGTAGACAACGTAAGCGGTTCCTTCGGCGGTGGCTGCCGAACAATCGTTAGGCCGCGATCTTTCAGAGATACACCACAATATCACAATATCCAACCAAAACAAGCAATACGAAAAGCAACGAAAGTAGGAAAGCACGAATCAAGAGGCACGGAGTTTGCACTGGTTCGGCCCGCTAACGGCGCCTACGTCCAGCTTCCCGATGACGGTTTCCACTATATGATCAGAGAGAATTTCCTCCGACACCGTCAATCTTCTTCAACAAAAGATAGCATCAATAACTCTAGGCTTGGAGTTCAAACTCTTCTCACGGAACCCAATGGAGATCTCAAATCTCACCAAAAGAGAAGAAAACAAAAACTCTCACCAAAATCCCTCAAACCGACAAGAGAGATAACAAGAAGAAGATTACAATGAATTTCATAAAGAAATCTCAAGAAACCACTCACCAATTCATGCCCTAAAGCTCCAAGACACACGAGAAAGAAGAAACTTGGTAACGACGCGCGCGCTCTCCAACATAAACCCTAGGAAGAGTTTAAATAACCGCATGAGTCGTGTGGCATCTCAGTCGTCCAATTATATTAGGTTTTAGATCAAAACTCTAACCTAAATTATGTATTTGGGCCGACTACAAGCGACACGGCTGTGCTAGAAAACGGCACGGCCGTGTCGGGCCTGTAGAAAAATACTGCTAGCTCTCTGTTTTTAGTGCACGGCAATGTCACAGTCTCTCCAGAAATTGACAGTCTCTGTAAAATAGTGCACGACCGTGCTGAATTTGGCGCGGCCATGTCAAATCCAAAATACAAATTTGAATATCAACAAGCTCTACACTCCTTCAAATTTCATCCAACGAACCTTGTCATCAAAGTCTCTTCACGGCTCTACCCAGATTCCAGATCTCTTCATCTGATCAATGAAACACCAACCTGTCATCGAAAACCGTGCCCTTCGGTGCATCAACACTCCAAGAGACCTTTCGAATCCAAACATCTCTTGAGCCCGAAGAACTGAATCATGCTTGCCACCTTACTTGTTGCGATCTCTCTCATTAAGGTTGAAAACACGACATTATGCTCTATCGTCAACTGAACGGACACCAAACCTGTGTCTCCCAAAGTACCCGAAGTCAATTCATGGTCGTAATCCACAATAGTCGCCTAAGTTAATCAGCCTATACCCCCTGAGGAAGCACCAAGCACCGCCTTCCCCAAACATGAAGTGATAGCACAATCTTCATCCAGCTTGGATGTCCTCAAATCACCGCCTTTCGATTTAACTCTCTAATAGGACTTCATCTCAGCATCACCACAATCTCTGTGAGATCCACTGCTCCTAGTTATCTCTGAGTCGCTGGGTCTGAGCACTGCAGATGATCCGTTGGACGAACCACGTCTCGCCCACCTTGAGCCATGCCACCCACGCCTCATGCATGAGTGTGCATCAATGTGATGTAACTGCTCTACTCGAATGCCCAACTCCTCCTTGCGCTCAACAACACATCCTACTGAGGACTGCAACTCTACCCTGAAGCCACCTGCTTCCATGTAGATAAGCCGAGCCACATATGGAGCTGAATCACGATGGGATATAACCTGAACTCCATCACATGAAAATCCCTCGCTGCACACCATAGCTATCCCATCCTGCAATCGACCTGTAACGACCCGCTTTCAGGGGGCCATTACTTATTTGATTACATTTGCAGGTTTGCAGATCACCAGTGAAACAAAATACCCACGATGCATAGATGTACAAAAATACTCAAATAGTGTCCACTTTATTACAATCCATATTATACAACAATAATATATAAAAGAAAAGAAGTACAACTGAAAATACACAACTCAGACGCTAAAATCTGCAGCATCTGGGACGAACTCTGTCTCTACCAACTTAGGAACATCTACCTCAGCATGTGCGTCGTCTGCGGTGCCAAGAAGATGAAACTGTATGTAAGTCGCAATAATTCTAGAAATGGAACTAAAAGCAGTGTACAAGCATGTGAATGAACAGGCTATGGAACTAATTACATACATTCATGCAAATGTGAAAAGTAAAGGAACATCAGTCATATATGCAAGTGCGATAAGTAAAGTATGAGAGCAACAACGATGACATGGTAATAAAGCAGTTAATGTAGCAACAATAATAAGATAAGCAGGCATGTGAAGTAACAACAATAAAACAAACAGGAAGCAATGTAGTAACTGATCTACGTGACCCAAGTTGGAGAGTATGATATGCAACCATTGAGTTTATCTCTTGACTGGGTGTGCTCTATCCAGACGGAACTGACACACAGTTAGTAGTAGGTTTTGCCAATGCAGGCATCATGTAAGGTTTTGCCAACTCAGGCAGCATGTAGGGGTTTGCCGACACAGGCATCTATGTTTGCCGATGCAGGTAGCATGTAGATGAACTCCAGTCACTCCCACACTCTCCCAAACTATAAGTTACCCCAAACCCCAGTGATGTGTCATGTGTTTTATTCATATGTTTCTTACGGGATGTTCCGTGAGACATTCCACAAGATAATCCAGAAGATGGTCCACATATGATATTCCATACCATAATTCATTAGCATTCACTGAGTAATAAATGTCATGCAGCAAGTGATGTGACCATATAAACGTGAGCAATCGTGCGACAAGTGTATTCAAAGTCCATGCATGGTTTTCAAGTGATAAGTGTCAAAACATGATGGACAATAATGAACAAGAGTTATCATGGTGAATATGAGTTTACATGCGATGAAAGGTTAATGAAACTTATTTGAAGGTATTTAGAATCAATAGTTGCGAACAGATGATAATTGGAATTCTAACATTGATTCATGCATACACTGCCAGTCAGGTTTGGCCAAGCAGGTCACTATACCCGCAAGCAAGGTGATCCAAACTTTGACGCAAACGATCTTAGACACCAGGAGATACCATTGTTAAGAACGCCAATAATCACATATGTTCCATCGATTATATTAACAAAAAGTAGAGTAGTTCATGTTATTTAGAGTTCCATATTTATTTAGATCTCTACCAATATGATAGTTAAACCAGGACCATATATTGACTTACTTATTGAAAACCAGAAAATAAAGCAAAGCGGATGCTAAGAAATTTGAGGATAAAGACAAGTCTAACAAACATGGAATACAAAAATTGTTGGTTTAAGTGATTAGTCGCTCTGTAGTTGATTATTTCTCTAGTTACTTTGGTCTCTAGTCTTTCGTTCGATCAATAGTTGTTCTGAGACTATTTATAAAATCCTAAGTTCATGCTATTACAACTGCATAGCTTCTAAAACTAGAATTAGAGTGACTTACTGGTTTGAGCGTCGTAGTAAGTCGAGACTATAGCTAAAGCTTTTGAGGGTGCTTGTGTGCGAGAATATGTACCTGCAATCACAAGAAATAATCGGTAAAAGACCACACTATTTTCTATCTATTTTTCTTATCGTGTTCGTATTTTTATTATCGCTTAAAACTCGTCAAAACACATACTAAATATTTTCAGGTGGGCTAGATGGGAGTAAAATAATTTTATATATGGAGAAAATATATTTCTAAGGCTCATAGGTATTTTTAGTAATTTTTGAAAGCTTAGAATCAATTAAAAACTAATTTTCTAAATTAAGAATTAGTTATCATAATTGTTTGACGATTTATTCAGGGCAAACCGTACGTCAAAATTCTTCCAATAAGGGGTCAAAACGACCGTATTACCTAGTACTACAACATATACTTTTCTCGTACGTCGGTGTACATGAAATTCTCATGATATGAATTTTAAAGCGAATTTATCTTTAGTAAGTTTTGACTTTGAAAAATCATTTTGGGAGATGTACTTGCCTATTGGCAATGAAACTAGGGCCAACGGATCCATTTCGTCGTGTCGGATTTTCTGGGCATTACCGTGTATTTTTCCAGTTCCTATATTATTTATTATTGATTTTAGCATATCTATCTCTTATTAATACATATACATATATATATACATATACATATACATATGTATGTATGTATGTGTGTGTGTGTATATATATATATATATATATACACATACATACATACATACATATGTATATGTATATGTATATATATGTATATGTATATGTACACTAAATAATTTTTTCTAATACGTATACGTATAAAAAATGTTTATACGTCTTCCTCAGATTTCTCCCCGCGTACCCACTTACGCGTGCATGCAAGAGGATATCCGGCGACGTGGAGGCATGGCAACGGGCTGGAGCGGAGGCGGAGTAGGCGGAGGAGGATACGGCGACGGTGGTGCCATGATCTGGCAGAGTGGGCGGCGGCGCATGGCAACGACGGTGACTCGTCGAGGGCAGCTCGAGCTGCTATGTTTACACGAAGTCGGAGGGGTCTCAGGCAACACTGGGTGGCGCTGTAGACGTCGCCGGCGGTGCTAGGGATGGGTCGCGGTGGTGGCAGGCGGTGGGCAGCGAGCTCGGCTCATTGCTGAGCTTCGATCTTAGGTCACCGACGAGCTCAGGGATGCCTTGGAGGGAGTGTGGTGGTGCTCATCGATCGGTGATGTGGCGGAGGGCTTGGTGGAGCTCTGTGGGTAGAGGAGGGAGTGGTGATGGGGTCTGTCGACATGAAGGGCTCCGAGGGGAGGTGGAGGTGGAGGCGGGGGCGTACGATGTTGGTGAGCACAAGGAAGATGGCGGCGGTGGCCGGGCCGATGTTGCTGCTTGGGTTCGGGTCTTTGCGGTGGTGCTTCACTGGAGGAGAGGGGAGGAAGGCGGGGTCGTTTGCTAGAGGGGACGACGAGGAGGGGTCACGGCAGCGCTGGGGTGCAGAAGGAGGCTCTGTTGGCAGTGTTCGCTCAGAGGATGCGTGGCGTTGTGGTGGTTGTGGGATCCAGCCATAGCGAAGGAGGCGGCGGTGCGATCTGCGTTCGAGCTGGAGGGGCTTCGTGGGGACTTCGATGTGGAGGAGGGCGGTGGAGGCTGATGGGGCAGCTGTGAAGCGGTGGAGGAAGAGCATGGAGGTGGCAGCGGCGAGAGCTGAGGATGCTCTCGGGGTGGTCGGATGGACGTCGACAAGGGAGAAGAGCTGGGTGTTTGGGTTTGGGGGAGAGATGAACAAGAGTGAAGGGGAAGCATGGGTTTGGTCGAGTGAGGGGGAGGGTGTTTGCATGCGTTCAGTTGAGGGAAAAGAAATTAACAGGGGATTAAATAGGATTTAGAAATTTATTTAATATTAAATTAGTCAATTATGTTAATTAGGGGTAATTAATGGCGCTGGTAAGAGTTTGACTGGGGATAGATGCATGAATCGGGTAGGGGTGTGATCCTTATGGAGGTTAGGTACGTATTTTAATAAGGTTAAAACTTAATTAAGGATATGTAATTAGTAATGGTGAATCGGTAATTAGTAAAACGTAGATAATTAAAAATATGAAATTACGATTTTGCCCCTGGGATGAAACGACTCCGAAAAATTACGAAAATAATACCACGGGTCCGTATCGTCGCTAGGATCACGAATACAAAGTCCATTTTTATATTTGAGCGACAAAAAAATAGAAAAAATTCATTTACTCAACTTTGAAATCGTTTAAAATTGTCTTTGTTGCGGAAAAGACGTGCACAATGAAAATAGGCTGTTACACGACCTCGCTTCTCTGTAACGACGTCCATATGAGTCTCAAACGCTCCTCTACTAGAGCTCTCTGGTGCACCAGACTTTTGACTCAACATCGTCTGACCCTAAAGCCTATAAAGATTGCAAATCTTCCTCGCCGCCATCACAAAACGACCTCCCCTGGACACCCGTTGTCTCTATCCCTTGAGCACCACATAACATCCCACACCTGTCAAGGCCCCAAGCAAAATCAAATTCTATTGCAAATCTGGTACATGCCTAACACACCCGTAAGTGTTTAAATGACTCCATCCTGCATCTTGAACCGAACTGTAGTGACCCCAACCACTCATGACATAGCTCCATTCCCTATATATTCGTCCGGTCCATATCTGGGAGTATATGTCACAAAAGGACTCGGAACAGAGTCATGTGGGAATCACACCCTGAATCAAGAACCCATAAAGACCGATTGTCTTCTGAGGAAGATACATCCAATATTTATCCATTATCAGCATCTATGCCTGCACTTCCAAAAGCTGCTACAGGCTGAGCAGGCAATTTACCCTTGACCTTCAACAGTGAGCACTTGTTCTTCCACTGTCTTACCTTCTTACAATAGTGGATGTCTGGTCATTACTAACTGGACCCTTATCTGGATCGTCCACCTTAACGACCCCCCCAAGAGAGCCACATCCTGGTCATTAGTGCTTGTGTCGCCCCTCGACACCTTCTTTATAAGCTCATGCAAGCGTAGAACTACATCGACATCATCCAAAGAGATTTTGTCCTTCCCTTGTGTCATGGTCTCGACAACGTGTGAGTACTCCTCATTTAAAGAACAAAGCAGTGCAATTACTTGGTAATCATCACTTACATTCTCTTCCACTGCTTGCAAATCCAAAACCAACTGATTCAGTTGATCAAGATGATCCTGTAATAATGTCTCCTCTTTCATCTTGAGCATGGAAAACTTCTGTAATAGATACAATCTGCATGTGAGTAACTTAGTCAGGTACAAAGATTCAAGCCTTTTCTACAACGCCTCTGAAGTATCATTTTTTGCAGCCTTGTAAAAGATCTTATCTGATAGAACCATCTGAATAGCATTGTGGACTTTCATCTCACGCACCAAACTCAGATAGTCGGTGACAGATTTTGGGATAAATTTCTTGTCAAAGGCTATCTTGTAAATCACTTCATACTTAAGCATAGCATTTACCGTCATGCACCATATATTGAATCTATTCTTTCCTGTAAACTTCTCGATCTTGTATCCTGATGTTGAATATGTCTTCATCCTTGTGTAAACTCCGACAATCTGGCTCTAATACCACTTGTTGTGAAAAATGCAAACAACCAATGGACAATGGAAGCAACCCCTTCGACGGATGGCTACCCAACAATCGTTACGACGCGATCTTTTAGAGATACACCACAATAGCATAATATCCAACGAAAACAAGTAATACGAAAACCAACGAAAGCAAGAAAGCATAAATCAAGTGAAGCAGAGTTTACACGGGTTCAGCCCGCTAATGACGCATACGTCCATCTTCCTGATGACGGTTTCCATTACATGATCAGAGCGAATCACACCGACTCATTCGATCTTCTTCAAAAAAAAGAGAGCACCAATATCTCAAAGCTTGGAGTTCAAACTCTTCTTACAAACCCCAATAGAGATCTCAAATCTCACCAAAAATAAGAACAAAAACTCTCACCAAATTCTCTCAACCCGAAAAGATATATACAAGAATAAGATTACAATGAATTCACAAAGAAATCTCAAGAAATCACTAACCAATTCATGCCCCAAATCTCCAAGACGTGCGAGGAAGAAGAAACTTGATGATGGCACACATGCTCTTCAAAATAAACCATTGGAAGGGTTTAAATAGCCACATGAGTCGTGTGGAATCTCAGTAGTCCAATTAAATTGGGTTTCAGATCAAAACTCTAACATAAATCACGTATTTGGGCCGACTACAGGCGACACGACCATGCTAGAAAGCGGCACGGCCAAGTCGGTCTTGCAGAAAAACACTGCTGACTCTATATTTTTAGTGCACGGCCGTGCCGAGCTCTGCACGGCCGTGCCGAGCTCTCCAAAAATTGAAAATCTCTACAAAATAGTGCATGGACGTGCTGAACTTGGCACGGTCATGTCAAGCCCAAAATACAAATTTGAAGCACATATCAACGCCTATTGCATCTTGACAAGTTCTGCAATTTATGTTTTATGTACTTTTCGAAATCTATTATAGATTTGATGGCTTTGATTTGATGTTTATCATATTAAGATATATCATTGGCCTAGGTTGTGCCACCTAGGCATGGGGGGCCCATTGAGCATGGGAGGGATACTGGGCTTGCTTTGGGGTGTGCATTTGGCGAGTTGTGTTTAATGCCCCCCAATTACACTTATTTGCGAACATGCGATTGATTCTTCATCAAACCAAACTGCACACCCCCTTCCATGTATTTACGGGCTTGCCATTGGTATTGTTGCACTTTGCTCACCAACGTTTCTTTGCAGTTTAGCCCCTGAATTTCCATTCTTTACCCCCTGACGATGCCCACTCACATGCCCACACTTCTCGCACATTCTTGGTTTCACATGTGCACTGCATCCTTTCCATGTGGGATTTTTGGCGTGCACTGTGTGCACATGGTATTTCTAGTCCTTTATACAAATGACGGATGTTTTTAAATTTTGTCCTACTAGGACAAAGGGTTGTCCCATGTGGCACCCCTTTGTCCTACTAGGACAATGTGTTTTGGAGAGTGGATGGGCCCAATGAGGTGCGGGTGAGGGGTTGGGTGTGGAGTTGGGTGTTTGGTGGAACCCCTAAACAAAAGCCCACCACATTCCCATTATTTGCAAGCTTGCCATTGCATTTTCATAAAATCCAAGGACCCATCATCATTTCCCTATTTATGGGTTTGACATCGCTCTTTTTCCACTTTGCACCCCGTGTTTTTTTGCTTTAGTCCCTGCTTTTCCTTTTCTGCCCCCCGACACTCCTCACACATGACCACACTTTTTTTGCTTTGGCCCATGTGCATTTGTGCTTGGACGACGACTGTCTCTGTGCCCTCCAAGCACGGGCAGTTTTTAGTCTATCTTACAAATGAGGACATTTGTCCTACTTGGATAAACCCTATAGAACAAATGATTGTAAGGATCGCCTTACCCTTGCAATACTAACAACACATTAGAGGGGAGTAAATAGTATAATGTCACAAATTGGGTATTTAAAAATTAAACTTGCAAATGCAGAATTATAAATGCAATAGAAATTTAAACACCACAAAAATCCAAACGCAACACAAGATATTACCCTGGTTCCCAAACTTGGGTACGTCCAGCCACACCGGTATCCACTATAATTCTCAGACAGAGAAGTGAATACAATCTCACACAGAGATACCTCACACAGAGGATTTAGATTCTCACACAGTGAAATCATTGATTTCACATAGAAAGACTTCTGCTCTCACACAGAAAGACTCAAACTCTCACACACAGAGATCACAATCAACCCTCACACAGAAGGTTATACTCTCACACAGAGAGTAACTAGCTCTCACACAGAAAGCCAGGATTTCAATGAAATAACAAAGTAAAATAAATACTCTTACATGTGCCTTGAGATGAACTTACTCATAAATGAATGCAAGGCATGGAAGAAGATCTCCAAGTGATGAGATTTGCTAGAAATGCACTTGGATGATTTCCCTAGAGCTTGACTTCAAGGCATAAAAGAGAGAATGAGCTCTAAGAGGGAAATGGGAGAGTTTGAGAGTGGCTTAATCAATCTCTAAAAGATTTGCAATAGCATCAAGAAGTTCTAATAAACACATCCCTCTCATATTTATAGGAACCTTATATGAACTTTTAAAACCCAAGGAAAAACCCAAAAACAATAGGCTGTAACGGCTAGAATCTGGGCTGAAACGTCATCGACAGTCGACTGATGATCATCTGACAGTCGACTGACCAACGGCCAAATAAATCCCAACAGCTATTGTCACGACCCGCTTCCCTAAAATGGAGACGAGACGTGAAAAGGTCCGTACGGGAGTGGAGCGGTGAAGCCCCAAACCCGATAAGCGTCAATTTAGTATAAGCAGGTCCCTGTAATTACAATCGAAACAACAACAATAATAATAATATGAGACGGATATAAAATACCAATCCCACGGTTGTCCACAAAGTATTCAACATCACAGAAAAGCCACCAGGCTAAAAGAAAGAGTCTAAGGGCCCAGAACAAGGCCAAACAAAAGCAACGACATAACAGAGTAAAGGTGCTACGCACTGACAACAAAACAACTGTCTAACAAAAGTAAAACACCACGAAGACACTAGGACTGGTCCCCAGTGTCCACGTACTCCCCGTCCAACACGGGCGCAAGCTCGGCGTCCGCAAACACCTCACCCTCAGCAAGCAACTCAGGCTCAAGGTCTAACATGCGTCACCCAAAAGAGAAAGGGGCACATGTCAGCAAGTCTAAAAAGACTTGGGCAAGGAAACTGAAAGTGACTAACAACCTAGCATTTAAATGTTAAACAATGGCGTGGCAGTTGAATATGATGCAACAGTTTAAAAGAGAGGCAAGCACTCACAATGTAGCAAAAGCTACCAATTCACTAGTCACTTATCATTTAACACTTATCACTTATCACTTATCACTTATCACTTAACACTTAGTGCATAGAGAGTCCACTTGCTGGCCAACTCGTTTATCTCTATCACTATCAATCACTTAAACACTAGAGATTTCGCCTGCTGGCCGGAGTGGCTGATCAAGCCAACTCGGGCTCAGTCCGCTTATCTCTTACCCCACCCACATGTGTCGAGCGTTGTGGTTAGCAACTCATTATGCTCGCTTCTGGTCACGAGCCAGGAAAATAAGTGTGTGTATGGCATAGGAGTACACCTAGCCGGTATCCGAGCGTTGGGATTAGCAACTACAGGGCTCGCTTCTGGAACACGAGCCAGGAAACATGGTATTGTAGCGTGTGCTACGCAGTCACGATAAATAATCACTATGCAATGCCATGAACAGATAATTGCGTACCGTTAATGGAATTTAAACGTGACAGGCAAAATGCAATGACATGAACATATTCGCGTACCGTTAATTTAAAGTAAACGTGACATATGAGCATGATGGGGGTGACGGACCAAGCTTCGTTGTCAAGCTAGGTCAATGACGTCTAAACGGCTATCCTTTCACCGTTTAGTCTCTTTTACGCTAAAGCATGGTAAATGGCCTAAGACATGGCCCAAATCAAGAGATGCAAGTTTCACTTGCCTATCACCGGGGATGACGGTTACGAAAGTTCGTTTCCGCGGATGCTAGCCTACGGGGAATCGCTGATATGGGGAACAATCATCAAAACACAAGTATTTTATTAGGGTTTCATAAAAATTACAATAGGATATGAAAACAATGGTAGATCGATTTCTTACCGAGAGGAGGCGGAAGAAACACTCCGGGGAACCCTAGGATCAGATCTGGAAGCAAATGGAGAAGTTTGGGGAAACTAGGGTTTTGGGGGATTTGGGGATTTTGATGGGTTTTGATGAGATTTTAGGGAAGATGGGAGGTAGATAGAGTGAATGGATGGTTTGGATGATGGATTTAGGGCTTGGAATGAAGGATTGAAGCTTGGAGGAAGATGGGGGCTGAAGGGGGAAGATTTTAGGGTTTTGGGTCGTGTTGGAGAAGAAGAAAACGTTTGGGTTGGGTTTAAATAGGTTGGGCTGGCGGCTGCCCAGAAATTAGGGTTTTAACACTGGTTAGTCGGTCAAAGAGCAACCACTGACCGACTAGTTTGGCAACTAGTCGGTCGGTCGATCAACGCAGACCGACTAAGTGCAAACAGTAACTCCTGAACGAAAATAGGATTCTAGAGTTAGTTGGTCCATGAACAAGTACTGACCGACTAGTTTAGCATCTAGTCGGTCGATGAACGTTCTTAGACCGACTAAGAGTAAACAGTAACTGATACAAAAATAATATGATGAGTTAGTCGGTTCAAGAAGCATTGCTGACCGACTAGTTTGCAACCTAGTCGGTCAACCAACGTTCTTAGACCGATTAACGATAAACAGTAACTCCTGAGAAATTTAGAAAGCTAACTAGTCGGTCCAAGAAGGATTACCGACCGACTGGATCGTCATCTAGTCGGTCGGTGCCCCTTCTTATACCGGCTAATGAGCACAGAAAAGTTCCGATACGGAGCGCGAGGCCCCGGGATCGATTCCTAAGACTCCTAGGCTTGATCTAATAGTAAGATACGACCGTTATGAAGTCCGTCACGAATGACATACTTCGGAATCGACAATCCTAAGGAAGAAACGAGAAAATACGACGAATCGATCGAAAATGAAAGCTACGGAGACAAAAACCACACAAGAGGAGAAAATCCACCAAAACATATATTATATTATATTAAATCCCAACAGCTATAATCTGAGCCAGGACAGGCGACTGTAGAAGACTACACAGGCGACTGTATAATGGACAGTCGACTGTATATCCTTCAGCAGTCAACTGCTGCAGGGGATGTAAATAAAACAGAGAGATGCAACTTACACACTGTATGCACATAGACGACTGATGGCCAGAATACATGCGACTGTAAAATAGACAGGCGACTGTAAATTGACCTTCAGTTGACAGGTGACTTTTCCATAAGCTCAAGTAAGATTCAATAAAAGGTTGACATGAGCAGTGCACTACAGTCGACTGTAGAAGGCTCGACAGGCGCCTGGAATCACCCAGTCGCATGTAAAACCTTCATCAGGCGACTGTTGGAGAGCCAGAGACTCCAATTGAGTCGCTGGGCAAGATGAACCTATTGGGTTGGATTCTATGATGATCCTAATGCTCACTAAGATGGTTAAATACTTATGCATGAATGAGTAGATCACCTATCAAGGCATTACATTGAACCTAGACTCAAAAAGAGAAAATCAATAAATGAAATAATACATGGATTACATTGCTTCCCTTAGAGTCTATGGCTTCAACCTTGATACTCTCCATTATCTCCCAGCTTTGGCACCCCTTAAGTCCAAGCTATGTCATAGCTCCTCTCGATGTCTATCCTTGCACCAAGTGTGTAGTCTCCAAAGATGATATTATCGAAGTGTTAACTATGAGACTAAAACAAGAGAGTCATTAGCAACAACATAATGTTGTGATCATCATCAAAATAACATTGGTATGAAACACCAATACTCAACAAGGATTGGCCTATATTTTGCCACCTTATCATGGTGGGGGCCACTTGGTGGTGGGTGGCATTTTGGGCTTGCTTTAGGATGTGGATTTTGGGTAGTTGTGTTGAATGCACCACACATTCCCTTGAATTGCGAGCTTGCCATTGGGATTGTTTCACTTTACCGCCCCAAAGGTTTTTATGCAATTTAGCTCATGAGTTTCCACTTTTTATCCCTCATTATCATGAATTACAAGTTTCACATTGGGAATTTCACACTTTGCCCCCAAAAGTTTTTTTTTGCAATTAAACCCCAGAACTCCCCCTTTACACCCCAACTATCTCCACACACCAACCCATACTTCTCACTCCTTTTCGCTTTCGTGTGTGCACCACATCCTTTCCTTTGGTGTTTTTTGCTCCGTGCACTATGTGCACATGTTATTTCTAGTCTATTATACAAAAGAGGACATTTGTTGTACTAGGACAAATCCAATATGACAAAGGTAGGATTCTAACTTGGATTTGGGATTCTATTTAAGGGTTCTTATTATCATGTATTTAAGTACGTTGCACTCAATTTAGTAGGGAATGCCAAAAATTCATGTGGCATGATTTAATTTCATGGTGAATTTTCCATGTCGAGAAGTTAAAATCTGCCCATTGGAAATATGAAATTATGTTGTATGTTTTTACTTGAAGTTTGGTCACTGTAGCTCAAATAAATTTCCGAAAAAATTATATAATTGTAGCTCTTAAAATGCTACCCCGGAATCATATAAAATTTAACATATGTTCAATTCAGTAAGTAGGAGTAAAAATTCCATATTTACAACATGTCTGTATTTCATCCAGTCTAAACACACTTTAGCAAAATTGAGCTTAGTCTCTGCACACTCCATAGAAATTAGTGTTCTTGGTCTCGTTGTAAATTTAACAACTTTTCTATAACTTTCCCTTAGTGCATGTTTTCGAGATTCTAACTGCAACATGTCTTAAATTAGCAATTGTTATTGATCTCAGAATCTGTCTGAAAAACAGTTTTGACATGTCTCACCAAACAATTCACCATAAATCATATATTTCATATCTTTGCATGAAATTTTATATGTGAATCCAAAACGACCATATTTACAACTTTCATGTAGAAACATTTGTCAAATTCTAAATGAAAACAGATGATATATGTCCATTTAGTGTGACTGTCTGTAAATTCCAACAAGCTGAACCATTTCAGATGGATGTTGAATTATGTAGTGTTGCCAATTATACTCATATTGTCCATAATTGTTGTTATTACATAAAAGAAAGTTTGATTGGTGTGATATGCTATTAAATTGCTAATGTGATTTAAATGTTGTACATGATGCATACCAAGTGTTCGTAAAAATGCCCAAGTGAAGGCAAACTCTAGCAACCTGAGAAATGTACATGTATATGTGTAGGCCTTGGGCCAAGTTGTGAATCGGTGAAGTTGGAGACTTGGATGGCATGGTTACACTATTAAACATGATTGTGTGATGTGATATGATGTCGGGCATGTCAAGTGAATACATGACCCAGGTTGCTATGTGATGAGGCTATGTCTGATGGTATGACACTTGGGTGCATGACCCATGTTGAAGAAAGGAGGTTACTGAACATGTACCATGCCATCATGGCTCCTATAATAGAACTTATAATGTTTAATTTATGTTTTGGAATGTCGCAATCCTCTCTAAAGGGGGAGAGCTACTAAACTGGGGTTTGGAGGGGGAAATTTGAGTAACTTGTGGATATGAGGCCTGGACAATGAAGGTGGTGAGGAGATGATGTTTTATGTAATGTTTGTTCCCGCTCGCCTTTACCAGGAGTGGATGGGACTTGGCGCTTGTGATGATGTGGTTTGGGTGTGGAGAGATGTATGTGGAGATCATCACTCTCGCTACCGTCCAGGGAGGAGACGGAGAGGCCCGCTGTACAGTGCACATGGCCACTACACCGTGTGCCATACGTACCCCAATCTTGGGGTGGGGCCCGTGAGGCAGGTCCCCTAACATGGCAGAGTGAGAGGCTCGGCGTATAGTGCCCGTGTCCACTACGTCGAGTGTAGTTTTCCACCCCAAATCTTTGGGGTGAGGTCCAGGTCATTGTATCACATAGTTTACCTAAATTCCAACTAATTAAATTAATAAATAAAAGTTTTACATGTTATTTCTTTTGCCTGCAGCACTTCCCTCTTCCCTTTACCTGATTTGCATGTGACACTGAGTTATACACCTGGCACTTGTAATTTTTCTTTTTAGATTATGTTTGTGTGAATACTTGCATTATTATTAGTGCTAACCATTTTCTTGCAGTAGCTTGACATCGAATCGTGTATGATCCCTTACTTGTCTGATTACTTTCTGCCATATTGTTTAGTTTACTTGCGTTATTTCTCATACCTTGCTTAGTGGTTGATAACCTTAAATGGTGTTCCAAATCCAAGTTGTTTTCCTAATGGGACACGTATTGACGTGCTCCTCCCATTTTCCAGGTAGCCAATAGTTGGAGAGCATGGGAGACGTGTGAGTATGGAGCTGTGGGTGTGGGGTAGTTTAGGGAGTTGAGTTATACTCTGGGGTCGTGGAGTTGATATTTTCATCTGGAGGTGCAACTTGAGTTGAAATTTATTGATGTACATTTGTATCTGTTGTTGTATTGGCCCTTATATTAGAAATGTGAAATTGTGCATGTACTCTTTGTGATGTTGTATAAGTGGAATATGATATCCTTGTTGATAAATATGGAGCATTACAGGTACTATCCCAGCATGTGCGCAGTGGCCTGCCTCTGTTTCTTTCTTTCTCTTTTCTTCCCTTTCTTCACTGCCCTTCGCCTCTGTAGAATACGTACTTCCCGGTATCCTGTGGAGCAGGGTGTGACAGTGGGGGCCACTTAGGGGGTGGGTGTGATTTTGGGCTTGCTTTGAGGTGTGGCTTTGGGGAGTTGGGTTAAATGCTCTCCTAATTCCTCTTATTTGCAAGCTTACCATTGCTCTTCATCAACTAACCCGTGATCCATCCGTTGCAAAAAGTTCTATGTATTATGCGACCATTGATTTTGCAACGGGTGGATTGATGTGCGAAAAGTATTGGAATCACTTGATTTTTGGTGTGGTGATCATCCATGAGGTGTAGAGCATATTGGAAAAAAAATTCAAAAATGTAGGGGGGCTTGGCCGTGTGTGGACCAAGGAGGAAAATCCTCCATGGCCACTTGCTTTCCATATTGGGGGGAAAATTCCAAAAAAATTGGGGGTGGGGGCTTGGCTGTGGGTGGACCAATGAGAAAAATCATCACTGGCCACCGGATCTGGGATCCGACCTAATCACCTCCGATACTTAAGTCAAATGGTGACTCAAAAGGGCTCGTGGTAACTGATGAGTGATTGTTTTACACATTTTAGTGGGGGTTATTCATGCATTTCATCATATAAAATCACACTTTCTAAATCATTTCACTCTATTTCCGTTCATTGTCACTCTTTGGGTAATTTTGTGCATTGCAGGTCAGTATCTAGCTATTTAGAGATTATTAGAGTCAAGGAACCACGATGTATGGCGAGACGAAGGAATGAGAGGCAACACAAACTCAATTGAAGAATAAATGAGTATTTTGCAAGCTACATGGCCGTGTAGAGGAGCTCATACGGATGTGCCATATGCTCTGGATAAGATGGAGACGAGGAGCATGCCACACAACCGTGTGTGATGTAACACACGTCCATATGAGCTATTGCCAATTGAGGGCCTGACACAACCGAGCACACAGTTGTGTGAGTCGCTGAGGAAGAAACGTCACACGAGCATGTCATCCCCGACACGACCGTGTAACCATCTCGGCAGAAATGACAGAAACAATGCCTTCTGAAAATTACAGGCATACGGTCTTGTGGAGGAGCCACACGACCGTGTCATTCTGAAGCAATAAGTGGCCCTATTACGCATTGGAGCCACACAATCGTGGCGATTGTTCGACACTGTCGTGTAGCGGCTAGTGGGTCGGGTTTTCACCCGAACCCTTATGGGTTTGAGGGAGTATATATATGTTTTGTGCGTCGTTTTTGAGGGGATCTTCTTCTGCCTTTCATAATTCTTCCATATCATTAGTTTAGGAGTAGATTAGTGTAGATTAGATTTTATTGTTCCTCCGAAGCAACTTGTATCAATTGAAGACCTTTGGATTGCAGATTTTGGTAGATAAGTATTTCTTCTTCTTTTATTATATTTTCTATGTGTTCTTGTAATACCCTGTATTCATGTGTACGGGTATTATATGCGTATTTTTGATCGTATTTGTACGTGTATTATTGTTGTGTATTTTCAAGAATTTTTCCCGAATTTTTAAAATGATAAAAAATTTTAAATAATTTTTAAACATTATTTGGATTTAAATGGATGAGTATTTGGATGATATACTTGGTATTTGGTGTGTATATCGTATTAAATGATGTATTCCTAATTACTAAAAATCTAATTTCTAAAAATCCCTAACGAGGACACATCCTCCTTTGTGGTGTCATCATCCCCTAATCCCACACCTACCCGTAAACACATGTCATAATTAGAAGAGATGGAGAGGGATGACAAGAATGATATGAGATTTAAAATAGGAAAAATTTAGGGAAAAAAATAAGGAAAAAGAAAAGTAAATTAGGAAGCTCTCTCTCCCATCTCCTCATGGTGTATGCTGAACTCCCCCTTAGACTTCAAGTAGGCTGAGCACCCATATGGCCACTCCACCCTTACTCTTATCCTTCCTTTCTTCTCTTGGGTGTTGCTCATTCTAGGAGCTTGTTGAAGAGAAGAAGCTTGAGAATGAAAGCTTAAAGTCTTCAAGAAGAAGAAGTGCAAAAGAATTGTTAGGAGTTAATTAAGGTAGGATTTCTACCAACTATAGCTAGGGTTCATTCTTAGGTTTGTGTCGAGAATAAGGATGTGTGCACTTGCTTTATGTATGTTTACAATCAAAAAAAATGAATGTTAATGTTATAATCAAATTAGTTAGTATATCTCATGTTATGCTAATTATGCTATGTCACATATTTGTGGGTCAATTTGTTAGCATGCCCAATTTTATACTAGTATGTGGGTGTGCTAGAGTTCTTGCTAATGAGTAGATTACTAATGCTCATGTAATCTATGTGCTAATGTCCATGAAAAATATGCTTATGTGTATATTAATAGGGATATGTCGTGAACTCTATGTTGGTATGCTAAGTCATGTCCTAAACTTTAATTATGCCATGTTAAGCTTAAATTTTGTTGTAGATAGATGTAAACCATTTTCATTACATATTGGGGGTAAATTGTTACCATGTTACATATTATGCTAGCATGTTTAGGCCTATTATACATGTTCATTTACACATGTAATGGCCATGCCTCATGTTTATGTTTATAATCATGTTCATACCCATGTTTTATGTTTATGTTAGGTTCCATGTTTTATAGTTAAACTCATGTTCTATGTTTACATCTCTATGTTTATAGCTTGCTCCATTCATCCCATGTTAAAATACGTAGGTTCATGCTAGAAATGTTATGCTCCATGTTTATGTTAGTTGCTAAAGTTATGATTAAGTTTCGTATGATAAATTGTAGCATGTAAATTTATAGTATGTTAATGCACATCATGTTAACTTTATCATATTAAACTTTAACACATAACAAACTACTATGCCTTGTTGTGTTTAAAGGTAGTGCACATGTTCATGAATATGTTTGGCTCATGTTAGTTCATATTAATGATGTTACTATTAACTCATGCTAATATTTTTCAGTTGGTTTTATAATAGCAGCTTGTTATGTTAGAAGCCGATTATGTATGCTCCATGTTGTAACTAAGCTTATAATGTAGGCTTCCGTGATAAGTAGATTCCATGTGTTTTTCGTTATCAAAGTTGGTATTATGCATAACCGTACTATAATGACATTCATGATTCTATAGCTAAGTTGGCGTCTTATGTGGATTGTGTTAATGTTATTATGTGATGAATGGAGCATCATAACAATCTTGATATGAAATGGAACTGTTGAGATGATTATATGAAATGATGGCCGTGGTTAAATCCCGACATCGAAAGAATGATGACAAGTGTGGAAATGTGAACACGATAATTGAGTCATTTGAATAAAGAAAAGATGAAAAAATCTGTAACCGAGAGTAAGGAAAAGTGATAATTATCTAGAACTCTCGATCAATCCTAAGATGGGTGAGGCTCCAGATACGGGTTCAAAAGAAACGCGGGTAAATTATAGGAGTTAATGAACGGACACAGCTGAGGCTCCTACTTGCACTCCTGAGCGAAGGAGTTGGCTAATTGTGTATATAGCTTGATTCTCACTCGTGCTCCCGTAAGGGGGAGTTGGCTAGAGTTAGAGAAGCCGATGGTGCATTCGTGATGCACCATGTGGTAATTGTTGGTTTTCTCCACTTGTCCCAATAAAAAACCGAGAATTGTCTCACTCCCGAAAGGGGAAGTTACGAGAGGATCCTCCAGTGCACGTGTCGATGGTTGAGGTACCACTTTTTAGCCACCATGGGTGAAGTCCAGCTCATTAATGTCCCATGTTTTACACAGGTTTCCAAATACTAATTTTTAAATGCAATACTTGAAGATAAATGCATTTTTAATTTCTTTAAATATGTGGATGTTCATGCATTACTACATGTTTTACTTTACACAGTTCTTTATTTCAGTACATGCCTGTGAGTTTCTGCTTTACTTTATGCAAAAGTCTGTAGTTATAATTGTTACATGTAGCCAGACCTTAGTAGGGTAGAGCAACTCTGAGATTGGCCCCTACCTGGTGTTGTTAGATTTCCTATTGGGTCACGCGTTGACGTGTTCCATTTACTTTTTCAGGATTAGGAGCAGTGCAGACTAAGCAAGACTTGACTCAGGAGTTTACACAGTGTAATGACCCCAAAATTCATATACGTGTATTAATACGTATTCTTGGGCGTATATATGTGCGTATAAGTTTTGGGGAATCCTTATGTATTTTATTTAATTTTGTCAAGCTAAAAATTATTTTTAAATAATTTGTATGACATGATTTTATTAAATGAAATATATGGGTGGAATACTAATGTCATGATGAGTAAGTATTGCATGTGTATTAAGTGTGTATAGTTATTTTTCTAAAAGACAAATCCTAATTTTTCCTAAGGGACACCTCCAGCTTTGATGTGTCAAGATATCCTTGATCCTTACCTAACCCAAGGCTTGGTGGCATGCTAAGAGGATTTTAGGGAGATGAGGTGGCTACTCTAGGAGTAAAGAAAAAAGGTTTCATTCACTCACTCTCTTTCCAAAGATCAGACCGAATTCATCCCTTCCAGTTGCTCTCTCTTAGACATTAGGGGGACTGAGCACCCATAGGGCTACGTCACCCTCACTCTGCACACACCCGTAGCATCCCTGTCGTCGTTTGGGTGCTGTCGCTCATTCTGGGAGCTTGTGGAGAAGAGGAGAAGGAGAAGGAGAATGACTTGAAGGAGGAGGAGCCATAGGGATTTGGGCTACCCCCTTGTCTCTCATCACCTCTAAGGTAGGATTCCATCTCCAACTAGTATTAGAGTTGCATACTTAGTTTCATGGTTGTTGTTGTTGAGGTTTTACCTTTTCTTATGTTAATCCTGAGTTTTGTATGGTTGTGTGCGGTGAGCGATCCTGAGTTTTGTATGGTTGTGTGCGGTGAGCGATCCTGAGTTTTGTATGGTTGTGTGCGGTGAGCGATCCTGAGTTTTGTATGGTTGTGTGCGGTGAGCAATCCTGAGTTTTGTATGGTTGTGCGCGGTGAGCAATCCTGAGTTTTTGGTGGTTTTGTGCGGTGAGCAATTCTGGACAGATTTACATGCTGATTGTTCTGCTTAGTCCTCCCAATCTAGAATTGCGTTTGCTCTGAAATTTTTATGGCTTAAAGATTGGACTGTTATCTATAATTTTCATGTAGTGAACTTTTTACTAATTCGGCCTGTAATTAGGATTAATAATTCCATCTTTACAACATGTCGGAATTTCATCTAGTCTGGACACAGTTTGGCAAAACGTAGGTCAGTCTCTGCACACTCCATAGAAAATGATGAACTTGGTCTCGTTAGAAAGATAACAACTTTTTCTACAACTTTCTGTGAGTGCACATTTTTGAGATTCTAACTGTAACATGTCTTAAAATATCAATCTTTACATCCCTTAGAATCTGTCTGAAAAACAGATTCGTCAGGTCTTATCAAACAATTCACCATAAATTACCCACTTCATATTTCTGCATGAAAATTTATAGGTGAATCCAGCACAACTATATATACAACTTTCATTTGTATTGTATATGCATGTTTGATACAAAATTATGGAGAAATGTGCTTCTTAATCTGACTATTCTGTTTTTCCAGCAAGCTGAAAGATTTGAATGTTGTTTTAAGCTCCTTTTGAGGTTAAACTTGCCATTAATGTTCTTAATCATTTCTGTTACATGATGATATGTGGTTTATGTTCTTGGCACATGCAAAATGATGATGTGAACATGGTTATACGTTTTATGAGAAATGAGAAAGGGAATGCACAAGGCGATGCATGTCCCAAATATGTGATGAACTGTGGAAAGAAAAGAAATGGAAAGTGTTATGTTTCATGAAAGTGACTAAGTCCTCTTAAAGGAGGGTGACATGGGGTTTGGGGGAAACACAGGTAAATTATAGGAGTTAAGGAGCGGACAGATAATACGAATTCTCACCCGCTGTATCACTCCCGGAAGGGCGAGTTGAAAGGGTTGGAGAGGCCGCTGGTGTACTCGTGATGCACTATGACGGTAACTGATGGTTTCCTCCGTTTGTCCGACAGAAAAACCAAGCAGGTCTCGCTCCAGTACCTTGCCCCGTTCGGGTACGGAGTTGCGAGAGGCCCCCTCCGGTGCCCGTGTTGCTGGTTGGGGTACCACTTTTCACCCACCCTGGGTGAAGTCCGACTCCTTAAGGTCCCAAGATTTATCCGGGTTCCAAAATGCTAACCAATGAATTAATTGTTAATCCTTATTACTCTTGTAGCAATGGTAAATGTATGCGTTGTTTACTTGTGTTTCTTTACTATGGTTCTTTTATGTTGTATACCATTGTTGTATACCTTGGCTGTTGCACGTGCACGCTTTCACATGTTCATAACTATAGTTGTTACTTCCTTTACTACAGTAGATGTTTATGCCATGACATACACTCTGCCTGTTCACGTGCACCCTTCCTACACTTAATGTAAGGACTAGTTGAGATATGGAATTCCTACTGGGTCACGCGTTGACGTGCCCCACCGTTGACTTTTCAGGTTGATTCTTTGAGTTGGAGGCCTTGACTCAGTTGGTTGGAGTTGCGGGTTGTGAGAAGTGTGGATGACTTGGGAGTGCTGTTGTATTTGGGTGAGATGTGAGTTTTTGTACCTTGTTGAGATGTGGATAATATTGTATATGGATTTGTATAAGGAAGTTGTATATGAACAGTTTTATTTATATACATCAGTGCTTGAGTTGTTGGTTCTCTTGTGTTTTGGGTTGTCTGGAATGCTATATGTACTATCCCAGCAGTGCGCAGTGGACCTGCTTGTGTTTGTGATTTTGTATTTTCTTCGTAGCACCCGTCTCTTTGGGAATACCTGATACGGATTCGTACTTATCGGGTATCCTGGAGAGCGGGGCGTTACACGCAGGGTTCCAGGCAGAGATGAAGCTCATAGAGGGCAGTCTTGCCCAGTTCTTCTATCAAGAGCAGTCTAGGGAGTAAGTTGTATTAGGCGTAGATCTTTTGTCTTTAATGGGTTTTTGGGATTTCTCCTTTGTTCCCTTTGTACCCCTGTACTGATGATGTTGTATTAAAAGATGTACTTTTGTGATAATAAATAAATGAAATGTTGACTTTGTATTTATTTTTCTTTTCTCTGCATTGTTTGCTATGGTGGAATATTACTCGTACTTCCCAGCATGTGCGCAATGACCTGCAAATTTTTCATGTACTCTCTTTCTTTCTCTTTTTCATTCGTAACACTCGTGGTCCTGTGAGAACTTGGGACATATACATACTTTCCAGGTATTCTGGGAGTGGGGTGTCACGGTTCTTGTGCTATCTATGTGATGATTCCTTTAATGTATATGGATTAGTTTTTGTTGGATCTCATGGCACACCAAATACACTAGGGGGTGACTAGTATAAATCACGACGATATTGCAAAATTAAAAGCTAATAAAAATTGCAATAAGAGTGCGGAAATAAAAGATCACAATCCAGAATAATGCAAATGCAAACACATAGATTTTTATCCTGGTTCGGATCCTTGTGATCCTACGTCCAGTCCTCTACCTCATAGAGATTTGAATCCACTAAAACACTTGCTCCCCGCAAGAAATCAACATATAAAGATGCCAACACTCTCTGTGTTGTAAACTTGTACAATCTCTTCAACAAGAGATTCACCAAATAAAATAAAGAAAGAGTATGAAACAATATCACCTATAGCCTTGATAATATCGGAATTATAGCGCAATGTTGATGATGGAATCTTCAAGGTTCAAGATGTGAATTATGGTAGAACACTCTTGTAAATTGGACTTTCTATAGGGATAGAATTTCTGCAAAGTTTTTCCTATGGAAATCTGAAAATCACACACTTTCTAGAGAGAAAAAGAAACCTTAAGAAAAGAGAAAGCGAGAGAATTTTCGTGTGTTTTAGGCGGGGGTCTGGGTGTCTTTTTATAGTCCAAAGAGGTAGTTTATGACCATTGTACAACTGCCTAAATTTTCAAAAAAATCTGAGCCGTTTTTGTCAAAATTAGTCGACTAATTTTATGGATTGGTCGACTAATTAAAGCTGTCTCGCTAGAATGGAAGTTAAAGTGTCTTTTCAAGAGGAGTAACTTCCTAAAATGGTAGGAAACCGTTTAAAAACGACTATAAACGGCTATTAACTGCCAGAACTAGCCTTTAGTATCAGTTCTAACTTCTACTTAATAAAATATAATATTAAAATGATAAATCATTAAAATATTTGAATTAAAAAGGATTAGTAGACTAATAGGAAGTATTAGTTGACTAAAAATTTGAAACTCTAGGAAATGGTGGGAAAATGATCTTAGAGCTTCTAGGATGGGTCTGACAAAGTTTCAGAATTTTCTGAATTTTTTACTATTTAAATTAGTCGACTAGCACTAAGGATTGATCGACTATTTGACTTTTGACTTGTTTTTTTGAAGATGACCCATAAACGACTAAGACAGATAATCATCAAGGGTTTTACATTCTAAGTATATGCAATAAAAAAAAATAAAGTTTATATCACTTATTTACAAGATATAAAATTTCTTCGATGTGCGTCTCTTGTAGTGAATTCTTCTTGCAACTTGTGTTCTTGATGATGGTCTTGGGTGATAGTGCTATAACATCTGTATAGATAGAGTTAGTACATATAAAATGATATGTTTGTAACATCAAAACCATATGAGGAGTTATGAGTTTCCAACAGTTTTCATATAGGGCATGGGTTGACCCTATTGTGGGTTGAGTATGGATGAATCGTTTGTTTAGCTATTGAATTATCAATTAGGGTTTTGCCTTGGATAAATTATTATCGATCAAAGTTGATTTCCAACTTCATAGTTAATTAGATCTAACGGCCAACGACAGCTGGGGTTGATCTAAGGTTTTCATTCACATTATTAATCCATACTATCTATTATGACAACGACGGTTGGGCCTAGATTAGAGCCTCCAAGCAATGACCTAACTTCTATCTACGACAGTGGCGTGAATGAATGTTGGGGATATATTGTTGTGCGTCATGCACCCGTCGTGTGTTGATTCACAACGACAGTTGGCTTTGCCACACGCTGTGTACTCCTATCATGCTTTACGATAGTAAGGGATATGTGTCCACATCAAGTGCAACAGCCTCACCGTAAGGGTTAATTCGATAAATAGACAAAGAAGTTCACTTCCATATTTAAATGTAGTAGATGGGATACCTAGCTCTAGAGCGTTCTTCTATCTTATCTTGCCCTTTCACAGATATCTACGTAGCTAACTATAGCCTATGATCGGCTAGTATTCGGTCAGATACCAACATGTGTTTGATTCGTAGGCTACGACGACACCGTGCACCAATGGTATAAATGTAAAACTCACATTAGTAACTATGGTCGATCTGTTAGGGAGATCAACCGATAGTTACCACACCGATCTATGGATGAAATGTCGAGTTTAGGTGGAGCAGATACCGGTCTTGGGAGTACCTGACTTGTTTGAGCAAGAATTGTTTGAGACTTTGTGAAAATCCTCCATATTCTCATTGTCTAAGAGACTTCTTACAGGCGGTGCTCTTAAGGGACGTTATAGGGTAACATTCGAGCATTTAAGCCGCTTTATTGTTTTTGAGTTGTCGACATTGATGGCGAGCTAACGATCGATCATTGAATGCATCCGTTATGAGCTGATGCTTTAAATGAAGAAACCCAACGTCTAGCTCGACTGTCGACTTAAATGCGGAAACAGTCGGCCGCACGTGAGGGCCTTTGGGTTGCTGGGCCGAAGCTCTGGGCTTTACTGGGCATTCGGGCTTGTCTGCTTCTAATAAACATCTGAGTGATCATTGGGCCGGCCAGTGTTGTACCAGAACATACATCAGATCATGAAATTAAGCAACTCAATAAAATATTAGCCTTACCACTTTGCATATAAATAAGTCAAATGGAAAATATTAAAGGAGAACACGGCAATACAGTGTACCGAATTTACGAGAGCAACAAAAAAGAGCACGCTGGGAACATCCAAAAGCATTGGCATAACTACATTATAATATGTAT
>CM061139.1:165622620-165638620 GCA_030789695.1 Scilla litardierei
CATGCTTTTTATGCTTTTGGGTTGTGATTTTCAGTTGTCGAAATTCCTTTTAGATTAAATTCATGATTCACTAGCAAAATTTTCTATGCTAGAACCTAGATAAAAGAGACAATTAAAACACATCTTCTCTTAACCAATGAAAATTAACATTATCTAAACATCAAGTGGGTAAGGATGAATATCATCTATTTGAAGTCCATATGTGACCAGTGTAAAATTTGCAACCGTCTTATTCCTTTCCAGACCCTCACCCATCTCCATCTCCGATTCCCAATCCTCACCCTCATACCCCACACTCACACGAGAAAAGAAAGAAAAGAGAAATGACCCACCTCCACACAGTTGCGCCAAAACAGGGAACATGCATGATCAAGGATGGTAGATCATTTCGTGGGGAGCTGAGGCCGTTTATTTTGGACAACATATATCAATTCACTATGCATGGCCCATCTTAAGTGGTGAACATATTCTTTCTTCTGTTGATGCAGCAAAAACATTGACCTGGCTATATATTAACATTAATGAATTATATGAATTAGTTGCGGTGAAAGAATAAACACGGCTTCTGGAAAGCATGCGGTTGTCTTATACGGCCTGTCTTATTTTTATGGCAGGAAAGTCATTGTATGCAGCATATACAAGCACGAGACATATGCATTAGCTGAAGGGCTAAATGCTTGACCCATAGATGGTTATTGGAAGTTGTGATACATGACCGTTATCCGTTGGCAGACTCAAAACTAAAGTTTGAAATCATGGTTTTGGTCTTGGTATCAGCTAACAGTTCGTAGTATCGTTAATGGGTGTGTTGGAAGTGTTGGGTGAAATGTATCAGACTTATGGACATGTTTTCTTAGGTTAAAATAGCTGATAGCGGTTAGGTGTGCGCAGATGTTCATCTTCAAGTACTTCATCCATGGGTCAGTTTTATCATCAAGGTCCAGGCCACAATCTCGCTCAATCAATGGATCAATATTTCATTATTTCAATATTTCACATCTTGCTTTTTACTGCCAAGTGAGATTTTTCTCCCACCCATTATATGAAATAAAATAGAAATTTAAAATTTTGGAACTCAAACTTCGGATCTTTTATTATATTAGTTATTAGTTAGTATTGGTGGTATCACCGAGCTTCGGATGGATCATATTGGCATTCTTGAAATCTGATACGAAACAAATGATACATAGTGGTATCGGCTTTGATTTCAGACCCTGCTAAAAGCAATTACATGAGACATTAAGATTCATTTTTTGTTTTTCCTTTTTTTTGTGGTTTTTTTGGTTTTATTTGTTTTTGTTTTGTTTTGTTTTGTTTTTTTTTTTTTTTTTTTTTTTGGGGGGGGGGGGGGGGGGGGGTGGGGATGCAAGGTAGAACCATAGAGAAAAAAACGGCCCAACAATTCTTTGATTTTCTTGATATTATAGCATGCACAATTATCATGGCGGTTTCCATCAAACCTTACTAGAATAGACATATGATTTCATGCCATAACATTGGAGAATTGACGTTATATAATTTTCTCAAAATTGCTACTTGATGAAGTTTTCTCATGCATGTGTTTCAAATGTCTAAGAAGTGCTATTTAATTGTGCCGATCATTTTCTGATTTTGAGATGACAGTTCTCTTCATTACTGACATCATTGCCATGTTAATGTTATTTTATGACAATGATGTTTTGTTCCTGTGCTTGTCAAATTTGTCATACACAATTTACTAGTTGTGGGTTGAAGTTAAAACTTTTAGTATCATAATCAGCTCATTATTTTTCGATTCATTCTCTCTGCATACTATTCATACTCTTCGTGCAGATGATCCTAATTTGGTGGTTTCACTGGCATTGGTCATCTTTGTACGAGTAATGATATTTGGTATTTGTTATGCGGCAACTAGTATAACTATTCTCATATTCTTTTTTCTTGAATATAGTTGTGAGTTTGTTAAGGGTGTCTTTATAGCTTGATGTCACATATCCAATACTAGCTGTCAATTGGGTTTAAGGAATGGAAATATAAGTTTATAGCATTGCATTAATGCCCTGCCTTGTTTTCATGAATATGAGCATAAATGTTGTTTTGTGGACATCAGCTCCCCGCCGCGTCTTCTAGTATACTTCAGATTTTTTGGGTGTTTATTTTTCCTTTTCAAGTTAAAAGACTGGAATTCATTGTTTTGGATGCATATTCATGCTTGAAACTTGAATTGTTTGCCTAAACCACTAATGTCTTGAATTTATAAACTTACTTTTGGTGGAACCATTTGAGTTGGTGCAAATGCAGACACAGAAATTTGGGACTTGCTCGTGGACTAACTTGCTGAAATCGAGTAAGAAAGTGCATATGTATACGTTTTGGGGGTTTCATCAGCTTAAGACTAAAAATGTCACTCTCCACGAAGTGTTAATAGATTTGTTGGATGATCGCAGGACACTTATTTCTTTGTTATTTAGGTAAGAAGATCTGCTGGGATGTTAACTTAGCCTTAAGCCCTAGATAGGGAAATAGGGGGAAAAAATACATGCCATGGTCCATGAGAACTAGTAATTACTAATATATGGAAAATTTTGTTTGCTTGGTCAACCGTATTTTCATTGTTCGCTCACCGAAAAATGTGTTAAGCTTAATACCATAAAACATTAAGAATAATATAATTTGGATCCCCCCTATTTTAATCAATAATTTTACTTAATTAAATTAATATGATAAAAGGCCTTTAAGTGCTGTCCTAGCTTTGGAAGTTATATGCTCCATTTGACAGACTTCATTTGTATTTGAAATTGTTGGCGTGTTTAACTTATTTGTTGAATCAGAAATGATTTCTCTGCCCCAAATTCTCAGTTTCCTCCATCCAGCTTTCAGTTGATCAAGCCGAATGCTGATTCGCTTTTCTTTTTTTTTTCCTTGTTCAAATTTGAACTTTTCCTTGTACTTGCTGCTAATTTTATTTAAATGTTGTATATGATTAATATTTTTGTAACCGGATGCGACTCTTTGAAGTACAGTACGCAATGGTGGTTTATGAAGTGGAGAACTTTGTTTCTTGCAGAAAGCTTTTGGCATTTTGATGGTTGTGGTGTCATTTATCTTCTTTCATTGTGTTGTGGGTAGTTGTCAAGAACTATGGTGATTGAGGATGATGTCACCCCCCACCCAAAAAAAAAAAAACACACACACAAAATCACATACACAAAAATCAACTCAGACTTGCTTCAAGTTGTATTTTCTGTAGTATTGGTTCTTCATGAAATGGAGTATTCGAATATGCTTAATTTAAACTGGTGCTAGTTGTAGCTGGCTGCATTGTTGTCTGCCTATCTGATGAATTGTTTGGTTATTGCGGTATTGGTTTTTGCCGTCAGATGATATTGAAGGTAAGCTTTGTAATTCTCTTTTGGGTGCCAATTAATCTTTTTAGCGTTTATAATTTGAATTGTGTTGTGAACGGATAAAGGGATGAATGGTTAGAATTGGGTCTTATTTTATAGATAAGACCGTATCTATTGTATCTTATCTCTTATTCTGTACGGATAAAGGGATATAGATGTATTTCTCGCTTAAAACGTCATTTTTATCATACGTATAATAGTTTTATTCATAGATCTCGCAAGATCGAAGTGGAAATATGACTAATTGTTCAAATCGATAATTTTTATCGTCTAAAAATCATGTTTTTAACATGTTTATAATTTGTAAATAATAAAAAATAGGATTTTTATCTTCCCACGGCCTCGTCGGCGGCCTTAAGGCCGTCGACCGCCGCTGAACCCCCCCAGCTCCCGTCTGTACTCGCCCCCCCCCTCCTGCTTGCGGGGGCCGCCGCCCTTGCGCCCCTCGCTACGGCGGATGGGCCGCACCGCCAATCCCGCCTGCTACGGCGGCCCCTCCCCTCCCCACTACGGCGGCGGAGGGGCTGCCATAACCCCCTCCCCCCGCTACGGCGGCCTGGGGGGCCGTCGCCCTTGCGCCCCCTACTACGGCGGATGGGCCGCATCGCCAATCCCCCCCGCTACGGCGGCCCCTCCCCACCCCACTACGGCGGTAACCCCCTCCCCCCCTGCTACGGCGGTGGAGGGGCCGCTGTCACGCCCTCTCCCACCCCGCTTTTGTTTTTTTTGTTGTTTGGGTGGGTGTGTGTGTGTGTGTGTGTGTGTGTGTGTGTGTGTGTGTGGGGGGGGGGGGGGGGGGGGGGGGGGGGGGGGGGGGGTCTGCTGCACCTGCGACAGGGACGACGGCGGCAAACCCTAGTCGCCGCCGGCCCCCTTCCCTCTTCTTTGGATAACCCGTGGGCCTGAAGCCTACTTACAACAACAACAACAAAAATCCTGGCTGGGGCTTGAGGCCCGCAGGCCAATTTTCCGAGGAAAAAAACAGAAAAAATAAAATGAAAAGGGGTCTAGGGACCTAAAAATTCATGAAAAATCATGATAAAATATGGGACATTAATGGGACTTTAAGGGGACACTTGGGGACATTTGGGGATCATTTGAGGATAATTTAAAAGGAAAATAAAACTTGTTCCTTTCATGAAGTACATGTCATTTTGGTCTCTTTTCAAACTTTTTTGAATAATCTCAACTAGCACAACCGTTGCATTATATGATACCTTTGTAGGACCATAATTATATGCTATGCATCATTTTTAATGGTTTATTCAGTGGATAAACTGTTATTTGGCTGTGCAATATTAAACTTAATAATTAGGAAGATCCTGCGACCACTCTGTCGTTAGTCATCTAACCTAACGGTGTATGCCGTTATCCAGTGGTCCAATAATTATTAAGTAATTAAATTGTTTATCCTCCCATGGATATAAATGCTTGTGATACCTGTGATGAAAATGTTAGTTCTTGGGATCAAGACTAACGTTGTTTTGATGATGATCAATACATTATATTAGCGTGCTAATCAATCCTATGTTTTAGTCTCAGTTTTTCTTAATGATTATATGTTGGTGAGACAAAGCATAATGCTTGGAGGATATTACAAGGGATATCTTAAAGACCTCCAAAAGTGATGGAATGACAGCTTGGAGCTTGATGAATGGAAGCTCATCAAGGGGTGCCAAAGCTTGGAGATGATTGAGGAGCATCAATGTATCGTGAGCTTGAAGACTTAGACTCAAGGAGATGCAATATGTAATCCATGTAATTTCAATTATTTGCATTTCTCTTTTTGAGTCTAGGATTATTGTAATGCCTTGATAGATGGTCATACTCTCATGCATATGCATTTAACCATCTTAGTGAGCCTTAGGATTACCAAAGAATCCAACCCAATAGGCTCATCTTGACCAAAGACTCATTTGGAGTCTCTGGCTCTCCAACAGTCGCCTGATGAAGGTTCTACAGTCGACTGTGTGATTTCCAGTTGTCTGTCGAGTCTTCTACAGTCGACTGTGGTGCACTGCTCAAGTCAACATTTTTATTGACTCTACTTGAGCTTTTCGCATCAGTCGACTGATGTTCAATTTACAGTCGCCTGTGTTTCTACAGTCGCCTGTGAATTGCTCAACAGTCGTCTGTGCGCAACTTGCATTTTCTGGGCTTCATCCCAATTTGCAAGACAGTCGACCGATGAATTATTTATAGTCGCCTGTAGATTTACAGTCGACTGTGAAATGGTCAACAGTCGTCTGAAAGGCGTAAGTGCGAAAATTGCATCTCTCTGTTTTTCTCCATCCCTTGCAGCAGTCGACTGATGAAGGATAAACAATCGCCTGTTTATTTTACAGTTGACTGTACTTTGTTCATCAATCGCCTTTATACTTACTGGGAGTAGTTTCATCTCTCTCTGTTTTTCTTCCATCCCTGCAGCAGTCGCCTGATGAAGGATATACAGTCGACTGTCTATTTTACAGTCGCATGTGTAGTCTTCTACAGTCGACTGTCCTGGCTCAGATTATAGTCGTTGGAATTTTTCTAGCCGTTGAACAGTCGACTGTCATTTGTTCATCAGTCGACTGTCTGTGTCATAAATTGCCAAAATCTAGCCGTTGCAGATTTCTTCCCTTTGGATTTTTGGCTGGTTTTATGGGTTCCTTTGGGCTTCCTATATATAGGAGTTGGCTTAGTTCATTTAGAACTCTTGGTTGATATTGAACATCTTTGAGAATCAATAGCCACTCCTAATCTCTCCCATTTCCCTCTCATGAGCACATTTCTCTTCATGCATTGAAGCTAGCTCATAAGGAAATTTCTCTAAGGGATTTCAATCTCATTCCTTTTCTTGGAGAACATCTTTCTTCTCTTCATTTCATACACTCAAGCGAGAAGAGTTAGGATTCATTCTTAGAAGAGAGAAAGATCATCAAGTGCAATCAAAGCCTCATCTCAAGCACTTTAGTTTCACTCGCATGCCTTCTTCTTCACATTGGTAAGATCATATCAAGGCATATGTAAGTGTTATTTTGTTTCACCTTTGTGTTACCCGTAATTCTCTTTGTGGGAATTAGTTACTCTATTTGTGGGAGTTACTCTCTTTGTGAGAGTTTCGTTCTTTCTGTGTGACAGAACAAAATCCTCTGTGTGAGGTCTCTGTGTGTGAGAGTAAGGATATCTCTTTGTAGGAATCCAAAAATCCTCTGTGTGAGGTCTCTCTGTGTGAGAGTAATGATTTCTCTCTGTGAGAATCCAAATCCTCTGTGTGAGGTATCTCTGTGTGAGATTGTATTTACTTCTCTTTGTCGGAATCATAGTGAATATTGGTGTGGCTGGACGTACCCAAGTTTTGGGGAATCATGATAAAATTCTTGTGTTTGCGTTTGTTGTTGTTGAGCATACTCTTTAATTTCCGCTGCTTATTGTGCTTTAATTTTAGTAACTTTTAGTTAAGCACTTTGCTTGCTATTACACTATTCACCCCCATCTAGTGTGTGTAGCCTCGCAAGGTCCATTATAGAAAATGTCTATTGAAAATTTTTGATGAGCACAAATTTTTCCATGGATGGCTAATTGCGGTTTTGGATCGGCTGTTTAAGTCCCACATTTTATTTCCTGCACTTTTCTTTTACTTTTTGAGAGAAATTGTAGTGAGGAATTTATGTAATGTCCAAGACCGAAGACTACATTCCATGGAGACGGAGGCCACATTTGAAGCTGAAGATCTTATATGGGACCCACGGGGGTTTCAAAGTTGTAATTTCTTTTTAAAGCTTTCATTTGTGAAATATGGACTGTAATGGGACTTTGGACTTTTTATTTATGTAGGACTGGCCGATCCACGCAATTAGCTCTTTATTTAAAAATTGCTTCCGCATGAAAATGTTTATTGTTTAAATTCATTCAAATTTGTGTTCTGCTACATAAAAGGGCTAAAATCGCAAGTGTCGATTTCGAAGTGCTAGATGCATCAGGAAGAAACTATCTGAGCTGGCAGCTCGATGTGAAGTTTCATATGCGGGCTAAGTCCCTCTTTTCTGCTGGGACTAAAGATGAAAATGTAAGCAATATAGAAAATGCGCAAGCCATTATCTATATTCGTCGCCATGTGGACACAGCCCTAAAGGCTGAATGCCTTACGTTCGAAGATCCACTTGAGCCGTGGACCGCCCTTGAGGATAGATATAAACATCAGAAAGATGTTATACTACCAAGGGCACGATATGAGTGGGAGAACCTGAGACTGCAGGACTTTAAGTCAATAGCTGAGTATAACTCAGCTCTCTTTAGCATCACCTCACGCCTGAAGTTGTGTGGTGAAAGAATCTCGGAAGATCGCATGCTGGAAAAGACATACACGTCTTCCATGAGAAAGATGCGTTACTAATGCAGCAATAACGTGAACCAAATTCACCAAGTATTCTGAGCTGCTTGTTGAGTATTGATTCCCCGGATTTGGTTTTGGATGATGAGCAAACATAAATAAAGTGAACTAAATGTTTGTGAGCGCAGTTATGGAGATCGTCGCCAAAAGAATACGAACATCCAAAGCAACGTCTCAAGACTTCTCAATACGTGTGATCGTGTGCCTGAAGCTTCGTTGAAGCTCTAGGAGCATTATTGAAGTCAAGAAGATTGAAGATTGAAGCTTCGAAGACGGTTTGTCATGTATTATTTATTATCTTCTAGCTTCATAGATTAGAATGTTAAGCCTTGAGTAGGACTTACATTATAATCTTCATTTCGCTCATATCTTAGAGCTAGGATTATCATAGAAGCCATTAGAAACTTTCCTAAAGCCTATCGCTTCTTCCCTCGGCTTCTAGTGCATCTTAGTTGGTTCATGTAGAAGAACCAACCGACTAGATGACGATCTAGTCGGTCGGCAACTCTTCATGAACCGACTAGAATGCCTTGCTCATTTCAGCTCATTCCCTGTTGATCAATTAGTCGGTCAAAGAAGGTTCACCGACCGACTAGATGACGATCTAGTCGGTTAGGAATCCTTCTTAGACCGACTAGTTGAGCTTGCCTCTGTACAGCCTGAGTTACTGTTTACAGTTAGTCGGTCCAAGAACATTCATCGACCGACTAGTTGTGAAACTAGTCGGTTGGAATTTGTTCTTAGACCGACTAGTGTAACTTAGATTCAGCTACGTGCATTTCACTCTTAGTCGGTCAAAGAACACTCACCGACCGACTAGTTGGCAAACTAGTCGGTTGGCAAGTCTTCTTAGACCGACTAGTTCATGTTGCCTGGGAATCACTCTTTTGGCTGTCGAGCTGTTAGTCGGTTCATGAAGAATCACCGACCGACTAGTTGCCAATCTAGTCGGTCAGTGATCATTCTTAGACCGACTAGTCTGCTTCAGAATAGAGCCGTTGGAGCCTTTAATGACTCGAATTTTCCTCCCTCTCTCCTCTATCCTAATATAGTTGGAGAGGCTCTTTCATGATATTCAAGGCTGATTATTTGAGATATTTGAGAATCAAAGAGGAGCCATTAAACTCAATTCCTAAGCTCTCTCTCCCTCACTAGAATCTCTCTCTCTCTTATTTCAAAAGAGAGATTCATTGATTGTGAGCCTTCCAAGCCAATGAGCTTGATCCAAGGTCACCAACATCCACCTAGGACTCCATTGCTGGTCAATATCTTGGAGCTAGGGTTTGGTGCCTTCTTCTTCCTCAAAATCCATCTTTGCCCTAATTTGGTAAGTATACTCAAGGCATAGGATTTTGTGGTAAGTGTTTCTTTATTTCATCGTATTTGATATTTAAGATTGTCTCTCGGTTGTGAGAGAGGGTGTGATCCCGGTTTGTGGGAGTCACATGTCATTTGTATGATTTGGTCTTGTGAATGTTTTTCACAAGAATTTCATAGTGCTAAATCTTGAGTTAGGGTTTCTAACTCAAGTATCCGGAGGAGATCCGGGTGGTTGGGACGTAGGATCACCGGGAACAAGTCGGGAAGACTTGTGTGGATCCGAACCCGTTACATGTTTTGTTTGCATTTGATAATTCTTGTTGATTGTTGTTTATTCCGCATTGTCGTTTGTTTCTTGCACATTAATTAGGAATAACTATCTTGATTATTTTAAAGTACTATTCACCCCCCCTCTAGTACATGTGCAGTAGCTTCACAGGGCACTACAATTGGATCAGAGACAATGTTAAAGCTACAAGTTCAAAGCTATGACGAACAACGACTACAACGTCTTCAAGGATCGTCAAGGATCTTCTTCGGTTATGGAAGGACAATCCTCTGTCAGGCCTCCTCACTTCAACGATACCAACTATGGGTACTGGAAATGCCGGATGGAAACCTTCCTCCGGAGTGCTTCACTTTGGAGAGCCACGATGACAGAGTATGTCGAGCCCGCCGAAGAAGATTTCGCGAAGTGGACTACCGCAGAGGTCGCCGCGGAGGTAAGCAATGCCAAGGCCATGAATGCCTTGCAATGTGCGTTGGAGCCCGAAGACTTCAACAAGATATGCACATGTAAGAGTGCATATCAAGTATGGAACCAACTCCTCATCTTGCACGAAGGAACGAGTACGGTAAAAGATTCTAAACTCGTTGTCGCTAACAAAGAATTTGAGTTGTTTCACATAGAAAAGGGTGAAACCATGAAGGACTACTATGCTCGTTTCGTGGACATATCCAACGAATTGGAAGCACTTGGGAAGATCTACACCCAAAAGGAGAAAGTCGCGAAGATAATCGACGGACTTCCTTCTTGTTGGGAAAACCGTACCTTCGCCATTGAGGAAGGTAATGATATGAATAAATATACTGTCGTACAATTAATGGGTACATTGTTGTCTTACGAGGTACGCAAGGAAAGCAAGATAAGGATGAAGGAAAAGATGAAGGCGTACTTGAAGCAAGACGAGCCAAAGAAAAAGGCGATTGCATACAAGGCCGCTCCATCTACCGATGATGAAGAATCGGAAGAAGAATCGGAAGAAGAGTTGGACATGGAAGCTTTGGCCGATTTGGCAAAGAAGTTCGACCGATGCTTCCGAAAAGGTAAGTTTAAGAATCTATCTAAGTTTGGTTCTACTAATGCTTCTACTCCCGTGTGTTATAAATGCAACAAGTCAGGACACATCAAGCCGGATCGTCCTCTCAACAAACACAAGGAGAAGTGGAAGGCATCCAAATACGACAAGTCGAGAAAGCACAAGAAAGGACTTGTCGGCACTTTCACCGACTCCGACGAGGACTCCTCAAGTGGAGAGTCGGATGATGAGAAGGTGGAGAAAGCACACATGTGCTTCATGGGAAGAGAAGAACGTGTTCAAGAGACTTCCTCCGATGAAAGCGATGAAAGCGAGGATGAAGGCGAAGAGGTAACCATTGATGAACTTAAATTAGCCAACGAACAACTTTGGTATAAGTTTTCTAAATTGGCTAGTAGATTTATTAAGACTAAAAATGAGTTAGATAGTCTTAAAACCTCACCTAAGCCTATCATCGTCAACAACGACACCGTTGTTGAAGGGTTGAGAAATGAGATTGTAAATCTCAAATCTCAACTTGAGCAGGTTCATATCGAGGATTCGGATGAACATGTGATAGCGGATTTGACGTCTCAAAACTCAACTTTGAGTATTGAGAATAAAAATCTCAAATCACGTGTTTGCGCACTCACATCGCAAGTGTCCACCTTGGATGCTTCGATGCATTCTCTCACCGAGAAGTATGAGTGCACATTAAGCCGAATTCATGAATTCAATAAAGGTAAGAGTCATTTGGATAATATCCTAAATGACTTACTTTCGGCCAATCATCACATTGGCTTGGGGTATAAGATGGGAGAGTCATCCAAACCGTCCACCACCTTTATTAGGCCAACGTCCGATGCTTCTACTATTGGGAGTAAACACTTCATTGGTAGTTCTCCTCCCAATGGTGCTTCCGCTAGGAACACACCCCCGTTTGGAAAGAAACCCACTTTGGGTGGACCTCCAAAGAAGGGTTATGCTTTCATGTATACCATGCCACGTAGGAACACACATCCTACTCTACATGTTAGCACATATGATGATTTTTATGCTCCGCATCCGCGAGCACGTGCACACCATGTGAGACACACTTATGCACGCGTTCCACCACAAGCATATGTCCATCCTCATTCTCATATGAATAATTATCATCATGCACCATTGCATCATATGTCATATGCTTATCCACGACATGCATCACATAGACATCAACAACGTATGCATGCTCCCAATAGGATTAGGACTCCCAAGACATACATCATTTGGGGTCCGAGGAACACAAGCATGTATAATAAGGATATGTATGTGCAATCGTTTATTAATGATATTATTTTGAATGATGATTATGTTGGGAAATCACGGTCCTCGTGGACTTGGTTTCCGAAGGGTTAGTTTCCTTTGACCCTTCATTGCTTGGTACCATAAGTTTAATTTCATTTTATGGGTACCAACGCAATTGTGGTAAGAATTGGTTTATTTTCTTTTTATTTTGCATATTGATCTTGGATATGCATGTTTATTTGAAACCTAAATTCTTATTGAATTTAAATTTAGTTGTGCTATGGGTTACAAATATTTGAATTTAATATGTTAAATTTGTTGCCGAACCCATAGGATCCAAAAGGATTTTTGGATACCAAAATGATGCTTTCTAGGTTCAATCCATCATGGGATACCAACCCTACCAACTCATTGATTTGCAAAGTTTTTCATTCAAATGGAGTTGATGATGCTTAAGTGATGCACCAAAGTAGGGGGAGCTTAATGTTGTAAGTATATTCTTACATTTAATATACATTTGGTATCCATGTAGGTTGAATGCATGCATTGTTAGAATATCTACATTGGTATCATTTTGTTTCAATTAGTATGCTAGAATTGTGTGTGACATAGATTTATGATGTTCTATCTTTGTTTGGCATAACACTTTTGCATGTTACTCATGGTATCATATTTGCTACATTTGGTTTTCACATTGGATTTTTGTCTCTGATGTTGATTTCGTCGCTCGACGATTAACTTGGTTAAATAGATTTGGTTCTATGAAAACATAGAATTGTTTTCCATGCACTTAATTAACCAAGAATGTTGATATTGGAGAGTATGTTCCAAAACTCAATAAGTGAAATTGATTTGAGTTTTGATGATTTCGTTTTTCGCTTTTCGCCTATGGTTTGATGATTTCGTATTTCGATTTTCGCCTATGGCTTGATGATTTCGTTTTTCGATTTTCGACTATGGTCAAGTTGGCACGCTTTGATTTTCTTCGGTATTTTACTTTTGGTATTTTACTTTGGTGTCATTTGAACCGTGGTCGTATTCTTCGACTCCCGTGCTTTTATTTTTAGCCATTGTATTCTTGTCGTTGATCTCCTCCCGCTCTTTTTGCTAATGCCAAAGGGGGAGAGAATTAATAATGACAATGTGCTAATTGATAATTCAAAGCAATTTACCATGAATCTAATTTGATATGTTAGATTCAGGGGGGAGTGAAAATATAAAAATGGATTTAGATCCTATATGTCAATAATTGGTTCATATTTCATATCTTCCTCGCCTGCTTGATGCGTATGAATATTATTGAATACGGAACTAACGTGTCATCAATGCAGGGGGAGTAAGTAAATTTCTTTTGAATCATTATTATTGATTATTATTTATGTTGGTTTGTCATCACCAAAAAGGGAGAGAATGTTGAGTATTGATTCCCCGGATTTGGTTTTGGATGATGAGCAAACATAAATATAGTGAACTAACTGTTTGTGAGCGCAGTTATGGAGATCGTCGCCAAAAGAATACAAACATCCAAAGCGACGTCTCAAGACTTCTCAATACGCGTGATCGTGTGCCTGAAGCTTCGTTGAAGCTCTAGGAGCATTATTGAAGTCAAGAAGAATGAAGATTGAAGCTTCGAAGACGGTTTGTCATGTATTATTTATTGTCTTCCAGCTTCATAGATTATAACGTTAAGCCTTGAGTAGGACTTACATTATAATCTTCATTTCGCTCATATCTTAGAGCTAGGATTATCATAGAAGCCATTAGAAACCTTCCTGAAGCCTATCGCTTCTTCCCTCGGCTTCTAGTGCATCTTAGTTGGTTCATGTAGAAGAACCAACCGACTAGATGACGATCTAGTCGGTCGGCAACTCTTCATGAACCGACTAGAATGCCTTGCTCATTTCAGCTCATTCCCTGTTGATCAATTAGTCGGTCAAAGAAGGTTCACCGACCGACTAGATGACGATCTAGTCGGTTAGGAATCCTTCTTAGACCGACTAGTTGAGCTTGCCTCTGTACAGCCTGAGTTACTGTTTACAGTTAGTCGGTCCAAGAACATTCATCGACCGACTAGTTGTGAAACTAGTCGGTTGGAATTTGTTCTTAGACCGACTAGTGTAACTTAGATTCAGCTACGTGCATTTCACTCTTAGTCGGTCAAAGAACACTCACCGACCGACTAGTTGGCAAACTAGTCGGTTAGCAAGTCTTCTTAGACCGACTAGTTCATGTTGCCTGGGAATCACTCTTTTGGCTGTCGAGCTGTTAGTCGGTTCATGAAGAATCACCGACCGACTAGTTGCCAATCTAGTCGGTCAGTGATCATTCTTAGACCGACTAGTCTGCTTCAGAATAGAGCCGTTGGAGCCTTTAATGACTCGAATTTTCCTCCCTCTCTCCTCTATCCTATATATAGTTGGAGAGGCTCTTTCATGATATTCAAGGCTGATTATTTGAGATATTTGAGAATCAAAGAGGAGCCATTAAACTCAATTCCTAAGCTCTCTCTCTCTCTCTCTCTCTCTCTCTCTCTCTCTCTTATTTCAAAAGAGAGATTCATTGATTGTGAGCCTTCCAAGCCAATGAGCTTGATACAAGGTCACCAACATCCACCTAGGACTCCATTGCTGGTCAATATCTTGGAGCTAGGGTTTGGTGCCTTCTTCTTCCTCAAAATCCATCTTTGCCCTAATTTGGTAAGTATACTCAAGGCATAGGATTTTGTGGTAAGTGTTTCTTTATTTCATCGTATTTGATATTTAAGATTGTCTCTCGGTTGTGAGAGAGGGTGTGATCCCGGTTTGTGGGAGTCACATGTCATTTGTATGATTTGGTCTTGTGAAGGTTTTTCACAAGAATTTCATAGTGCTAAATCTTGAGTTAGGGTTTCTAACTCAAGTATCCGGAGGGGATCCGGGTGGTTGGGACGTAGGAACACCAGGAACAAGTCGGGGAGACTTGGGTGGATCCGAACCCGTTACATGTTTTGTTTGCATTTGATAATTCTTGTTGATTGTTGTTTATTCCGCATTGTCGTTTGTTTCTTGCACGATAATTAGGAATACCTATCTTGATTATTTTAAAGTACTATTCACCCCACCTCTAGTAAATGTGCAGTAGCTTCACAGGGCACTACACTGCTGTCATGTTTACTCATGTCTGAACAAAACAGAGAGCTTCTCCTTGCCACTCACAACATGCGCCCCTCTGGCACTGCCCCCTACCAGAAGGTCACAATGCATCTTCATTTTCCAAAAAAGAAGAGGAACAACAAAAGAAGAGAAAGACCACATAAAGGGGGACAAAACAAACGTGCCAGAGGCCAAGTCCAGCAGCAAAGAAATGAAAGGAGGCGGAAGTTCACTTGGCGCAAAAATGAAAACAATAGAAATGATGCACCCCTACCCAAGAGGGAATGGGAAGACCAGTGCCATAGCCGTGGCATGAAAGGTCACTGGTCTAGAGTGTACCGAACTTCACAGCATATCTAGGAACTGTATAAGGAAAATAAGGAAAAAAAAAGCTGAAACAAACCTGGTGATCACAAATGCTCCAGTCAAGTTTACAGCTGACGACTTCGAAAGAGATGACCTGCTAGATTATCCATTTATCTTTGTATTTGTTTCAGAACAATTTATGTCATGAGAGCAATTTGAATTTGTTTTGAATGAAAATGTTTTTCTGAAAATGTGCTTATATGATTCATCTTTTAATAGTTAAATTGCTCTCTTGACTAATTAGTAGACAATAAACATATACGATCCTTCAATACAAAGCCCAATATCAGTGCCATATTGAAGGTTCTGGAAACGCAACACTGTTGCTCCCAAATGACACAGAAATAAAAATAAAGGAAGCACTATTCTCTCCGAATTGCAATAGAAACGTTCTAAGTTTCAAGGACACCTGTTTAAACGGATTCCATTTGGAAACAACAAATGTAAAAGAAAAAGAATTACTGTATGTAACGTCTCAAGAAAAAGGAGTAAAATTCATACTTGAACGTTTTGAGAGTCTTTCAGGCCTATACCATACAAAGATTCAGAGAGAGTAAGCGAATTTAACGGAGCACCTGAAGTGTCCGACATCAGCCAATTTTTTTACTTTGGCATGATAGACTTGGTCATCTTGGATCAGTGATGATGCACCACATCTTATCCGATGGGTATAACTTGAAGAACCAAAAGATTCTTCAGAAGGGAGAATTCCCTCGCATCCCTTGCTATAAGGGAAAACAAATTACAAGTCCATCTCTAATTAAATTTGACAAAGAATCTCCACGCTTCCTCGAAAGAAAATAAGGAGTTAGATGTAGAAGAATCCACCCCCAGTGG
>CM061139.1:165639120-165672975 GCA_030789695.1 Scilla litardierei
AACACGCCACCCAAATTCAAGGACCCTGGATCCCCTACCATTTCTTGCACCATAGGCACCAAACAGATAGGCCAGGCTCTTCTTGACTTAGGGTCCAGTGTTAATATTTTGCCATATCCTGTGTTTACACAATTGGGACTTGGGGAATTGAAATCCACACCTGTTATTCTCCAGTTAGCTGATAGATCTGTGAAAATCCCGAGGGGATGTGTTGAGGATGTACTTGTCCAAGTGGATAAGTTTTATTACACCGTGGACTTTATTGTATTGGATCTTCAGGGACCCCAGTCTGCCACTCCAACCGCGATTATTTTAGGTCGACCCTTCCTAGCTACTAGTAATGCTATTATTAACTACATGAATGGTCAACTTAAACTTACTTTTGGCAATATGTCTTTGGATCTAAATATTTTTAATGCTTGCAAAATGCCAACAGGGGTAGAGGAGTATGAGGAAGTAAGCATGATTGACGCTCTTGTTGTTGATCATTTTGATGAAGAATTCATTTCTGCTATTGATTTTGTTGATCAACTATGCGACGGTATTGACGATAAATCTTTTTTGTAGGAAGCTGGAGAGGTGGCTCGCACCACCTGGGTGCCACGTTTTGAGCCACTACCATTGGAGACACCGTGCCAAATGCCATCCGATCTTGAGCATCCACAGCTGGAGCTCAAACCATTGCCATCGTATTTGAAATACGCTTATCTTGGAGAAGCCAGTACATTTCCTGTGGTAATATCTTCCAAACTCTCTTTAGAACAGGAAAATGAATTGTTAAATGTTTTGAAGAAACATAAGAGGGCAATAGGATGGACAATTGCTGATATCAAAGGTATTAGCCCTCTTATATGTGTACATCATATATATTTAGAAGATGATACCAAACCTACCCGTGAACCACAACGAAGGTTGAACCCAACCTTAAAAGAAGTAGTTAAGGGTGAGGTTTTAAAATTGCTTGATGCGGGTATCATATACCCCATTTCTGATAGTAGATGGGTTAGTCCGACCCAAGTTGTACCAAAAAAATCTGGGTTGACTGTTATAAAAAATGAAAACAATGAATTAGTACCCATGAGAACCGCCACTGGATGGCGTATGTGCATAGACTTTAGGAAGCTAAACTCCAAGACACGAAAAGACCACTTCCCTCTTCCCTTCCTAGACCAAATTTTAGAGAGAGTGGCTGGACACGAGTTTTATTGCTTTCTAGATGGATACTCCGGTTACTACCAAATAGAAATAGCCCCAGAGGACCAGGAGAAGACCACCTTCACTTGTCCCTTTGGCACTTTTGCTTTTCGGAGAATGCCATTTGGTTTGTGCAACGCCCCTGCAACTTTTCAACGGTGCATGTTAAGTATATTTGATGATATGGTTGAAAAGATTGTAGAAGTATTTATGGATGATTTTTCCGTATATGGTAACTCTTTTTCTGATTGTTTGACTAACTTGGCTAGTATGCTGCATAGATGCATCGAAAAGAACCTGCTCCTTAACTGGGAAAAATGTCACTTCATGACCACTGAGGGCATTGTCCTTGGTCACATAGTCTCCAGGGAAGGAATACAGGTAGCCAAAGCCAAGGTAGAAGTCATCGAGAAGTTACCCACTCCGAAATGTGTTAAGGACATTCGGTCCTTCCTTGGTCATGCTGGATTCTACAGGCGGTTCATAAAGGATTTTAGTTTGATTTCACGTCCTTTATGCACACTTCTTATGCATGACACTGAATTCATTTGGACAGAAGAGCGTAAAAACTCTTTTAATACTTTAAAACAAGCACTTATATCTTCTCCTATTTTGCAGGTACCAGATTGGACACTGCCATTTGAGATCATGTGTGACGCCAGCAATTTTGCAGTTGGCGCAGTTCTTGGACAACGGAAAGACAAATCTCCAGTTGTCATTTACTATGCAAGCAAGAGTTTGAATGAAGCTCAGCGAAACTACACCACCACGGAGAAGGAGCTGCTTGCCGTAGTTTTTGCTTTGGAAAAATTTAGGAGCTACATTTTGGGATTTCCCATTATTATTTTTACAGATCATTCCGCTCTTAAATACCTTTTGTCCAAGAAAGATGCAAAGCCAAGACTTATACGTTGGATTTTACTTTTGCAAGAGTTCCAGGTGCAGATAAAAGATAAGAAAGGAGTTGAGAATCATGTGGCGGACCATCTTTCACGACTAACCATTGGTACAGAATTTGCCTCCATTCCAATTCAAGACTCCTTCCCAGATGAGCACCTATTTTCCGTCTCCACACTTCCATGGTATGCAGATATTGTCAATTTTTTGGTAACTGGTAAGACTCCTTCAACTTGGTCAATTCATGATAAGAAAAGGTTTAATCACGAGGTAAAATCATTTTTCTTTGATGATCCATACCTTTATAAATATTGCAATGATCAAATAGTAAGGAGATGTATACCAGACCAGGAAATAGATAGTGTCTTGCATTTTTGTCACAAGAGTGCATGTGGGGGACATTTTTCGGCTCATAAAACTGTGGCAAAAATTTTACATTGCGGATTTTATTGGCCAAGCATGTTTAAAGATACTTTTTCATTTTGTAAGTCATGCTTGCCTTGCCAGCAGTTGGGGGGAATCACTAGGAGGAATATGATGCCATTAAACCCTATATTGGAAATTGAAATTTTTGATTGTTGGGGTATTGATTTTATGGGGCCATTTCCCCCTTCTTTTGGACATACTTTTATTTTATTTGCTATTGATTATGTGTCTAAATGGGTTGAAGCTATCCCTTCCAGGACAAATGATGCATCTGTCGTACTCAAGTTCATGAAGGAACATATCTTTGCACGCTTTGGGGTGCCCAAGGCGATGATTAGTGATGGAGGCTCCCATTTCTGCAACCGCCTTTTTGCAAGCTTGATGACAAAGTTTGGAGTGAAGCACAAAGTCTCTACACCTTACCACCCCCAAACTAATGGCCAGTCGGAGTTGGCAAACAGGGAGATAAAGAATATTCTCCAAAAGACGGTGAATCCTACTAGAAAGGATTGGAGCATCCGACTTCCTGAAGCATTGTGGGCATACCGTACCGCCTACAAAACCGTATTAGGGATGTCTCCTTACCGTATTGTCTACGGAAAGCATTGCCATTTGCCCGTCGAAATTGAACATAAATCTTTTTGGGCAGTGAAGAAATTAAATTTTGATGCTGATTCTTCTTCTTCTTTACGCAGGTTGCAATTGGTTGAACTTGAGGAGCTGAAGAGAGAAGCATACGACAATGCAAAATTTGCAAAAGAAAGATTGAAAGTTGCACATGATCGCACCATACTGAGGAGGGAATTTGTTCCAGGCCAAAAAGTGCTCTTATACAATTCACGTTTGCATCTCTTCCCAGGAAAGCTACGCTCCAAGCGGAATGGACCTTATATTGTAAAAATGAGTTATCCACATGGAGCAGTGACCTTAGTTAACCCAAAAGATGGCAATGCGTTCAAGGTCAACGGCCAGCGCTTGAAGCACTATCACGAGCCATGGTCACAGGAGGACGACACCATGCTACTTACAGACCCACCTTCGGGTGGTAACTAAATAGGTGTGTTCTTTCCATAACTCTTTAGTGTTAATTTATATATTACTAAATAAATTTGCATCTTACCCTTCAAACATCGAGGACTATGTTTACTTTTAGTTGGGGGAGGACGTGTTTGCAAAAAAAAAGTGTTTGCATTTAAAAAAAAAGTTTGCATATATACTTTGCTTATATATATATACCACAAAAAAAACAGAATGTTGAGTTTTTCACCAAGAACCATTTATATGTCCATTTGAAGTGAAAATTCCATAAAAATTTAATTGAACACCTATATTCATTATTGTCAAAATAGATTAAGAATGTTTTACCCCTGCGTAGAATTTTACATTATCATGACTTTCAGGTAAACTGGTGCATGTATCTACAATAGTACTCTCATGAAACTATTATTTGGTTCACGCAATTTCATGTCACGAATAGGTAATTATGTGAAGAAGGTTATAAATTATAAGGATAATGGTCAATCACATATACAGACTTACTAATGACTAAATGATGGAGAATCTTACTCAAACATGTCTCATGTCAAAAAAAAATTAAAAAAATATATAAAAATAAATGCACCGTTCTTCCAGCTTCTTTAGTAGCCGGGTCCTCGTGCCTTAGGAAGCATGGGGCTTCGCGCCGAAAAATGAAGTATGTGGGAGTGCATAATAAATCTTTAGACATTCCGAGTTATTAAGTCTGAGGGGTTTTTCAAAGCCTAATGCCCTAAAACCATCTGGTTTGGGAGTCATTGATCTAACGCTCGTTACATGGATTGTTCTAAAAGGTTAAAAAAAAGAAAAAAAAAGATATGAGATAGTTTGAGTAGATTCAAAATCATGATCTTATGATTTGGATGATGTGATGGCCTATTCCTATGAAATTTACAGCCTAGGACATGTGATTACCTATTTCATTAAACAATTTGTGCGATACTGAATATGTGTGGATTGAGATAAAATTGTGATTCTTTGCATTAGTCCATGAAAACATGATAGGTATTGAACTTTGTTGGGTAATATTATTCTTAATTCATTTTAAGCTTATTGAAGTGAATATGAGGTGCATGACATAGTGTTGGAATATTCGCTTATTTTGCTAAGAGACTAGCAAAAAGCTAGTTGGGGAGTGTGATTCTGAGAGAATATTACATTTTTTACCCATAATTTAGACTGTATTTTGCATATATGTAATATATAATTTATCTCTAATAAGTGTGTTTTTGTAATATCATTTAATCATAGAGTATTTCGCTTGTTTATATGCAAAATACAATTTTCTGGCCTAATTTTGTCTCAATTTTATTTTTCAGGAGAAGCTTGCAATTTTCCGAATCCAACGGCTATTTTTCCACATTTTTCGGAGATCGGAGCAAATTTCTGCGAATTAAAAGGCCCAGTAAAACTATGTAAAAGAGAGAAAATTTAAAAAAAAAATTTCGAAAACAGGGGGCCCACAAGCGGGCCCACCCGCCTGTTACAGGCAGGCGCTGGCCCGCCTGTGAACAGGCGGGCCAAGCCCGCCTGTTGAACAGGCGGGTCAAACCCGCCTGTTGACCAGGCGGGCGGCCCGCCCGCATTGACAACGGGTGCCCGCCCGCATTTTCCATGCGGGCGGCGCCCGCCAAAGCTTACCTGTGCCCACCTACCCTGTTTTACACATGGGCTGCGCCCGCCAGAGCTGAAGACGACCCGCAGACCCGTTAGCCTATAAATATCGGTATTTTGGGCATAACTTTCACTACACAACTCCAAATTGAGTGATTTTCGTTTCATTTCGAAGCTAAGGAGTTCTTCTATCCATTCCAGAGGAGTTTTCTCAGATCAAGAAGAGTTTTGGGGGTGTTTGGACTTCAAAAGTGGTGAAAAACTCCCTTTCTTTACCCATTTGTATTAATTTTGTATTACGGTTTGTATTAAACTTATGTTTCTATTAATGAAACTTGTTGTTTTTGTTACCATGCTTGGCTAAAGTATTGTGGGTGTGTTGTGTGGAAGTTAGTGTTGCTAGGGTATTGCTTTCATATCTCCATATATTGTGCAAAAATCAAAACCGTTTAAAAACGCCGATTTCTTTACTTTTTCAAATACGCACAATCCGTAGAGGAATCCGCTTAGGATGACGTGTCGCGAGGCATTGTCTAAGTGCATCAATCCGTAGAGGAGCCCAAGGAGGGTGATGAACCGCGAGGTTCATCTTTTATAATTTATTATTTAAAGAAATCGCTTGTTTTACGCTATCTTTTTAATTGAAAAATCATCGTTTTTAAAGCTTTATCTTCCGATCCACATACCTTGGCATGGATGCGGGATCGAGAAATCATGGAGAATGAATAGCATAACCTACTCAACACTAACGGAAACACAACACACACACGTTTTTTATAAATTGTATTTTCACGTTCACGTTTTAAACTTTTGTATTTCTTAAAACGACTTTTACCTCACGCTAAATCCAAATCCAAAATCGCCTTCGAAGGGTGGTTCATCTCTCATCAATTAATTTTTCTAGCTTAATTCTAAACTTTGAAATTTGCAGGTTGTGTTGTCCCTGAGGAATACGATCCTGATCTCACCAGTTTTACTACTTGACCGACGTCCTATACTTGGGAGTATCAGTACAACTTTTTGGACCAGTCAGGTGGCGAAGGGGGGAGGGGGAAGAGGGAGCGCGGGCGCGGGAGGTCGAAGGAGGGGGAGTGTCTGGGGGAGGTCGAAGGAGGGAGGGCGGAGGATGGGGCGGAGGAGGGGACAGGGTACATTGAAGGATAGGGCGAAGGGATTGGATCGGGGGCGTCTGATGGGGCTTGGGAAGAGGAAGATGTGATTGGGGACGTTGGAGGAGGGGGCGGGGTTGGGTGAGGTTGGAGGAGGGAGGGGGCCTTGGTTGTAGGAGAAGGGTCTGTAGAAGGGCTGTGGAGGTCGGAGGAAGGGCTGGGAAAGAAGAAGAGGGTGCTGGGGTGGTTCCAGGTGGGGGGGTCAACAGAGGATGCAGGGCTAGGCAGGTTAGAGGAGTGGGTGGTGTCGCCATTGCCGAGAGTCGTGGCCGTTTTACTCACCGCTCAGGGTGTCCAAAAAGCCCGAAATCCCGCGCCCCGGCCCGGCCCTGCCCGGGCCCGAGGGCGTTGACCGGGCCCGAAGCCCAGCCTGGCCCGCGGCCAGGGCCTGGCTGCCGGTGTCCCCCCTGGCCTGACGGGCTGGCCCGGCCCGTGCTGCCGCTTGGAGGCTGCAATTTGCAGCCTGCAGGCGCATGCAACGGTCTTATGACAGTTGCCTGCTTGATTTCTTTCTTTCTTTCTTCTTGGGCAGCAATTTTCCGGGGGGTTTTTGGTCTTTTTTGGTCATTTGACCAAAAATACCCCTCCCAACGGTCATAAACGGCTATTTGGGAGGGGTATTTTGAACATTTTACACCGAAAACCCCCTATAAATTTCAGCCAACCCCTCCCTTTTTTACAATTATCAAACTATCAAACTCTCCCAAACTCTCTCATACTCTCTCATACGTTCAAGCAAGCAAGATCAACCACTCTCAACCTGATTTCAAGCAAGGGGATCTGAAATTCCCGTCTCAAGTCTCAAGCAAGATCAAGATTCACGGCTCAAAATGATATCGCTCTCATCTTCCGCCTCTATCATTCAACTTCATCTCAGTGCTATTACGATCAACTTCTCTACACCACTCGCAACCCGGCAAATCAGGTTCCTATATTTTTAGAATAATGTCTGCACCAAACCGTAGGTCTTATACATTCCACCTTAACACTGAGGAGGAAGATAACTTTAATATGATGCGGGGTAACTTTAATTTGGAAATGTCACAAAATGAACAAACTGAATCGTATGAGTACACAAATCCTATACAACCTGCTTATACTATTTCAACACAAACATCCTCTGTACACGCTGCTACACCTGAAAAACCTATTCCTGCTGCTGTTCCACTTCCACCTACACAAGTAACACAACAAACCCAATCCAGATCAACAAAATCTGCGGTTTGGGAGCACTTTACAATTGAAACTGTCCCTGGCAGAGGCACGCGGGCAGTTTGCAAAATATGTAGATCTGATTTTACTTGCAAACCTTCTGATAGCACAACCCACCTAAAGAGACACTATGCCTCTCACTTAAAAAAACCTTAAACAGACAACATTAAACTTATCTGGCTCTTCTTCCTCTTTATCTAATTTCTCATACTCTGCTGAGACTATGAGAAAAGAGATGGCAAGATTTGTAATATGCCGAGAATTGCCATTTACTTATGGGAAAGCCCCGATTTAAAAGACTTAATCAAGTGGCCCTTAACCCTGCCTTTAGAAGAGAGCCTAGAAACACTCTTCTAAGAGATGCTATAACAGTTTTTGAAGCCGGTAAAGCTAAATTGATTGAAAATTTTGCTAGTGTAAAATCTAGAATAACGTTGACTTCTGATATTTGGACTACAAAATGGGGTGCATCATATTTATGTGTTACATAGCATTTTGTAGATAATTCATACATGCTAAATAAGATGATTATTGGTTTTAGAATGTTAGAGGTTGCTCATTTTGGTGGTGCTATTGCTAATGTAATAATGTCTGTAATTCATGATTTTAATATTGCAGAAAAGATTTTTTTCAATTACGTTTGATAATGCATCCAATAACACTAGTAAAATTAGCGTTTTAAAAAGAACTTTGACCCTCGATGTCATGCCCTATTTCGCACTATACGTGTATTCTACTGAATACGCGTAGTATTTCTACTTGCGAAACATGGGTAGGCATGTGATAAGTGTAGATATCGATAAATGTAACGTAGTGCAATGGGGATTAGGCCGTAATGCATGGCTAAGAGACGAGAAAGCGAGATTGAATGCGGGAGAACTACGAAAGACGTCGTAAGTGCAAAACAACAGGAATGTGTTAGACGTGTGTGTGTGATGCATGTATGCATCCATGGATGAGCATGGATGTATGTAAGGAGAGCCATGGAAGTGTGAAAGGGGTTAGGGGTCAATGGCAACCCCCGTAAATTTTTGGAAAGGCCGGGGGCAAAACGGTCATTTGGACTAAAGCTGCAGTGCGTACATCCTAAAGTGGTCGGTACCTAAAGTAATGGCATCCTTGTAAATACCTAGAATATGAAGGGGCATTTTGGTCATTTAACATGTTGCATGTTTATCCAAAAGAGGGTTCTAGGAAGAGATTTTTTGTAGGAGTCTGCTTTTCCTTTCTTTAACCTTCTTTTCTTTTCTCTTCTTACCTCTTCTTTTCTTTCTTCCTTTTTCCCCACCCTATGGCCGGCCACCTCCCCTCCTCCTTTCCCCTTCTTCCTCAAATAAAAACCCTAATTCTTATGTCCAATTGGAAGGGTTACAAGTTTGCTTCAAGATAGAAGAAGATGGAGAAGAAAGAAGAGAAGAAGAGAGGAAAAATTCAAGTTTTGAGGTAGGAACTTCTTGGAATTGGAATTCCTTCAAATTGATTTGTGCTACTATGTTCTTATAGCATGCTTTACTTAATATGTGATAGGGATAATCAAAAATCTATGTAGTATGTTCAATTTCACCATTTTCCCCTTGAAATTCTTAGCAAATCTATCTCTTTTAAAATTCAGAAACTTTGATGTTTGATTTTGCTATGTTTACTGTTACTGTAGCTCGAATCATATTTTGAAAAAAATACGAGCTTGTAGATCTTGAAGTTCTACCCCAAAATCATATAAATTTTGATATAGTTTCAATTCAGAAATTAGGAGAAATAAATCCATCTTTACAGCATGTCTGTTTGATTTTCAGTGTTAACACAGTTCGGTAAAATTGTCCTACAGAGCTGCACACATCTTGGAATTTTATGATTTTAGTCTTGTTGGAAAGATAACAAGTTTTTCTCAAAGTTCATCAGACTGCTCTTATGTCGAAATTCTGGCTAGAACATGCCCAAAATTGATGTTGAACATAGACCCTAAAATCTGTCTGAAAAACAGAATTGACACACTTCACTAATTAATTCACCATAAATCGTATAGTTCATATTTGTGCATGAAATTTTATCTGTAAATCCATCACTGCTATATCTTCAACTTTCTATTACAAAGTTTTGTTAAATTATCAAGGAAAATAGATGAAATATGTTGATCTATATGGTTGTTCTTGCAATTCCAGCAAGCTGAATTTGTTAAGGACTATTCTTTTCACTAATTGTGGTTAATTGGCCATGTTTATTCTTGCTTAGTATTGTTGTATGGTAAAATGAATATTCATACCCTTGGCACATGTAAATGTTGTTGGATTGTCTTGTTATAAATGATGCTCGTCAGGTGTTCGATGAATTGCCTGAATGAAGGCAAATGCTAAAAATGTGAGAAATGCTCAATCCTGTGAATATGAATTGAAATTTGAGATAAATTTGTAATGTTGGAAGCACGTCATGCATGGTACTATATGTGATGTGATGAAGGGTTGGTATGAATACAGTGGAGAGAATGACACTTCGGTGTATGACCCATGTTGAGATGAATATGAAATGTGATGCCTTGCAACATGACTTCTTTATTATTAAAATGATGAAATGAAACTCTTGAATATCTCAATCCTCTCTAATGAGGGTGAGTTAGCAAATCCCGGGTTTTAAGGGGTATTTGAGTAAATTGTGGATATGAGGCCTGGACTGAGAAGTTGGGGGAAATGATTATGTGATATGTGATATTTACACCCACTCGCCTTGACGGGAGTGGAGGGGATATACAGATGTTGTGTTATTATGTGGAGCGCCTCACTCCTGCCAGGGACGGGAGAGCTGAGAGGCCCGGCGTACAGTGCCCGTGTCCACTGCGTCGTGTGCTATATTCACCCCAAATTTGGGGTGAAGTCCAGGTCTTGGTATCACACAGTTTACTTAAATTCCAATTAACTCAATTAAGAAATAATAAGATAAGATTTGTGTGTTATTTCTACTGCTGGCAGCACTTTCCCTTTCCCTTTGCCGTACTTTGTGGCTCTGTGTCATGCCTCATGCACTTGCACTTATCTCACTTGATATTGGTTGCTTGAACCCTCATGAGATTATTATTATTATTGTTGTTTTTTATCATTATTCGTGCTAACCCCTTTTCTTGCAGCAGCTCGTCACTGGACCGCAGGTATGATTCCCTTGTTTAACTATTTAATTTACATTATATCACTTAGTTACATACTCTATTTCACTTGACTTGCCTTGTGAAATGATAACCTTAAAATGGAATTCCAAACCCAAGTTGGTTCCTACGGGGGCACGCATTGACGTGCTCCCTCCTATTTTTCAGGTAAGGACAGCAGAGTTGGCGGTGGCTTGGAGTTGAGTTTCAGGGGTAGTGTTGGTGTGAGTTGGGGTTGTACTGTGACTGGATGTCTTGGCAGACTGAGAACGGTGTATATGTATTGTTACACTTGGGTTATATGTATAAATGAAACATGTTAAATATGAAGTGTCGTTATAGTTACATGAGGTTGTTTGATATAACTGTGGAGTTTTACTTGTACTATCTCAGCATGTGCACAGTGGCCTGCTTGTTCAGTTTCTCTTTCCCCTTTCTTTTCCTCTCTCATCACACTCATTCTTCAATATACTTGAATAAAAAAAATTTGGATGCCGGGTATTCTGGTGAACGGTGCGTGACACTCGATATAGAGGCGTTGTTCCACCAAAGATGTGCATGTCACGTCTTGAACTTGATAGTTCGCGATGGACTTGCAACCTGTTCACCTTATTTAGATAAAATTAGACATCGCATGTAGTTCATACATACTTCTAGCTCTAGGCGACTTCAGTACAAACAACTGTGTCGTACTAGACAGAGACCATACATGGCATTTAAATTTGATGTTGCATCAAGGCAGAACTCAACTTACTTAATGCTGCGATCTATGCTTAAAAATAGAGAGCAGCTTACAAATTATTCACTTACATATCTTTCACATGACCCTGTTTTTGACATTACTGAAATAGAGTGGTTAACTGTAAAGCATCTGCATGACTTTTTAGAAGTTTTTTTTACTGCTACAAACAAATTTTCTAGGGTTTACTACCCAACATCTTATTTAGGATTAGAACAATTAGTTTTAATTTCTGATCAGATATCTAGGCATAGAGAGAGTACACACCCTACTGCAATGCCTATGATACTGAAATGTCTGCAAAACTAGATAAGTATTGGAATCTGGTTCCTCTTCTTTACTCATTGTTTAAAGTTTTTGATCCTCGTTATAAGGAGGATGTTGCACTAGGTTTATTAGAAATGTATTCTGAAAACATGGGATTTCCCCATTTTGAACAAGTATCTGCTGTTAAAACTAGCTTAAGAACCATGTATGCAAATTATGGTGCTAAATTTGGTAATGTTTCACATAATTCATATGTCACTGCTAGTGCTACTGCTTCTTCTTCTAGTAGGATTCGACAAATATTAGGAAAGAAGAAACAAAAAACCGTAGATTCGGATTGTTCTACTAGTGAACTATCCAAATATTTAGCTAATCCATTTCCCTTTTCAGAGGAAGTAATGGATGATGAGAATTTTAATCCTCTTGCCTGGTGGAAAGGATATGAATCGGTTTATCCCAATCTTTCAATTATGGCACAGGATTTGTTATCAGTACATATTTCTACAGTTGCTTTGGAGTCTACTTTTAGTGCAAGTGGTCACGTTCTGAGCAACAAGAGATCACGGCTGAAAGAAGACATAATTGAAGTTGCGGTTTGTGCGAAGGATTGGTTCCATACTGAAAACCGCTCATAGAACAAGAAGGACCTTTCCGAAGATTCCGAAGAAGAAGATGAGTGATGTATTATTAGTTTCTTAGTTGGATTATTTTTTTGTTTTGGCCATTGTATGAGGGGTAAGGTTGGCCGATGTATGTCCCCCTTCAAAAAAAGATTTTAATTAATAAAATTTAAAGGTTCAACCCGGGACCTTCGAGAATTTCGGGCTTAAATTTTATTGAGTAATGCTTTATACACCCCTATGGCATAGGGGTGCATGTATTTTGATTTCCAAAATGAGTAAAATCTAATAATGTATTTGTCATATCATATTTGTATATTTCTATTTTAAGATAAATTTATCACTAACTCCTATGTACACCCCTATGAGTAGGGGTGTATATAGCACATATCATTTTATTTTGTCATGTGTTCGATTCTTCATTTATCTGCTTACAAATTGTTTGAATTTTTTCAAGGAATTATTTAGTGTAGATATTATTTTCCAAGGTGTTTGAATTTTTTAGAATTTTTAATAACTTTTTAGAATTTGTTTAGGGTACATTAAGGTTTTTTATAGTTTTTTTAGAAAAAATTTAAAGTTTTTTTTAAATAATGAGCCGGCCCGGCCCGAGCCCGGTCTGGCCCCCGGAGCAATTCCGGGCCGGGCCGGCCCGTGGCCCGGTCAAGGTCCGGCGGGCCCGATGGACACCCTGGCTCACCGCGCGTACCCTAATTGGATGGCAAACTTGTAAATAGGTAGTGTGGGGGCAGGTGTAAATATCAAATTTGTAAATAATGGTTAAGCGCACCAGTAAAATGGCCCTCTTACTTTTACACCCGCAACCCGCGCCACGTTACAGTCTCCCAGTGGGGAGATATAACCCCCGTAGGCCGTCGATACCTCTTGCCCTATGCGCCGGCGATGGACGCCGCAACCACCACGACTACCAATCTCGCCTATCGATCATCAACCGATCCCTTCATATGTCTTCTCGCCGTTCTCTATAGTCACCCCTTCACTCTCGATCCTACGGGTTTCCTGGGTTTCCCTTGACCTAACTTAGGGTTAGGTTTATTTTTAAACGATTTCTCTGGGATTATAGATCTTATTTTGGTTTCTTGGTTGTAAAGAGTTATGCATGAGGAGGAGGAGGAGGAGACGGCCGCGGCTGCGGATTTGGGAGTCTGCTCCGCCTTATGATCCTCGGGCCATGGGCTGCTTCCCGTCCAAATCGCGGAGGCATTTCCCAGGTTACGAGAATCCCGTCCTTCTTGCATTCGAGACCGCTTGTAAGATCTCTCCCTCTTGATTGCAATTTTCAATTACCTTGCATCGTTATTTGATTTGTTTATTTTTGGAGATTCTGGAATTTGTTCAAAAGATGTATTCTTTTAATGAATGTGGAGGCTACGTGGATTTAGATTGGGGAAGGAGTTGGATTAGACGCTTGATTAGATTTTGGCTTCTGAATTTACAATGTGGTGGGGTTTTTATGTGGGATATTTAATTAAGCAATTTTTCCCATACACATTTATGTGAATTCGTTTATCTTCCACTTAATTTTAACTTATGCAAGGTTGTTTTTTTAATGCTTTGGCATGTGCAATCAAATTGATGTTTGCTGCAATTTGGACGTGCATCTTGAATATGTTACACCTAGCGGGCACACAATTGTTGTGCTGCATGATATCTCTTTCAGAATAAATAGGAAAGCACGCACGCTTGCATGCCCCCTACAGACAGACCAGAAGCCACTATATTCCTGCGGTGTATATGTGCGTCACTGACAGCACATATACATTACTCTCTCTCTCTCTCTCTCAATGTGTGTGTGTGTGTGTGTGTGTGTGTGTGTGTGTGTGCATATCACACATCATCATGTAAGTGTGCCCACACGCACACATCTCCATCCCTCTTGGCTCGAGCATGTGTGTATACTCAGTATACTTTCATATCAAACATAATTGCCTTTGGAAGCATCGCCCCTTTTCTCCTATGCCCGATGCCTGAAGTCCGTTGTCTTGGGGTTTTTAATGAGCGGAATTGGATTAAATTGGTTACGGTAGTTTTCATGTTGGAAGCTTGAAAGCTATAATTGCAACCGTAAACATGTATATACATCTTGTAATTTCAAATTTCAAGTCGGGGTTTATATGACATTTCTCGGATAGATTATAAATGGCAAGGTAAATGAATTGATAGAGAATGTAACTATACTTTTACTATTGAACATAATTGCATTTGGCTTTTAAGCATCGCCACTTTTCTCATGTATCTAATGGTAAGAGTGGGACTGAACGGGCCAGGCTAAGCTGGGCCCAACACAGGACAAATTTAAATTCACGATCTTTTGGGCCGGCGCATGGCCCAAATAGGCTTTTTAAGAATGCCAATATGGGCTTAAATAGGGATTTGTGCTAGGTCATTGTGCTTAGCTTAGTTTTTTTACTTTTTCCAATAAAATAACAATAAAAAATATTACCAAACACTAGTAATTGCTCAACTAATACACAAAATAATGAACAAGAAAGAAACAAGTAATTACATAATATTTTTTCATCAAAAGCTTCATATATCAATCATTGCATTTCATTACAAGAATGTGAATGTAAAAAGCTTCATACAACACAAAAAGTGTTACACCCACTACCTAACCGAACCGAACAAATAGGCTCATAACCAAACAGTACAACAATCAATAAAGCATAAAAATAATGGGAAGGTTACACAAAACAGTGTATCACAAAATCCTTTGAATACACAAAAAATCTTTGAGATTCAATACAAATTTAATCATATCCGAATTGAAATGTATATACTATAATTAGCAAAAAGTTAAATTAAAATTGATAAAGTCGTTATAGATATTTATATTGTAATGAGTTTCTATATTGCCAATTCATCACTAATATTCATGATTAAAATGAGTTCCTAATGGTTATTTATTCAAACTAACTCCCAAAGATGTCAATTTTCACATTAAAACAATAGCAACCACATCTTAAGATTTTATCCAGAACCCTTCAAACAAAACCAAAATTACCTCAATATCGGAAGGTTGATCGAGAGGAGTTGATGGCATGATCTTCATTGTCGCTGGCTGTCAGTTTTTTCTTTTTGATCGTTAACTCAGTTTGTAAGAAATGAGACATGATTCCTTGATGGAATGTGTTGATGCGTGGATTCTCGCTGGGCCGGATCGGATCCCAAGAACGAGCTATCTTGCAACAGATGAATCCGGGCAGGGCAGTTTCGTCGGGCTGTTCTACTTCTCTGGTACCTGAACTAGAGAAAACGAGACGTCAGAGGACTGTGGGGGCGAATCCACCGACTACACTTCGATGCCTAAATCAGGCGATGGTTGGAGGAAAAGCGGTGATGGGCGTAAGATATCCCATGTATGGTGGAGGCATGGGTTGAGTGTTGTACCCCACTCTTAAGGATATTTTTCAAGGGAAGAACTGTAAGTGGAGGGGGATTCCACCAGAAGACCCCCGATCTAATTCTGAAATGTGACCTGAAATGGGGCCATCGGGAGTGAATTGAACTACAGGTCATAATCATGAGTCATAATATTGAATGATGAATGAATTGGCCTCAATTCACTCCAGGTTCAGAATAATAAATGGCATCTGGTTTCAATTCACTCTTAGCTTAGGTATGTCGGGGTGGAGGATCGGAGACCCCCCTCCGACAGGGGATGCTTGCGATTCGGTTGCAGGCTGCCCCAAATTTTAGGAAATTTTTTTAATGGATTTTATCGATTTAAAACAGATATCTGTAAATCTGTGGGGTTGAAAATTTGATTTTCTTGCTATAGATTATGCTATAGATCTTGTAGAAAATAATTATCACAGATTTAACAACATGCGCATGTAATAAATGATCTGGGAAAAAATTACCTCTAGATCCTACCCGCCGGATCTAGCGGAGGTCGGAGAAGGAAGCCCTATCCGCGTTCTTGCAAATCGTCCGTCGGCACCGATTCGTTCGTCGGCAAGAATTCGGCTCAGCTTAAAAGCGTGCTGATAACGTATTGAAATATGGAGAAGAAGTAGGCATATGGTGAAGTCCATAGCCATATATATAGCCATATATATATATTATATGAAGAGAGTTATAAGTCCCTTGGATATATCAAGGGACACCCACTAAGAGTGGGTTTAATGGTGGATGATAATGAATGGAGACCAAAGGTATTATCAATAATATGCCTTCAATAATATGCCTTCAATAACCCATCCAGCGACTGAATGGAGAGTGCGGTTGAGGAGCCTGTGTCAGGTATTATCAATAATATGCCTTCTTCTAAGCCAGATGGGAATGAAGAGGGGGAGAATTCTGGAATGGAGCAGGGGGAGAATAATACTGATGCTAATAAGCAAGGGGGGTCGGCAGTTGGGAGAAATGACACTGAGAGGGCATGTATTCATACGGGGGAGATGTCAGCGGTTGGAGGAGAGAGTACTGGGAAAATTGCAACCAAATCGGTTGCTCAGAATTCTGCAGCAGCACAAGTCTAAGCAGATCAGCCCATTCTTGCCAGACCATCACCTTCCTTCATTGAGGAGGCCACTGATTTGGAAATTGATAGGATTCCAGACATCCTAACTTTCGCAGATCTAGACTAGGAAAAGGAGCAGTTGAATCTGAAGGAGAAATCGGGAGGGGGGATAAATATGAAGGCCCCATCCCAAGCTGCAACAGGTGGGGGAATAAGAAAAAGCTCCAGAATAAAGGAAGGAGATGCGGGGAGACTACATCAACCTATTATCCAATGAGTATATTTGTGTGGAATACGCGAGGTCTCAATAACCCCTTCAGACGCAGAGACCTACCCGATAGATTACAGATGATGAAGTCGACAATATTAATTCTGTTAGAGACTAAGTTGAAGCTCGATAAAGGAAACTGGAGATCCTGCTTTCCCAAAAGTCGGTCCACTGTGGGCAATTTCTCCTTGCACACAGGAGGGCGAATTCTCCTTGGGTATGATGCATCTACTTGGCGGTGTACGATGCTATCTAATTCTTCACAACATATCACATTGCAATGTCTGAATGAGGGGGGCCTCTCTATTGTTCTCTCAGCCATCTACGCCTCAAATCTTTGCTCTGAAAGGAATCAGAGTCATATGGTATGGGAAGCTGCTAAGCTTGATGGATGAGGCCTGGATTCTGGGGGGTAATTTTATTTGCGTTCGCTACTCTAAGGAGAAAATTGGGGGGCGAAACATAGACCCAGGTGTGGTGGATGAATTCAACACTTGCCTCAGTCGATGCTTGCTTCTAGAACTCAAAAGCGTAGGGAAAACAATGAGTTGGTGTAACAAACGAATTGGCACAGGGCGTATTGCTGCCCGATTGGATCGTACGCTCTGTAACTCAAGATGGATCAACATGCTTCCTGAGTCTTTCGTGGAGTACTTGGACCCGCTCACTAGTGATCACTCCCCCCATGTTGATTAAGATGCATACTACCGTAAAATCCCACCCAAAGCCATATAAGTTCTTCAATTTCTGGGTGAGATTGCCAGGTTTCAATGAACTAGTTGATACTAGTTGGAATCAATATGTCCAAGGGTCCAAATGCAGCGAGTTACTACTAAAATTCGTCGACTTAAGGCAGATTTATGGGATGGGCGCAAGCACAAGCACGTGTGAATTCTATTTCAGCCTGCCGAAATCAACTTGAAGATGTCTGGAAGCTAGCAGCAATTCATAGTAATCCTGATCGGCAGAAGGAAGAACAAATGCTCTCTAATAAATTGGTTAAACTCATCGGGATGTAGGAGGAGATGATACGACAAAAAAGTCGTCAAGATTGGCTGAGGCTGGGGGATAAAAACACAAATTTTTTCTACACAGCTATAAAGGCCAGGCAAAGCCATAATAATTTGGGACACTTAGTGGATGCTGATGGTAATCTAAATAGCTCTTATGAAGAGCTCAGGAGCAGCGCGCGAAAATTCTACGAAGCTCTTTATACTCAATCCCACTACTGGAATGTTTTTCCCAATATCATTCCAAAGCGCAAGGTGACTCGTGAAGCTGCAGGTTGGTTGGAGAGAAGGGTCTCTAAGGAGGTAATTAAAGAAGCTGTTTTCCAAATTGGAGTGGATAAATCTCCTTGTCCGGATGGCTACAATGGATATTCTATCAACACAGCTGGAGCACGATAGGTAAAGACATCATTGATGTTGTCCAATCTTTTTTTCTCTCAGGCTCTTTGATGCATCATATAAATCTTACTTACGTAACTCTAGTACCTAAGAACTCTAATGCCTTTGGGCTTGGAGACTACAGCCCAATTGCCTAGACCAATTGCCTACTGTAATGTCCTTTATAAGGTGATTAGCAAAGTTATATGCAACAGGCTGAAAGTTGTCATTCATGAATTAATATCTCCAAATCAGTCCGCCTTTCTCAAAGGGAGACTCCTCTCAGATTGCGCCCTATTAGCACTTGAGCAGATTCGGAATTTTAGTAACCCCATGGGGGCCTGAGCTTGCCTCAAGTTAGATCTGAAAAAGGCGTTTGACAGCATGAATCAGGAATTTATTTTCTTCATTCTACACCAAATGGGGTTCAACAGGAAATTCTATGAATGGATTAAGGAATGTATATCGACCCCGATTTTCTCTGTTATGGTTAATGGATCTCCTGTGGGGTACTTTAAAGGGAATAAAGGCCTCGGGCAGGGAGACCCTATTTCCCCATATGTATTTGTTATCACTATGGAAGCATTCTCCTTATTAGTATACACAGCTATCACTACTCGTTGCATCCAACCTATGAGGCGCACATGTTCTATCTCCCACCTTTTTGCAGATGATCTATTAGTGTTTTGTCGTGCAAATGCTACTTCGTTTGGGGACCTCAAATCATTACTAGCAGACATCACCAACCTCACAGGATTGCAGATAAATTAGGAGAAAAATACTTCAATATTCAGCAATGGAACTAAAAACCCAACTTGTTTATCAAACTTGTTGGGTAATAAATTGGGTACCTCTATCACGACATATTTGGGCCTACCTTTATCTACCAAATATCCGAAACCTGATATGTATAACAGACCGGTGGACAAGTGCAAGAAGAGACTCGTGGGCTGGACATCTTCTATGTTATCCATTTCAAGCCGAATAGAGCTGGAAAGAACAGTAATATATGGAAGTAATATATGGAATGGTCAATTTTTGGATGCAAGCATACAAAATCCCGAAAACTATATTGCGCATCATAACATCAGCATGTAAGAGATTTATTTGGGGTTATTCGCATATATGGTCATGGAAGTACGTATGCGCCCCAAAAGAGGAGGGGGGAGTAGGCATGTGACTGCTCTCTGATCTCAACCATGCAACAGGAGTTGGGTTGACATGGCGAATGCTATCAACGCATGGGCTATGTGCAAATTATATGAAGAACAGCTATAGAGACAGTGGCTCTTTTTTTGCAGCAAAAGGTAAATCAATCCACTCTGGCACCTGGAAGTTTATGTTACATTGCAGAAGATATTCCAAGAAACTTATTAAGAGGCAAGTTCGGTATGGTACTTCCACACTATTTTGGCATGACAATTGGCTGCCGTGCAGCCCTCTTAGTGATATATATATTGTTCCCCTTGAGGCAGGTAACAAGAAGGTAAGTGATTATTGGGCATCCTCGAGATGGATTGATGACCAAGCTATGCTCCATATGCCGCTGAGAGACCAGGATCGTGATGCGCCAGATGCCGCTTAGGCTATGGCAAATTGAGAGTTTAGAGATGAGGGATAGTGGGCTGGAAATTTGTACATTTATTTTTGGTAGAGGGGGTGGGATTGGTTAGTAGAGAGCGACAGCGCTTGTGCCCTCTCCTCTCTCTAACATTTCTAACTTCCATTAGATACCACATTATATGTTTTGTACATTTTACCCATTCAATAAAGATACACACTAACTTTCCAATATATACATACATACATGCATATATACACACACACATTCATTTACATATATACATTCATATTTATAGTAATATTCTGGTGCAAAAGCCTGGGCGAAATTTTTTGTTTATTTTTAGAAACTTTTTTTTTCTAACTTTTTTATGTGTAATCCATACAATTATATACCCCAGGAAAAATAATAGGTGAACCTTAAGGGAATTTGAGCACCGATCCATCCATTACAAAATTTAACAGTTTTAGAACAACGCAACTTTTTGTAACACCTTGATTGGAGACCAAATCATATTATGTTTCAACCATTATTTTTTGAGGGATGTATAATATTACACATGAAGTGAAGGTGAAATTTATTTGGTAAAAATTATATATATATATATATATATATATATATATATATATATATATATATATATATATATGAAAAGGGATCTAGGGTGCCTCCTTAGATTAAATCTAAGGAGGCGCCCCCATTTCCCTCCATTTTCCACAATTTTTTTGAATTTTTTTCATAGAATTGTTTACATCATGTATGATCAACTTACCAAATTTCAAGGTATTCCAATACTTTTTGAGCCACCATCTACCCCTTACAATTTCAACGGTCTCAAAACGTGCTTAAACCCCATAAAGTTGCAAGGGGTACATGAGGGCTCGAAAATGATTAGATCTCTTGAAATTTGGTATGTTGATCATCTATGAGGTGAACAACAAAACGATGAAAAAAAATTCAAAAAATTGTGGGAGATGTGGGAAATGGGGGCACCGCCTTAGATTGAATCTAAGGAGGAACCTTAGGTCCTTTTACCCATGTGTGTGTATGTTCATTGCACCAATTAGCATTTAAAGCCTATCATTAGCTAATAATGGCTCGCCTATGTTACTTCTTCTCTCCATAGTACACACCTCACAACGTTAATAATTTGATATATCTTTATCATTATGTGCTGGAAGAATTTCAGCCTTATTTAAAAACAAGAAAATGGAAAATCTTTTTTCAAACATGGTACCGGTTAGGGGTGTGCGGGTTCGGGTACCCTGTGTTTTTTATGTTACCCGGACCCTACCCGATAAGGGACCGGTTCCTAAAATTTGGACCCGGACCCTACCCGGCTGGACCCTATACCCGGAACCTACCCGGACCCTATGATTTCGGGTAGGTTCCGGGTACCATGGAAAAAAACTCTAATTTGTGATGCATTTCTGATGCAGATCATCAGGAACAAAGATTCAAGAAAGCTGAGAAATTTTCGAAGGATTCGATTACCTGAGCTAGCTATGATCTGATCATCCTCATGTTTGGTCTTCTTGATGGATTTTGCAGCACAAGGACAACACGCCATTGCCTCTGAGAGAGAGAGAGGAGAACGGGGCAAATGAATGCAACAAAAAATGAGAGGAAAAAAACAGGGTGTCAGTGTTCTCCAATTACCGACAGATACATGGCACACTTATTTTGAACCTGAGATTTGCTAAATATTTTATGTTTTAAATACTTATTTCGCTTTTGGAACTTTACATGATACTGTTTAATGATGCAATAATAAACATTTTCTTAATATTTATTGGTGGTCTTATTATTAATTTGACCCCACTCTTAAGGATAGTTAATGTAGTTGGCTGATGAAAACCACAGTTCTTTGGAGTTTGTACGGTAGTTAAGGCCATTCAATTCTGCATCATTCTTGCATTAGTATATTGTGACGGTTTTTTACCTTTTTTATACAGACGTAACGGACCCGCACACCCAAGACTTTTATTAACCCAGGTGCTAAAGTTACCGGGTCCGGGTACCCATTCCTCATAGATGGGAATCGGACCCGGGCCAGATTCGAACCGGTTCCTAATTTTTCTACCTGGAACCTACCCGAAACTAATGGATATCTACCCAGAACCTACCCGTTCGGATAGGTTCTGATCGGGTATTTGGGTACCATGTACCTATGCACACCCCTAGTACCGGTACATGCAGACCGGTCATCTTTATGTTGCTATCCTTTTGTATGCTATTTAGTTTGAAACTAGGTGCTCATCCTTCAATTTCATTGATATTGCCGGGGATTATTGATGTGGATTTTTCGAGGATTTAGGCAGAATCTCTATCCTTTTGTTCTAATAAATTGATGGCTCAACGCCCTCTTCTATTGTCTCCCATCTCCTCAACCCTGAATGATTTACTAGTTTTGTCTCACATCTCCACCACCCTAAATGATTTACTAGCTTTGACAAATTTGAAGTTATGGTACTTATGATAGATAAATCAGGTGTTTCACCTCAAACTCTGAATTACCCTTTTCCATTAAAATACGTGTGTGCCTTGGAATGCTTGAAAATCAAATTAGGATATTGATTCTATTATTATTCTCAAAATTATATCGTTGGAGATCTTTGGTTTTGTTGAGTTTTAACTTCTAAGATATAGTGTCTTTCTTCAAGTCACTGAATTCACCAATTGAGATGCATTTTTTGCTGCCGGAAAACTGCAAGCTATCGTTTCCTTTCACAATCAATAATGCTAGAAACTAGGTACAATAAATTTATAGATATATACATGCACTAATACACGATGAAGATTCCAAATGTGGTCAGAAGGAATTTTGGGAAAGAGTATAAAAGAAGTAAATTGATGGTTTGTAGTCAGAGTACTTACCTAGCACTTAAAACGGGAAGAAGTTTTTTGTTTTGTTTTGTGTGTGTGTGTGTGTTTGATTTTTTTTTTTTGGGATGGGAGGTAGCGTGCTCAGTGAAAGAATTTTAGCACACACCTCCACTTTATAACAGCTTCCCTTCAATTTCCTCATGCCTGTCCTAGCAAGGAAAGAAAGATGATGCTCTTCCATTGTTTAAATCTTCTTCAAAATTTTGACATTTCGCTCTATGTGGTTTCCATCATTTTGCAGAGATGAGTGATGTTTTACACTGTGCTTTCCACTTAGCTTTCATGTTATGTTCCCCGGCAGATGTTCTATGTCGATCTATGTACCTTTCGGTGGAAGGTAATCCATATTCATCATCCAGCCACCCATTCCTCTCTCGCCTGTTAGCTATCCCAACAACCGACACAAAAGAAGAAAACAGAAAACAAAACATTAGGAGGACCCCCAAACCCAATCCTCACTATGTTTCCACACATGCTGTATGAAAGCAGTTGAAGTTATTAAGAAAGGCGAGATTTCAACTTTTAGGACAGTACCTTTCAGAAAAATTATAAACCATAATCTCATATATAGCCGTGCCGTGTAGCCAAACTTGAGCCCGCAATCTCATTTGAGGACGGACGCGTCAAATGCCAACTAAGCTAAACCACGTCTTGCCAATTATAAACCAACTCAGAAACATATATGTTATAACATAAGAGCCAGTACATCGTCTCGAAGCAACCAACTGCCTTCAGGTAGATATGGCAGTTTTTTATTGTTACTTTATTTATATAATAGTAGCCCACATTCTTAAAGAGAATAAGAGTTGTTTGCCGATGAGCTAAGTGGATTATAACATCAATTATAAATTGGACGGATGACAGCACCCTTGATAATCAGGCCATTCTTCCAATTACCCTTGTTGATCTCCATCAGCGAGAACTTAATATCCCCTCCTCCACCTTCAGCAGTCGCCTTAAACTCACCAACCGGGAGCATCTTCCATTCGTTTCTGGGCAGATTAGATAGATTGATTTCATGGGATTTGGAGTTTCCATCGGGTAACTCAAGCCCCAGTGTGACCGGAGAATCATCCCAACCGCGTGCCAGATCAGACATCATCAGGACGAACACAATCTCGTATTTGACTCCCGCTGTAAGCTTTGCCATGGCATACTTCCCCCAAATTTCTAGCCAGCATACATCAAGGAGTTGAGGGATTTCAACGACCTTGTAGTCTTGGCTGCAACCAAACACACGCAAACCTTAAGTTACTTACCCATTGGGTTCTTTGATGTATAAGACTTTAAAATTCAATAAGGGTGTACAAAGCATGATTACTTACCTCTCCAACAGGATCCAAAACCACTTCCAGTACCTCTTGTCGTTTACCCAAGTGATGCCTAGCTCTTTTGGATAGATAGTCACGCCCTTGTCGCCCTTCTTGTTCTCAAAAGGCTTTTAAATTTTGATTTTAGTTTTCAGGGGTCGATGCATGTAGCAGACAGATTAGTAGCAATCAAATTTGGAAGCAAAATCACCAAAAACCTTAAAATTGTGGCATTTGTGCACCGATATGGAATTGTCACGCATATCCCTATATGTGTACGCTCATCATGCGTGCATGCTAAGATTTGACATGCATCTTCAAACATTTCATATAAATTTGCTAAATAGAGGTACTCACCACGCAGTTGAGCTCCATGTTGCCGGAGATATTGGCATATGACATCTCTTGCAGGTGAATGTTTCTTGCTTGGCTGCTGGTTTTGGTGTCAAAATGAGTGGATTCTAAAGGCTATTTGTAGATGCATGCTTAATTGGATCAGGAGAGCAAGGCAGACGTGGACGTGTGCATCCTTCTAATATTAAGATAAGACTTAATTTCATAGTCATGTGCCTGCATGTCTACAGCTAGCGAATTATTTTGTCCGTACATATATACGATTATAAAATGACGTTCAATTTAACATCGCATTCGCGTCCTAGCTCGCTAATTAAATAATTTGTACTGGTTAACAGTTTTTCATATGAACCTCAATGTGGTATCTATGTAGCTGTATTATAATGGATGTTATTTGTGTGTGTGTGTGTGTGTGTGTGTGTTCAAGACTCACAAGTAGGTCATATTCTAATGAGTCTATCATCCCTCTATTAATATATTCATTTTGGATCAAGACTCATAAGTAGGTCATATTCTAATGAGTCTATCATCCCTCTCTTAATATATTCATTTTGCTTCAAGACTCATAAGTATGGCATATTCTAATGAGTCTATCATCCCTCTCTTAATATATTCATTTTGTTTCTAGACTCATAAGTAGGTCATATTCTAATAAGTCTATCATCCCTCCATTAATATATTCTTTTTGTTTCTAGACTCATAAGTAGGTCATATTCTAATAAGTCTATCATCCCTCCATTAATATATTAATGTAATTTCACATCAAGTACTGGTTTATTAGGTTAAATTGAAGAAGTTTATTTTTCCTCTACCTATATATATATATATATATATATATATATTAGTATTTTAAGACAAAAGGATATGGTCTACATAAATCACACACACACACACACACACAAAAGAGATGAAGAGTTTCAACATTCAATCACAGTATGAATGCATGTCACCGGCACAAACAAGGTCATATTCTAAAAAGATTATACCCTTCTATATGTCTTAGATTGATTAATTAGGGCCCTATAAATACGGTAGCCCTTATAGATGGAAAGAATCAAACAAGTGATAGTTTAGGAGAAGTGAAAGACTGTGGAAGCATGGCAACTGTTGAAAGGCAGGAGGCAGAGCTCATCTCATCGACTGACAAATATTTGAGCAATATGCAGTTAGTTTTTGACGATAACAAGGCAAGCGATATCTCTCTCTGTATCTATCTATCTCTCACAACATTGAGTTACGATTTTCTCTGTCATCTGCAAAAAATATTGATCGTTAATTTCTGCTAGTTGTTCAAGGATCTCACGGTATCATGTGATGTCTATTTAAACCTCGCATATAATTAATCGCATGCATACTGCCTCTTGATTACTTAATTAATTCCAGTAATTCTGTATCATCCATTAGAGAGCTGCGAGCGGAAAGCCCACACCTTATATGACATACGCGGTGCCTGCAAGGGAACTGTCCATCACTTGGGGCAATGACCCCAGATACTGGCGTTGGCTTTCTCTTGAAGAGTACGTTCGTCCGCAACACATACACACATATAAACTCTACGTTAATCAATAAGCGTCACTTGATTTCAATTGCTGGATCGGCCTACTGATTGCATCTTTGGGTGTGTGTGTTGAATATCTATAATTATTTTGTAGGAACATTGATATCGAAGTTGCTCAGCTGCTTGATGTTTGCTGGCTGGAGGTGAAAGGGAAGATTGGGATGAAGAGACTTGAGCCGGGATATAAGTACTCGGTCATATATGTCCTCCTGATGATCGATCCATCCGGATTCGAACCGAAAGCAACCTTTTCACTCATACTTCCAAGCGGCGAGAAGCAGAAGAAGATGCTGAGCATTGCCGGCATAAAACCAAAGCAATGGGTCCATCTGAAGATGGGGGAGTTTGTAGCCACTGGAGAGGACGGTGACATCATCTTCTCACTCACTAACAAAGAGCAGCTCAACTGGAAGAAGGGGATGATCGTTGCGGCCGTCCTCTTTCAGCCTGTTGCGTGATACCTTGTGCTTGAGTATATTAAATAAATCCAAGCAGGGACTCTCCTCGGTTGTCTTTGTTCTTTGTTCTGCGTCCAGTTATATACATGTGGAGTACCTACTTGTACTCTCTACGTACCATGAAATAAGTATTATCTGTATCATCTGCTTCTATCTTGAATAATATTCCCACCTCAGTTTGTGTTACTTTGTTGGATGCCTATGCATATGAACATAACGCTACGGATCACGTTGATGATGCCCCCTCCTCCGCTACTATTTATTGTTGGATCCTGATGATGGCAAACATTAGAGGTGGGGATGGATGGATGGTAAATGAAAATGAAAAGAGAAAGGCTCGTAGGCTTGCTCAAAAATTTGATTCACTCTTTATTTGTAGTTGCCAATCAAAAAAGAAACTAAGAAACTTGCTAAACCTAGTACGTTCGTCCTCTGCAATTGGATTATCATTCCTTCCTGGTCAGCCTCAAAATACATGCTCTTTGAACCTCCCCGATATCCGAACCTCACCGATTACCGATATTCAACGAAAAATATGATTAAATGTCGTTACCGAGATGAACTCGGTAGGTCCTCAATGGAAATCAAGCAATTTAAATCCTATTGCAAAAACGATGCGCTGACAGTTCGGAATTCTGGATCGGTTTTTTTTAATGGATGAACGAAACCACAAACACGGTTGGATCGGCTTGAAAATTGGTGGGAAACTAGTTAAAAGTTGCAGAACACACTGCCAAAAAAAAAATTTAAAAATGTTTTTAAACCCACGAATTGCTGACAACAAAGGAAAAAATTCATGCGATGTCATCACACCTCCGTGTGTGTGTGTGTGTGTGTGTGTGTGTGTGTGTGATTTAATGAAGAAAAGCTGCCATCTAATCCAATTGATCAAGTGTTTAGACACAAAAAGGTGGGAAGTACAAGCCCACAAATAGGCTTGTACTCGTTGGGTCCCACCTTTTTGTGTGCACGACACAAAAAGATGGGACCCAACGAGTACACGCTTATGTGGGAGCTTGTACTTCCCACCTTTTTTCTTTCTTGGCCACAATCTAGGCCGCCCACACCACCATGCGAGGTGTGGGTACTACACCGACAAGGAGGTGTGAGCGGACTAGATTGTGGCTAAAGAGGAAATCCCCTCCTTAGCCACCTGACCCCCAATAACCTTATCTATAGTTTAATGGGAATCAGGTGGCCAAGAAGGAATTTCCTCCTTGGTCCATCCACGTTCAAGCCCTGCTCATACTTTTTTTGAAAAAATTTTTGCTCATTGATGCACACGTTGCAAAAAGTTCAATGTTAAGCGACCGTTGATTTTGCAATGGTTGGATCGATTAGCAAAAAAGTGTTGGATTCACTTGCTTTTTGGTGTGTTGATCATACATGAGGTGTAGTGCAAAATCAAAAAAATTCAAAAAAAATTGGGGGGTGCTTGGTCGGTGGTGGATCAAGGAGGAAATTCCTCCTTTGCCACATGATTCCCATTAAACACACACGCACATTTTCAAATAAGAACATTTCGCATGAAATTTTCCGTTCAAAAACGTTTTTACTTTATTTGAAAAAAATTCAAAAAAATTTTATGCCTTCACTTTATGTTGTTACACACCCCTGAAAACATAATGGTTGAAAAATAATGTGATTTGGACTTCGATCAACGTGTTACAAAAGTTGTGTTGTTCTGAAATCATTAAATTTTGAAACGGGTAGATCGGTGTTCAAATCCCCTAGGATACACCTATTATTTTCCCTAGAGTAAATAATTGTATGGATTTAACATAAAAAAATTGCAAAAATTTCTTTTTGTACAGTCTTTCGCACCATTCTTTTTGCACCAAAATATTATTGTCTGCAACAAATTTTAGTTAGGAGCTATTAATTAATTAACTTTAAGAATAATTCATATCTGTTGTGAACGGTTATTTAACCGGGTTGGTTGAGATTCTGGGCTATCCTAGAGATAGGCCAATATCATTGTAAACTCATCTTGTATTCTCCCCATTGCCTAAAAATAAAGAGTTGGGGGCTCCTCCCCTAATAGTTGATTCATAACACGTTATCAGCACGAGCCTCTAAAAATTTTCCTTCCACAAAATTTCTTATCGTTCGTTGCGAATGCGAAGGCGATTGAATACGGGAGATCCACGAGCGCGGTGCAAGGCTTCATCAATCGAGCTTCATCATCCGCGCAGGGCTTCGTGCAACCGTCGCTATATCCGGAGGATGGATATAGAGGTAAAAATCACAAAAACGATGTTTTTAATCATACGTATGATTGCCCCTCCCCTAGTTCTCGCAAGATCGATACGGGGATCTATTGTCGCCTTGAAAACGACAAATCGTTCATCCCAAAAACCAAACTTTTTTACCTTGTTTGTGCCCTACGAAGGTTTGCCCCCCCCCCCCCCCCCCCCGCCTGAAGCGAGGGGGGGCGCTGCCGTCGCCCGAAAGGGCGGCTCAGCCGCCACGTTGCCCCCTCCCCCCGCACCTGTAGCGTGGGGGTGCCCCCTCATCTCCGCCTGAAAGGGCGGATACGCCTGCCCTAAACCCCCGCCTGTAGCGGGGGCGCCCATCATCTCTGCCCGAAAGGGCGGACTCGCCAGCCCTTCCCCCCCCCACCCGAAGCCGGGGGGCCGCCTGCGAGAAAGGGCGGCTCCGACCGCCCTCCCCCCCACCGACCGAAGCGGGGGGGCCCGCCTGCGACAAAGGGCGGCTCCGACCGCCCTCCCCCCTCCCCCCCCGAAGCCGGGGGGGCCGCCTGCGATAAAGGGCGGCTCCGACCGCCCTCCCCCCCGCCCGAAGCCGGGGGGGGGGGGGGGGGGCGCCTGCGATACGCCCGAAGGGGCGGTCCCTGACCGCCCCTTGCCCCCCCCCCCCTCGCCGACTGCGGGCGGGGGCGGCCATCGGCTCCGCCCCCCCCCCCCCCCCCCCCCCCCCCGCCCGCCGACAACGGTAGAAAGGCGGCGGCGGCGGCGGCTAAACCCTAGCCCCCCAAGCCCTATTGGGCTTTCCGGCCCAATATTTCAAAAAAAAATTTCCTGCGGGCCCGAAGCTCGCAGGACGATTCAAAAAATATATATATAATAATAATTTTCCCTGCGGCCCGAAGCCCGCAGGCCGGCTACGGGCTTCGGCCCGCAGGCCTAATTGAAAGAGAAAAAAAATTTGCCTACGAGCTTCAGCCCGCATGCCGAATTCGAAAAAAAACGGGGGAGGGGCAAAGACCATAAATAAGCCTTAAAGGCATTTTTGGGCTAAAAACCAATTTTAAAAGGGCGTCTAAGGGCAAATAAATTCGTGAAAAATCACGGTAAATTATGGGGCGATTACCTGGCATTTCAAGGCTTATTGGGGATTTTTGGGGATATTTGGGATGATTCAAAAGGAAAAACCATTTTCCTTCCTCAACAAAAATGTCTATTTGGGCTCTTAATCAATTTGATTGATTAAACCCAAAATCACTTTACAACCATTGCATCGTAATTTTTTTACATGATTTACATCTCTGGCAAATTATGTGGATATTATATGCGTGGTTGTGCATTATATTTAAAACTTAATAATTAGGAAGATCATGCGACCGCTCTGCCGTTAGTCACCTAACCTAACGGTGTATGACGTTGCCCAGTGGTCCAATAATTATTAAGTGATTAAATATTTTTTTATCCTCATGTGAATATATCTGCCTGCGATAACTGTGAATGAAAATGTTGATGAGCACAATATATCTGCATGAATTGCTAAATGTGGTTTTTGGATCGGGTGTTTAAGTCCCACAGTTTATTTCCTGCACTTTTCTTTTCTTTTTGAGAGAAATTGTAGTGAGGAATTTATGTAAATGTCAAAGAAAGAAGACCAACTTCCATGGAGACGGAGGCCACGCTTGAAGCTGGAGATATTTTATGGGACCCACGGGGTTTTCAAAGTTGTATTTTCATTTTTAAAAGCTGCAAATTTGTATAATTTGGACTGTGGACTTTGGACTCTTTCTTGTGGGACTGGCCGATCCACACATTTAGCTTTTCGTTAAATATTGCATCCGCATGAAAATGTTTTCCTTTAATTAGATATTAATTCATGCATGTTTGTGCTCTGCTAGATAAATGTCTAAAATTGCAAGCGTTGACTTCGAAGTGCTGGATGCATCAGGTAGAAACTATCTGAGCTGGCAACTAGATGTAAAGTTTCACCTGCGGGCAAAGTCCCTCATTGCTGCTGTGACAGACAAAGATAAAAAATAGCTATATAGAGAAGGCGCAAGCCATCATCTATATTCGCCGCCATGTGGACAAGACCCTAAAGGCTGAATACCTTACGGTCGAAGATCCACTTGAGTTGTGGACTGCCCTTGAGGACAGATATAAACATCAGAAAGATGTTATACTCCCAAGGGCACGATATGAGTGGGAGAACCTGAGACTGCAAGACTTTAAGTCCATTGTGAGTACAACTCAGCACTTTTTAGCATCACCTCACGCCTGAAGTTGTGAGGTGAGAAAGTCTCAGAAGATCGCATGCTGGAAAAGACGTATACGTCTTTCCAGGAAAAAGATGCGATACTCATGCAGCAATACCGTGAACGCAAGTTCACCAAGTATTCAGAGCTGCTGTCATGTTTACTCATGGCCGAGCAAAACAGAGAGCTTCTTCTCGCCACTCAAAATATGCACCCTCCCGGCACTGCCCCCCTACCAGAAGCTCACCATGCATCTTCCTTCAAAAAGAAGAGGGATAATAAAAGAAAAGAAAGACCACAGAAAGGGGGGACAACAGAAAAGAGCCAAGGGCCCACCACAGCAGCGAATGAATGAAGGGAAGCACAAGTTCACCTGGCGCAGGAATGATAACAAGAAAAATGATGCACCCCCACCCAAGAGGGATTGGGAAGACCAGTGCCACAGTTGTGGCATGAAAGGCCACTGGTTCAGAGTGTGCAGGACCCCAGTGCATCTCCAGGAGCTTTATAAACAAAGAAAGAAAAGAATGTTGAATCAAACCTGGTGGCTACGAACAATGCAGTCAAGTTCACAGCAAAAGACTTCGAGTCAGAGGATATGATTGATTAGCCTGTTTTCATTTATCTTAGCATTTTATTATACGAACAATCTATTTTATGAGAGCTTTTATGTAATTTGAATTCTGTCGAATAAAATTTAGGTTTTCTGAATGCAAATGTTTACTCATCTTTTTTAGATGGGATGCTCTCGTGACTGCTTAGTAGACAGCGCGTCGACACATACAATCCTTCAGCACAAATGCTATTTCCATAGCATTACTCTGTATAAGAGCCCTGTAAACATAATTTCAGGGCCATCGGACATAATTGAAGGTTCTGGGAATGCAACCTTGTTGCTCCCAAATGGAACAAAAATAAAAATTAAAGATGCACTTTACTCTCCGAATTCCAAGAGAAACTTACTAAGTTTCAAAGATATCCGTCTTAACGGATTCCACTTGGAAACAGCAAATGTAAAAGAAAATGAATTACTGTATGTAACGTCTCAAGAAAATGGAGTTAGAACCATACTTGAACGTTTTGAGAGCCTTTCATCAGGCCTCTCCCATACAAAAATTCGGAGAGATGAAGCAAACCTGCCGGAGCACCTGAAGTGCCCGACATCTGCCAAATAACTTTGGCACGATAGACTTGGCCACCCCGGATCTATGATGATGCACCGCATCTTATCACAATCCCACGGGCATAACCTGAAGAACCAGAAGATTCTTCAGAAGGGAGAATTCCCTTGTGTACCATGCTTCAAGGGTAAATTAATAACAAGGCCATCACCACTTAAAGTGGATATCGAGTCTCCTAGCTTCCTCGAAAGAATACACGGAGACATATGTGGACCTATCCACCCCCTAGTGGGCCCTTTCGGTACTTTATGGTACTGATTGATGCATCTTTAAAATACTCGTATGTGTGTCTACTTTCAACCCGCAACTTAGGTTTTCCAAAGCTCTTGGCACAAATAATAAAGTTGCGGGCGCATTTTCCAGACAACCAAATTAAGAAAATACGTCTGGATAATGCGGGGGAATTTACCTCTCAGTCATTTCAAGAATATTGACAGGCAACGAGAATAGAAATTGAACATCCAGTGTCGTAAGTTCACACCCAGAACGGGCTAGCTGAGTCGCTAATTAAAAGACTCCAATAGATTGCACGCCCATTGCTAATGAAATCCCAGTTGCCGGGGTGGATGCATATGGACATGCAATCTTGCATGATGCATCACTAATAAAAATAAGACCCTCGGGAGGTCAGAGTCTATCTCCAATGCAACGTGCATTTGGAACGCCGCCGAACATCTCTCACTTGAGAATCTTCGACTGCGCAGTTTATATCCCCATTGCACCACCCCATAGGACCAAGATGGGTCCTCAACGTCGCCTATGTATTTATGTAGGGTTTGACTCACCCTCCATTATAAGATACCTAGAACCCCAAACGGGGGACGCTTTTAAGGCACGTCTTGAAGATTGTGACTTTGATGAGACTTATTTCCCCAAAATGGGCCTAGACATTGAAAAGTCTAGTGCGAAGCAAATGTTAACGTGGGATACAAAAAGTCTGACCCACTACGATCCGGTAACAAAACAATGTGATGATGAGATCCGGAAGATCTTACACATCCAGGACACAGTCCATAGATTACCGGACTCGTTTACTGACAACCAGAAGATTGTCAGATCACACATCCCTGCTGCGAATACTCCAGCTAGGATTGACATCCCAAAGGATGGATGCAATCCACCAGCAGCAGAAGTGGCTGCACAGAAAAGAGGCAGACCACCAGGCTCCAAGGATAAAAATCCAAGAAACAGAAAAATATCCGGAGACCTTGGGACGATACCCCCACAGAGAAACGAGCTCGTGTCCATACCCTCTCCCCTCCCGGAATCCACTGCAGAGGAACTGCCGGGAGAAACTGAAATATCATTGAATTATGTGCATACATGGGAGGTATTGGACAGAAAGAGTACAGTCGTCGATGATGACTTCGCGTTTCACATTGCCATTCACGTCGCCGGAAGAGACGATGATAATGAACCACATTCCATTGCTGAATGCAAACGTAGAAATGACTGGCCAAAGTGGAATCAGGCAATAGAAGCCGAGCTGGACTCACTTCAGAAACGAAAAGTCTTTGGGCAAATAGTCCAGACACCTACCGGTGTCAACCCTGTGGGATACAAATGGGTATTCGTCAGAAAAAGAAACGAAAATAATGAGATCGCACGCTACAAAGCAAGACTTGTAGCACAAGGATTTTCCC
>CM061139.1:165673475-165694893 GCA_030789695.1 Scilla litardierei
ACGAGTGATTCCAACACAGCCGGGCTAATAAACCCAAGGAGATCCCCGCAAAGGCATAACCACTGTAAGCCACAATGTCAAGCAGCGGTGCCTCTCCACTCCCCAATGAGTATAACATTCCTTTAAGCAGCGCGACCTGAATAAACCACCCGACCAATCCCCTCGTGAACTGCAAGCTCAAAGCTTCTGGACTAAACCTGCACATAAGCCATTTGAATAACTATAGAATTGAGTGCGGAAAAGGAAATGAGCAATACGATAATGTACTTACTTTCCAAGAATTCCAAATGAGAATCCCGCAAGAATAATGTAGGTGCCAAAGGCCATAAGCGGTATGTATAAATCCGGAGCATTTATATCATAAATTGGAGGTTTGTAGGAAAGCCTGCCCCCAACCGGTTCAGTAATCCGTGTCCAATGTCCCTACATGAAATGATATAAGCAATATGGAGGAATGGTTTTTTTTTGGGATAATCCTGAATACAGCAAGTAAAAGAGTGGGAATTTATCATGTTACCCGGTGTAAGAATGGAAACAAGACTACTTTCAGCTTATTTCTCACATACTGATCATTCACTTGAAAATAATACTGAGGGTTGGAGAAATATCTACTAATCTGTTTCATAAGACATTACGTAATTAATAATATATCCATCCATGTCTAAGAATAAAACTTTAACATGTAATGAACTATAAAAAGTGCATTTCAAAACTTTGGCATAACCCGTACATTGCTTTGCATAAATTCGGAACTTGAACCCAAGAATTTCTCCCCATATGCACCCAAGCCGCCTCGGATGAGCCCAGAACCTGCTCCATAAAATGCATTGCCCAATGGGTTCTGTTGAGGATTCAATGGGGGTCTTTGCACCCCGGATTGGCTACCCAAATTATCATACATTGCTGCAACATGACATTGAAAAATGATTACCATCCCCATCAAAGCAAATTACAGGTGGGGAGGCACGGTGTTATTACATCAAGCAGAAAAGGCCCAATGCCATACCAATAATTGCAATCTCCCTCTTTTAATAGCAGAGGACTATACAAGGAGACATTGAAAAGAAAGAATTCAATCCTCAAGTAACAGAACAACATAAACCACAATGCCATTGTCCAAAGTTCCGGGTTCAGCTACATAAGTCCTTCCCCTCCATTCAGCTTTGTATGGGTTATCTCTACATTTAAATCAACAACATTTCCTCTCTAAGTGCCTACATCCATGTCCATTTAGGTATTAGCTCCCGTACTCGTTGCTTCATTAACTATGACCTTATCAGTTCTGTAACTGGTGCATCGTACCCTTTTAATAGCCACCATCCATGTCTGTTTATGCCTACCTCTTGTCATCAATCGTCATTTCTCTATCAACTACAACCGTATTGCCACTAGTCTCCAATAACAGAAATTTCAATCAATGGCACAAATAAAGGCAGCGCAAGGATATCTCCATCTTAAAGAAAGACAATTCATGCTCATGATCATCACCATTGTAACTCTCATAATGCTAATTCTTGTTCATAAAATTGGTTCTAGAGATTTAAGTAAAGAAGCTAATGAGCTGATTCCTTGGACCTGTTTCAATCCTTTACAAAGTGCCAACTTCCAGGACAAGGAGACTACAAGCAAGAGAAGGAATACAAAATTTATATTTGAAAGGCTACCTTTTATGCCATGTAGTCGAGGCCACCAAGTGGAAAACCGTAATTCCCTAGACTAGGAGACACCTGACAAGCAGAACAAATATATGCTACAAGGAACCACATTCATTTCTGAACCAAGTCTACAGAATAAAGCTCTTAAAAGCAAAAATATACTTAATCAAATTGATGAACCGATGCTTAAATCTGACAAACTTCAAATGGCATGACATAGGGGCGTTGATGCGGAACGAACAATGAGAGCAATGAGCACGAGCAAGTTCTTCCAGGAATTGAAGCAAATCCTACTTCAAGGAGGGCTCATGATAGAAAAGAACAAGAAATTATAGTTTCATTAGGATTCCAATAAGGGTTTTGAGTCGATTTAGTCTTTTGATTTTTTGAATCCTTTTATATGTCTGTTATTTGTGTCTTTTAGTATTTAATCGATATAGCCACTTTTGATATTGGTTGTTTTCGTTTTTAGAACATATTTTGGGCCTAAATTTTAGAACCCGGTTATATAAATATTTGCTCCCAAGCCATACACTTTTTTCCTGCCTTGACTCTTGACGCCACAAAGGTGAGAAATAATTAGAGGGAGAGAGGAGGCCAATGATGACTACCCAACAGCTTCTGATGGTCAACAATTACTTATAGTGATACTGACTGAAACGTGTCTTCTTTTTCAAGTGATTTTCAACTAACTTTTATGATTTGTTTAGCAAATTACATTAAGAGTAGACGTTAAGTGTTAATTTGATTCTGCTTATTCCTTAGTTGTCCTTTTTATTCATAACGTCATGCAATCGGTGTATCCCTGCTTCTTCACCTCTCATGCTACCTCGTTTATTTAAACGCCATTGCATCCTTTTTCTTTTCTTTGTCGTTTCTCCTTATTCTTATTCTAAAAACAAGTACGGCCAAAGGATGCAACTAATATATGCATGCTTGAGATACAACACAATAATAGCAAAACACATCCTGGTATCGACGTTTTTTCAAATGATTTTTCACATGCATGACATTTTTAATTAGACATAAGATGTATGGGACATTATCGTTGTACTTGAGTTATCAATATTACTATTAACTATAGAGAGAGTTTATGTTTGATCCATCTGAGGTATATTTAATAGTAATATTGATAACTCAAGTACCACGATAATGTCCCATACATCTTATGTCTAATAAAAAGGGAACTATAGATGGATCAAACATGCAAGAACATATCAACTCAAGTTTTGAAAATAAACAATCCAAATTAAAAAATCTATTCCATTAGCTATGATCTAATATATTTAAACTATTTATAAAATAAAGTTTAAATGATTTAGACATGTTTTTCCTTATGCAAAATGTAACGACAAAATCAACATTTTAGAATGTTATAAAATTGACATCCACTAGATGCATATGTAAACTATATTTAAATCATTTAAAATTTAATTTGTAAACGATTTAGATGATTTAGAATGCATCCAACGGAATGGATTGATAATTTGTATTACCTTTTTTTAAACTTAGGTTGGTAGGATCTGCACATTTGATCTGAATGTATTATGGTCTATATATCTACACACACACACACACACACATAAGGACAGTGTTCGTAGAGATGCTTTGAAATGCACCATGGAAAAATCATACCAACGATCCGTTACATTCACTATGACAACGTATCTCTACATAAACTTTCAATGTGTAACAATGTGGTAAGCTGTTACAAAATGAGTTGTTTCTTAACAATAAAACAAATAAGATCATTTGATCAATGGTATAATAATTTCCAAATCACTTAATTTTTTATTCACAACCATTCTGAAGCATAGAAATCGTGATCTAAGAAGTGAATCATTCATAGGGTTGCTTTATATTGTGATTTTAGCACATGATCTACGTGAATTTAATCAAAAAGTCACATTGTTAGTAAACCATGTTCACAAAGTTTACTCCAAAATGATATAATAAAAATGCTACCCATATGCCAACTTTTATAAGTTAACTACCTAAATTGTATCTTATAAATAGTCTTACATTATATAAACATGCAAATACAAATGATAATATCTCGTTTTAACTAAAAGCATTGTGTTACCCTTCAATTCAACTTTAGTTTATTTTTTCATTTTATGTTAATACCGTTTGAACCCAGTAATTACGGCAGGGTATATAGAGTAGTAACTATCAAGAAGACACCATAAGAACATTTTTCCATATAGATACATACATATATGCATGATGCATGGTAGGAAGACCCAATATCATCCCATATCTCTAATCAATTGCTCAATATTTGCTGGCATCTATTAAAACCCCATCAAATCAATCCCAACTCCGATATTCAAAGTTCAGACCTTGATCAAAGATCAACTGGACATAACTTAGATACCTAAATAATACTGGCATTAGAAGATTTACAATGGAAACTGAAGTGCTGGAACAAATCTGATAACAAATAAATACATGGTGAACTCTGATATTCAACCAAGATTTATCAAGTGTGAACTCCCGATCATGACTAGTGACTAAAATTAAACAAAAAAGAGCCTTAATGCCAAATATTTGATCAACATGTGAATCCTTACTTTTTCCCCCACTCTACCATCTATTCATGAATCCCTGGTCCTTGTCGCTCCTACGGTGACCATCCCTCTCCATCGGAATCCACAATACAGGTCAAAACCATGTCTTGACATAGAAGCTTCACTATATTTGAAGATATTGGTTCTTAGTTGCCCAACATTCCTATAAATCAAATCATATATATACCTAACTTACAAAAATTTCCTTTTCATAGTATCATAGGTATCTAATAATCATATGGTATTCTAAAAGCAGTTCTCCATTTAACCATCGTGCTTTAATTCTCTAAATAACATCATCCTTGATATCACCATTGTGCTGCATGACGTGGTCCTACATATAATAAATGCTCGTTTTGTGTATTTTTGATAGGAAATGCTAGGATTTTGAAGGAAGAAATCTGGGGATTCGGAAGAAAGATGAGATTTTTATAGATGAAACGGAAAATACAAAGATAAGTGGTCTCAATTAGAGAGGAGACCGTTCTCCTAACCTTTGGTTCGAGACACAGGTCTAAATCTTCCATGATCTAAATCTAATTTATTCATATTCTCTTCGACTCTCTATTTTCTTTTTCAAATTCAACATAACTATAGCCCTAACCCTCATCCACTATATATAGGACTGATTTGTCCAAATTAAAAAATGCCCTTAAGGCCCAAATTTAGAAGTTTACCACTTAAGCCTAAAATTACCAAACTGCCACTTTTGTGGCCCGCACCCTTATTCCCAATACTACCCTGCCCCAAAAAACCATCTTGTTCTTGTTCTCAAGGTAGTGCATGAAATCTGTGGGTGCACTACTCCAAATGAGTGTGCTCATCCCCTACTGACTCTTGCTCTCCATCAGTTGTGATATCATCCTCTTCGACGACCAATACCGGTAGCACACGATCCCGATAATGGTGTCACAGTCCAACCCTCTTGCCACATCGATAACATAGCCCCTTAATGTGTCTATCCAGTATTTCCCTCTGTGTGAGATACTTGCATTTGCAGTCAGTTGCAGGCGCGTCGATCTTCTCATGTACTGTCTGGCCCATCGTTAGTTGGGACTTATGGGTCTCCTCAGCAACATGAGTGAGGAATGGGTCCCTGCTATTCGCTTCATTGGTCTGTTGTTCTATGATAAGTCTATCATCTATCATCTGAGCTAGCTCCATCATCTCCAACAGTCCCCTCGGTCTCTGCAGGCGAAGCTTGGCACAAATGTCTGCCTTGAGCCTCTTCATGAAGCTCACCATCAATGTCACCTCGGTACTTCTCTCACATGACCTGAGAGTGCCTCGAACCTCTTTCGACAGTCTCTAACCGCTACATCATGTCTAAGAGTAAGGAACTGCTCGTGTAAATCTCAACCATGTGTATCTCTGAATCGATACAATAAGCAGTCCTTAAACTCTTCTCACGACCTCATCGGTTACCATCGTTCTCTCCATTGGACACAGGACAACACCTTTTCTCCCAGACAAATCCATGCCGCATGCAGCTTCTCCAATTTCGTCAGGTGGTTCACAACAAAATATCACTACATGCGATAAACACACCCATAAGTATCATCCCCTTCAATGACCGGCATCTTCAGCTTTTGGACTCTGCTCTCGGAACCAAACACCCCATATCCGACTCTCCACCTTGGCTGGCCAAAGTTGAATTGCTTATAGGCATTATGCGGTGTATCAAACCCTCCAAAATGGGCTCCCCTGCACGACCGTCATCTCCCACATCTCCTTCGAACCCATCCGAACCTCCGCCATCCTCAAACCAGCCCCAAGGGTTGCCATCGCGCTCCCTGCAACCCCTAAAGTGGTCATCGGCACCATGTGCTTGGGATCGTGCTCTAAAACCCCCACAATGTGTCGTGAGACTGCAGAGCTCCAAGGAAGGGGCCATTGCCTCCTGGATTGTCACCAGTGTTTTTGGAACGGGCAAAGGCCCATGTGGCCGCGTAGGGGGCTAGCGAGGCCCTTGCGGCGGCACAGCCCCTTAGCCATCGGCCGCTCGCCTGGGGCTCGCATGCCCTTGCAGGCTACAAACGGGGGCCATCGCCCCCCCCCCCAACTGGGATTTTGGGGGCTGGCGGCCCTTTCGCTAGGGTTTCTGCTGTCGGACACCACCTTTAACGGTTGTGGAGGGGGGTTTTATTCCCATTCATGCCATTCGTTGCCTTTCTCCACTAGGTCGCCGTCAAAGATCACAACTTTACTCTTCACATTGTCCAAAGCTTACTCCATTCGCCTCTGATCTTCGTGGGGGTCTTATCTTTCTTAAGATCTGGATTTGATGAGCTCCTCTTTCGATCTAGGGCTTCCATTCTTCTCTTTCATTTTCTTTAGTATGGTTTCCATAGCCAAACCAATTTGGGTGGGGATTTGATTTGAGAGTCTCTCCTCCATCACTAACATCCTCGCATCCATCAAAGGAAACTTTTCATCCGTCGATCTCTTGAGCTCCCCGAGCTAGGCATCAAATTTTCTCCTCCAAAGCTTCGATCTTCTCCCTCGATCTTGCTCCCGCCATGGGGATCATAGTGATTTGATACCAATTTGATAGAAAATGATAGAGTTTTGGTGGAAGAAATTTAAGGATTTGGAAGAAAGATGATATTTTATAAATGAAACCGAAAATACAAAGATAAATAAATGGTCTCAATTAGAGAGGAGACCGCTTTCCTAACCTTTGATTTGAGATAAAGGTCTAAATCTCCCAAGATCTAAATCTAATCTATTCATATTCTCTTCTACTATCTAATTTATTCTTCAAATTCAACATAACCCAAGCCCTAACCCTCCTTCACTATATATAGGACTGATTTGTCCAAATTACAAAAATGCCCTTACGGCCCAAGTTTACAAGGTTGCCACTCGAGCCCAAAATTACCAAATTACCACCGGTGCGGCCCGCACCCATATTCCAAACTATTCTTTGGCATCAATGTCACACCCGAAGAGATTGGACATACAATGGGAGAAAATGACAACCGGAACAATTCCAGCATGATAGGAATTGCAAGCCATATCGATTAACCACCATTTTATCTAACTACATATATACGTCTACAACCACACCTTCTCCTTCAATAAAAATATATCACATACAATTATTCCAAACTAATGCAGTCATCGTGCAAACATCCATGTGTATGTAGTCATACCCGCAAGGAAATATGCATTTTTCACTGATTAACACACAAGTACTTACATTACTAAAATCTTCCAATCAATGGTGGATTTAAAGGGGGCCCATGCCCCCCCCCAAAAAAAAAACAAAAACAAAAACAAAAAATGGGCCATTTTATTTGATACAATATGGCCGCCATAATGAAAACTTAATAAAATTGGTCAAAAAAATACTTGCAAAGCCAAACAATTTGAAGTGTGCCCCCCCCCCCAAAAAAAAAAATACTTCAGTCTTATACTGTGTCCCTTTTAAAATTTGAGTCCTAAAATTTATAAGTCAATTTAAAAACTTGCTAAAATAGCCTATTAAATAAGAAAAACTATTAACATCCATCCTGATTTTTAAGAGCAAAAAGCTAATTTAAAAATAGTGATAGCTAGCTAAGTTTTGTTATTTTATGGTACCATCTTATTTCAAATCCAATTTAATTGCATGATCTTAATCTCGTCTTTAACAGGATTAATGGTGCCACCAAAAATAATCAATGCTTTCCTTTCAAAAGAAAAAATTTTAAAAAAAATTCAATGCTTTGATTCATCTCTATAGCCAATTAAAGGTTCAATTGCATTTCATCAAAGAAGCCACCAAAAAAGATGAGCGGGAAGGTATTATATCAACTACTATAAGCATTTGTATTATATCAACTACTATAAGCAGTTTTTGAATCCTAATTTGTTGACATAAAATAGATTTTCATGAACAAAACATCATTATTGATTGTCCTGTCAAAAAACCTCATAATTGATTTTAGTCTAAAATAATTAGAAATAAAATAATTTTTAAGCTTACTTGAATTAGTTATCAAACCTTGTCTAGCTATTAATCAAATGCTTTAGCTTCAATAATATTATATTTTGTTAGAACAAGTTGTATTTGGTTTAAATATCTTATATAGATTAAAAAAAATTTGACATGTTAGTTCATATGGTTACCATCCTACTGAATGTGGATGGCTACTTCTTTGCTTCCAATCCACTCTCCTTGTTTTAAAATAGAGAAATCAACCCAAATTAGACATAATATATGACACAATTTACGTGGTCATTTCTTTAATTACAAGTTTCATAACCAAATATTCCACATTTAAACAAAACCTCAAAATGCAATTACTATATCCTCACTCTACTTAACAATTGTAGGCCAATCACTGTGAAAGGATTGGAGATGGATTTTGGGAAAGAAAGTCTGGATTTTTATTAATAATAAGTGGAAATACAATGATTTGGCCTCAATTCGAGAGGAAAAGTCAACGTGCCAACTAAACTATGGTTATAATCTATTCTCTACTAATTATCTCTCAAATTTCGCATCACATCCTAATTCCCATAGCCCACATACATATAATAAACCGATTTTCCTAAAATTACAGATCTACTCCCATGGTGTGGGTGTCCAAAATTACAGATATGCTATTTGATTAATCCCCTTGCATTTGCCATTGAATTGCCACTGATTTGCTATATCATTTTGCCGTCGCACCCCTTCCACTGTGATATCATTACCCCCCTTAAAAACCACATTGTCCTTAAAATGATGTCATGAAATCAACGGGACAGCTACTCTAAATGAGGGTGATTGTCCCCTCCTGGTTCCTCTTCCTAAGCTGATATGCATTCATCATCTTCGATCATCAAGACCTGAAGAGCACCGTCCCGGCAACAATGTCACGGCCCGAACTTCTCGTCATATCGAAAGCATAATTCATGTTTGCGCTTATTCTGGATTTCTACCTCCATGGAATGCTTGAACCTAATGTCAAGTTGAGGCTCACTATTCTTCTCATGGCTCGTCTGAACCCCTCCTAGTTTGAACTTCTATGCCTCCACCATAACATTAGTGCGGGAGGTGACTCCGTTCCGTTCAATGTTTCCCTAACAGCCTACTCCGCGAAGTTTATGTCATCTATCTGGGCCGGCTCCATCGTCTCCCCAACCCTCTCGGCCTCAGAATGCGAAACTCGACTCGGATGCTCACCTCAAGCCCCTTCATAAAATTTTCTTCCAAAAGCGCTTCAAGCATACTTCTAACCCGGCCTGAAAATAGCTCAAACCTCTCACTGTAGTCTCTGCAAATCTTGAGCGTAAAGAGCTGTTTGTATATATCTACTCTCTGAGTATCACGAAATCAGTCCAGCAAGCAGTCCTTGAACTCCTTCTATGAACGCACATGCTACTTCTGCTCCCTTCACTGGAACCACGTCAATGCCTTACCCTGTAAATATAGTCCTACCGTCATCAACTTCTCCTCTTTTATCAAACAGTCTCCTCTTTTATCAAACAGTTCGCAACGAAGTATCTCTCTGCATAGTAGACACATCCATAAGTGTCACCCCCCTCAAAAATTGACATCTTCGGCTTTTGGACTTTGCTATCAATGATAAAGCCCTACATGTCATGCTCTCTAACTGGGTTGCTCGTAGTGAAACTGCTAAATGGTGTTCTGTTGTGTGGCTATGGGACCTCCAAATTCCTCAGGCTGGAATCATTTTGATGTGATGTCGTCCCACTAACCTGTGTCTCTTTTGCCATCATCAAATCCCCAATAATCATCTCCATGATTGCCTAAGCCCCTCGTGTATCCATCGAGTCCCGAAGCCTATCGTCGGGCCCCGATGGGCCTCCCAAGTAAATCCCAGGGGCCGTGGGCCCCCAATTCTGTCTATGTGCCCGCGGTCCCCCTGGAAGGTCTCTCGAGGGGTCGTCGGGACCTGAACGACCAACCCAAGGGTTTTCAGGCCCACGGCAGCTTGCCCAGGGGTCTGGGACCCAAGACGACCTGCCCAGGGGTCGTGGGCCCCAAGACGGCCCACTCAGGGCTTACGGGCCCAAGGACGGCCCGCCGAATGGCCTTCAGGCCCTGGTTTTGGGGAAGAAAGTTGGGATTTTTATTAATAAAAAGTGAAATTACAATGGTTTGGCGTCAATTCGAAAAGAAAAGGCCAACTCTCCAACTAAACTAGGGTTCTAAGCTATTCTCAATTAATTCTCTCTCAAATTCTGCATCTCATCTTAATTCCACCAGCCCCCAAACATATAATAAACTGATTTCCCTAAAATTACAGATCTACCTACTGGCGTCCAAAATTACAGATCTATCACCGGATCAACCCCTTGCATTTGCCGATGATTTGTTGTTGATTTGTCCTAGCTTTTTGTCACCAAACCCCTTCCACTACGAGCCTGTCACATTGGCTCATGCAACCTAGAAATCACAAGTGGGCTCAAAGCTCAAAAAATAAATGAGACATCAAACAATTTATGTATTGAAATCACGGGATCAGATATGATAATGCGATTATTTAATGGGATAATTTGGTTTATGTCCCTAGTTTAGGAACCAATTTGGACTAAGCCCCACAATAAAAGAAGTAACCCTTAAGCCAATAAAAAAATTGGGAAAAGCTCCTCTAGGCCATTTTACATGTATTTTAATATCTTTAATATGTACAAATAATTAATGTTAAATATTATATATGTAGACAAAAATAATTATATAAATAGTGTAATTGTCAATTAAAGCGGTAACTTCAACTAATAATAACAATGTTTACAGATTTGCAATTGACTCTAGTATTTTTGTACATGTCCTTAAGAAATATCATGCCTATTAAAATTATTTTGTATAATTATTTTGTATTTGAAGATGCCTGCCAGATAGAAAATATAAAGCATAACTTGTATACAAGAATATCACATTTGAGGATAAAGAACTAAATACAAAGGAAGGGAGTCATATGGGAATTTTCAAAAAAATATTATACTCAAAGTCGGTGCATACCACATTACTTTTTTCAATGAGATGCATAGTCCAAATTGATTTTTAAAATGGCAGCTTACACCAAGTTTTCCCTTATTTAATGTTTGCCCATAAAAAATTAGAATGAGTTAAAAATAAATGAGTAAATAGATGCAACAAATATGATGCCTTTAACATGTTTTCAGGAATTAAAAATTAGGCAGAAATTATCTATTAGACAAACACTTCATATCACAGTTTACTTGCGTCTCGCCATAATTAAGTCGCCCGTGGGTGATCTGCCTTATCAATGGTCCGTGTGAAAAAATTGTTGAAACTCTGTGATACAAAACACCCCATGTGATGCACATGTGTTGCCAACATTGCTAATGGATGCATTGAGTTGTGATGCTGAAAGCTCACCAAACTTTGGTCGACATGAAGCATCTGAAGAACCAAAGTTTGATACGGATATGATGCTGCATTCCGAACAGTATTTGGAACACGTTTTATCGACGCATTCCCTTCCTATAAATGAAAGTGTTCCGCATGGAGTTCAGTTAGGCAGAACAATTCCAGAAGCATCTCTAAAGCATTTAGAGAGTTCTCTATCGGGTGTTTAGAGTGCTGAGTATTGTAAGGTTCGTGGCTCTCTGTAGTATAATCAGGAGGCGAACCAGAGGGTTTGTTTGGGGTTTGGGTTGTGATGTCTTCTCCAGTTTATTTCTTCGTTACATAGTTGGTTTGGTTGATTCTCTTCAACCAAATGCCATAGGTTGTAATCCAAAAAAAATACTGAAGCAGCAATGATCTCTCCAAACTGGACGTACACCGATATTTGGGTGGAACCAGTATAAATCTCCGGTGTGCAAGGTTTGTTGCTCGCTTTTGTGGTATCTGCTTTCAGTTTACTTGGTTTGCGTATTTTGTAGCGAACAGCTCTCTGCCTTGTTCGTTGTCCCAACGATCTTGAAATTTCTGCGTGGATTGGTATCACTCAAAAGGTGACACCGAACCCAACAAGTGGTATCGGAGCATCTAGGTTCGTGGAACAAGTCCAAGGCAATGGCGGGAGATTCTTCTACAAAAGGAGGCGCAACCAGTTCAGATTCGTATGTAGGACGCCCGCATGCGACGGTGGGAGGCACACACTACAAAATTGAAAGATTCGACGGCAAGGAAAACTTCGAGATATGGCAGTACAAGATGAAGGCCATCTTGCGAAAGGACCGCGTACACAGGGTGGTGTACGACACGGCGGCTCTAGCGGCTGATATCTCGAAAAGGGAGAAGATAGAGATGGAGGACTCGGCGATGAAAACCATCCAGCTCAGCTTATCGGACGAGGTGATCTACCAAGTGTCCGAGGAGACTACCGCCAAGGGAATATGGGAGAAGCTCGAGAAGCTGTAACTGAAAAAGTCGCTCACCAACCGGCTTATCTTGTTAAAGACGTCCTTTACTTTCAAGGTGCGAGAAGGGACCTCATTGAAGGATCACATGGATACCTTCAACGGTTTAGTGATGAAGATGAGGTCGATTGGTTTGACTGTGGAGGCGGAGCACGAGGCTATGATTCTGCTCTTGTCGTTACCAGAGCGGTATACGACATTCATCAACACCATGTTTTACAGTCGTGATACTCTTATTCTTGAAATTGTGAAAGCGGGGGTCTACAGCGAAGAGTTGAGAGATCGCATGGTGGGAGTTGGCTTGAGCGAAGGAGTTTTAGACAGCTAGGCTATGTTTGCTTCGGGTGAAAGCAACAGAAGAGGCAACCACAACGGGAGATCAAGATCGAGATCGAAGACCAGAGACACGAGGTGTCATTTTTGCAAGAAGCATGGACATTGGAAAAGAGAATGCCCAGAAAGAAGGAACAGCGACAAGGAGGCGCACGCATCATCATCAGTTGCAATTGTGGAGAAGAACAACGTGCAAAGCAAGGAGACCTACTATCTCTTCACAGCAACTTCCTTAGAGGTTGCGAACCATGTTTGGATCATGAATTCAGGTGCGTCGTTTCACATGACTCTAAATAGAGATTGTTTTCATACCTACAACACTTAGCAGGATGGATCGGTCTTTATGGACAACGATGAAGAGTGCAAAGCTGTTGGAGTTGGTTCGGTGAGAATCAAGATGTTTGATGGCGTAGTGCGCACACTCACCAATGTGCGGCATGTTCCAACTTTGAGAAAGTCACTAATTTCCGTTGGGGCGTGGATTCCATGGGTTGCAAGGCCACGATTGAGAAGAATACGCTGAAGATATCGAAGGATTCAATAGTTGTGATGAGAGGTGAAAAAGAAGGGAATCTACATCTGCTAAAGGGGACGACGATCATTGGCGATTCCAATATTGGCGTTGAGAGTTCGCATGAGATTGATTCAACCAGGCTATGGCATCTCAGACTAGGACATGTCGCGGTGAAAAGCTTGGAAGCTTTAAAGAAGCGTGGTTTGATCAATGGTGTGAACTTCAAGGAGCCGGAGTTCTGTGAGGTTTATGTTTATGGCAAGCAGACTAATGTTCGTTTCGGCGAAGGAAAGCATGACATGAGAGGGATTCTCGAGTATGTTCACACCGATGTTTGGGGTCCTGCACCAATTCACTCTCTAGGTATAGTGCGTTATTTCATATCATTTATTGATGATTTCTCTAGAAAAGTATGGGTGTATGTGATGAAGGAAAAGTCGGAGGCGTTTGAGAAGTTCAAGGCGTGGAAGACACTTGTGGAGACTCAAACGGGAAAGAAGCTGAAAGTGCTAAGGTCCGACAATGGTGACAAGTTTACTTCTGCAATGTTCACAAGATTTTGCCAGGAGCAAGGAGTAAGGCGACACTTCAGTACATCAGGAGATCCGCAGTCAAATGGAGTTGCCGAGCGGATGAATAGGACACTTCTTGAGAAGGCGAGGTGTCTCAAGTTAACTTCGGGATTGTCAAAGGGATTTTGGGCCGAAGCTATATCAACCACAGCGTATTTGGTGAACAGAATTTCATCTTCAGCTATTGGCGATAAAATCACAAAGGAGGTTTAGAAAGGTAAACCAGTTGAGTTAGATCATCTTCGAGTGTTTGGATGTTCAGTCCAGGTTCTCGATGGAAGTGACAATGTCGACGCAAATGGAAAGAAACGTATCATGCTAGGATACATGGCGTCGAATGTTACCGGCTGTGGAGTCCAGAAGGGAAGAATATTTTGGTTAGTCGACATGTTACTTTTGATGAGTCGACGATGCTGCAAAAGAAGTCTCCAGAAAGTACCGAAAATACCCCCGAACGAGGTGGAGGTACTTTTTCCAAATCCCAGGATCGACAGAGATAAAGGTAAAGGCGTGGTGGTTGATGTGGAGAGTCCACATGTGGATACTACTACAGGCAGCGACAGTAGTGGGAGTTCTAGTCGAGGTGGAGATCCTAGAGCTAATGTGGACGACTCTATTGCTAGTAGAGTGGGCCAGCGCACCGTAAAGGCCCCAGCTCGTTTTGATGATTATGTGAATTTAGCTTATGCATTGCATGCGTTTGTAGATCCTATGGCAGATAGGTTTGTGATGGATATATTGAGTTTGGATGCAAACTTAGGATGGCGATGTGCAAGGACGTCAAAGCACATCCCAAGGAGATTCACAAGGAGAATCCGGCGAGAGAAAGGTCGGTGGCGAAGTTTGAACGGCGCTCAAACTTGTTTTCCTTGAAGAGGCGCTAGGTGCCACGAGGTAGCATGTGGATAGATCACTACAGGTTTTGCTTCAGGTATGGATTCATGGAGATTCGACAGTGTTCAAAGGCTCACCTTCGAAAATGGGTTCGTTGGACACTCAGTTAGTTGGTGATGCTTATAGCGAAGCTCACTAGCCAGGTGCCCTGACCTCATGGCGAGATGGTTCGTGTAAAGATGGAGTTCTGGAGATTGGTTCGGTTGGGAGGCTATGTGGTGTGTTTGTATCAAGGTGGAGTGTTGAAACTCTTTGATACAAAACACCCCATGTGATGCCCATGTGTTGCCAACATTGCTAATGGATGCATTGAGTTGTGATGTTGAAAGCTCACCAAACTTTGGTCGACATGAAGCATCTGAAGAACCAAAGTTTGACACGGATATGATGCCGCATTCCGAACAGCATTTGAAACACGTTTTATCGACGCATTCCCTTCCTATAAATGAAGGTGTTCCGCATGGAGTTCAATTAGTCAGAGCAATTCCAGAAGCATCTCTAAAGCACTTAGAGTTTTCTATCGGGTGTTTAGAGTGCTGAGTATTGTAAGGTTCGTGGCTACCTGTAGTATAATCAAGAGGCGAACCAGGGGTTGTTTGGGGCTTGGGTTGTGAGGTCTTCTCCAATTTATTTCTCCGTTACATAGTGGGTTTGGTTGGTTCCCTTCAATCAAATGCAATAGCCGTTGCCAACGATAAAAGTTGTTGCTAAAAGTCCAAATCCGTTGCCATAGACACCAATGGCAACGGCATATTGTCGTTGCCATATTGTTGCTATAACTGTCGTAACCAAATGTATTGGCAACGACATATTGTCGTTGCTGTAGGTACTTTTGGCAACGACATTTGCCGTTGCGAAAGGCTTTCATGACTCGTGATAAGGGGTCGTTGCCATTGGTGTGTCAAACATAGGCAACGACATGTGCCGTTGCCATTGACAGCAATGGCAACGACCTGTGTCGTTGTCATTGATCTCAATGGCAACGAGATCAATGGCAACGGCACAGGTCGTTGCCATGTCGTTGCCACTATCGATAATGACGACCACTGACAACGACACATGTCGTTGCCATTGACAGCATTGGCAACGACACGGGTCGTTGCTATCAAATTGGCAACGACACAGGTCGTTACCATTGACATCATTGGCAACGACCCATTAATCCCAATGGCAATGAGTTTACAGCAATGACAACAACAAAAGTCATTGCCATTATTGGCAATGACAACGAGTTGACCGCAATGGGAACGACAAAAGTGGTTGACATTACCAACAATGGCAACGACACAAGTGGTTGCCATTGTTGGTAATGGCAACCACTTTTGTCGTTGCCATTGATAAAAATGGCAACAACAAACAAAATTAACTAAATATTTGGCAACAGCAAAATTCCCTGGATGTAATTGGATAGGATACGTTCATGAACCGGCATAAATTCACTTTGAATACAAAACAAGCCAATATCAATTAGATAGCAACAGTGAAGAAGGTGCATAATGTACAATATTTAAATAGTAATTTGTGAAAGTAATAGCTCATACTAACTTTCATGAACCCACCATATTCATGCATTCAGTATTAAGTTTTATTTTATTGCAAACAGTTAGAATGTGTCAAGTACATAAAAAGCCCGTTACATTAGAGTAATTATGCTGGAACTGAGTCAAATAGCTTCTCATTTGTTATGGCTTGGGCCTTTTATGGCGGACATCGGTGCACATACCCTCTTTTTTTGTATTTTCAGAGTTAGGGAATTATTACATGATCTATTAGAAGTCTACGAAACGGCACAAAGAAGTTCAAACGATCGCTTATATATTAGTCGAAGTTTATTATAAGTATATCATAAACTTGAGTTGCATCCCTGTTACAAATTACTTTTTGATCCGCATGTATATAATTTGTTCTATCTGGTTCTTTTTTATTTTTTATCCCTGAAAACTGAAAACAAAATATTTATATAGAGAATATGTGTAATATACAGTCAACATTACCCAGAAACTCAACAGTGAATAGAATTTTACTTGAAAATTTTGTTAAAGCTAATTTCACAGAAAACCATATACCGTATTTTGACAAGTTAATGCATGTATCATTGTATATTTAGAAATTCTTGATGATCTATTCAAACAACCTGTTCAAAGGTAAAAGAAACATACTTTCAGTATAGAACTGAAAATAATAAAGGACAGCATTATGATGTACAATAATACATAAAAACTGAAGCAATGATGAAAACCACGTCAGAGAGCTTTGGTATATATATTATCTATTTAACTATGAATCTGATTATTATCCAGAACCAGGAAATTAATAACATAATTCCATCATCGAATTAAAATATGCTAAAGGTAGTACGTAGTTGTAGTAGTAACAACATGCTAAAAATCTATCAAATTAAAATATTTACCTATAACGAAGCTGTTGCTGTTCAGCTATGCGATGTGATAGTGATATTTCTCGATGTATGCTGAAATTGCATAATTGAAAATAGAAAGTATAAGTAATTTGCAAGCTCGGGTGTCTTTTGTTTTAACAAAGATCCAGTAATATTTTATATTGGTAAATGGCAATCAAAGGAAAACATCCCTAAATTTTTTTGACTTGAAACTGATAGTTAATATAATATATAGATGTAATAATAAAACCATATGACACACGTTGTTAAGGCACCCATACGTCTCGAAAAGCCCATCCTCTCTTATTTTTATTTCATCCTTTCTTTTTCTTTATTTCTTATATAGAAGAAAGCCTTTGAAATCTGATTGATAATTACTCAAAACGTTTTGTACATTGCAATGAAGAGAAGTGCTAATAGAACAGTGCTATGAAAAAGAACACTGGCATCATTTGAAAAATACAGGAACGGCTTCTGTCTGCGATCATATAGAGTGTTTGGGAAAGGTTTTTGTTGTGGTATAGCTGCAACCAGTTTAGATTGGAGGCAAGACTTTGAATCAAGCCTACAGATAAATCTGATTACATAACATCATCACGCCAACAAAAAAGGTTAACAAGGTCTTAATCTTGTCTGGAGCCGGCGCACAGAGAGATTGAACAACTACTGAAATGAATAGGAAAAGTTTAAATAAGATATACAATGTTTTGTTTTTTGTCACAAAGGTATGAAATCCCACAAGAGATACATATGCTGGGATGAATTTGTATAAATAAAAATCAAATTCATTAGATACATGAGATACATATCCCACATGAGATACTTAAGGTAAATGGAACAGATACATATGCCCCGTTTATTATAGAAATGAATTCTTCAAGCCATAAGGTAAATTATAAGAATAACTATCTCCTCGCATTTATCAAGCATATGTAAAAATCAAAATCAAATAACTATCTGTTCCATTTACCTTATGGCTTGAAGTTTAAATAAGATATACAATGTTAATGGAAGAATTTGATTTCTCCTCGCATTTATCAGTTTTTTGTCATTGTTTTCTTTTTAGTCCCAATATGTTCTCTTTATTACCTTATGGCTTTTAAACTAAAACTAAATATGCGTAAATTGTGAGACCGTGTGTGTGTGGTTCCAAGCGAAGAAAAGGATAGATTTGGTGATGCCAGATTTTCTACTGCACTAATTATTTAAAATAGATTCCTTTTTTCGTTTGCGTATGTACATGAAGAAGCTAAGCTACAGATGCACGCATCAATCAAACTGCAAGATAATCGCCGCGAATAAAAACCCCAATTTTTCTATACCGAACCAACAAACCCCAGTCCGATCGAATCTCAATCAAACAGCAAGCGAATCGCCACGAAGAATCGAATATATGGGATTCACCATGAAGAATCGAACATGTGGGATTCGCCACGAAGAATCGAACATATGGGTGGGGTTTACCTGAAACAGCCTTACTGATCTGCAAAACGGAGGTCGATTATCCACAAGCTGCTGGCGGCTCGGAGCGGAGCAGTTCGGGTTGTGATGCTCCCGCAAAACAGGCAGCGATCCCCAGCTGATTGGGAAGAGGCAATCCGCGGCCACCCTGATCTGCAAACGGATCGTAGTTGGGGCTCGTCGGTTGCTTGGAAAGAGGCGAGAGAGCGGGGGGATGAAATATTTGGAAAAATATTTGGGGCTGAATTATTGTGGAAGAATGCGGCAAAATTGGTAGAGGTTTCGTGACCTAGGAACCCTCTCGCGGGGATTTTTCGCGGTAAATTGTTTTGGGGTGGGGGGAGATTCCGTGCCCTAGGAAATTAAATACCAAAATTTGCTTAAGTTTTCTATCGGTCCGATCGAGGGAATGATTATTTATTTGCAATTTGTCATTATCTTTCCCTTTAATTTGTGGGGATGCCATTTATTTACAAGTTTATCATTACAAATTTACATGAACTACAAAAACTTTTTCACCAAGTTAAGGCAACGACATTTGACGGCATCCGTCGTTGTCATTATTTTCAATGGCTATGGTAACGACAATTAGTCGATGCCATTGTTACAAAGGGTATTGACAACGACAAAATGTCGTTGCCATTAATTTAGAAGGCAATGGCAACGATTGTATTATCATGGCAATGGCAACGATATTTAATTGTTGTCATATCATTTGAAAATTGGCAACGAGTTATGGCAACGACTAATTTTTACCTTGTTACCGTTGCTATTTTTAGCAATGCCACGAAGAATGGTGTTGCTAAAAATCGTTGCCAATAGTTAGTTTTCTTGTAGTTGCTGGAGCCCATGTTATTTTTTTCTTCGACATTGCTCCCAAAATTGATCCGTTCTTTATTTTGTCGCTTGTTACGTTCTCGCAGCCCGGTTTATTTTTCAAAAATCCATGTGGCCCGGAAAGTTTGGAATCTAATCTTAGCCCTTGGATGCATAGATAGATGCAAAACATAATATATGCATGCAAGTTATATTATCTCAAGTGCAACACTTAAAATCCATAAACCTCAGGGTATGTTCTTGTTAGTTACTGAAAAGTCTTCACGAGGTTATGAGATGTCCAAAAGGGTCTCCTCACAAGATGTTTATGAATCCAATAACAGAATTAAATATCACGAAATCCTAGCTTCTCAAAAGCAGCCCATTTACAAAAATTATTCGCTCAAATCAGTTAATCTACGATAAAATACTATAAAGAACTACAAAAAATGAGAAGTAATATACATGATATAAGGTTATGAATCTAGCAACTACAAACACCACAACTTCATGATTGTACTTCCAACTTCCAAATGTATGGTTTCATATTCTAGGCCATGCAAATAATTTTTTAGTTATTTATTATTACTCAATTAGTATTTTATTAACCAAAATACCGTTCTTTTTTTATTAATATTGGAAAAGTTGAAAGATTAAATCAATAGGAGCAAAGATCGCCCATTGAAATCATGCTTAATCTGGATCGATCTTAACAACCATCCACGTCCCAAGCCCGCTTGATAAAATCGTTTCTCGTGCGGTCGGGGGCGACGGGAGGATCAAACAAATACCAATAAAAGAATTAGGGTTTTGAGTTAAAAAGAGAAACATACCAAAATTTGGCGAAGATCTCCAGCAGAGACTTGAGAATTAGGACCCCTCCGCTCCCTCTCTCGTTCCTGCTCCTCTCCCCCTGTCTCTTACACGCGGTCAAGAAAAAGCCACACCCCGGCGTAATTCATCTATACCGTTAAATTGTCTTTATTTTTTTAATTAACTTCGAACTGTTTTACATTTACCACCTCGACGATTTCAAAGGGATGCAATAGTGCGAAGTTGATAGGCTTTTATACAAGAATTCAATAAAATTTTGGGTTTTTTTTAGAATTCAGTCCCCAAAAATAGGTTATTCGAAAAGAGTCCCCCAACTCATAGCATTTACGATTTAGTCCCCCAAATCATTTAACTCACTCGAAAAGAGCCTCTTTTTGTGACTTAATTACAATATTATTTTTTAGAAATCGGTCCTCAATTAAGTCCCCAAACGAGATTCTTTTCAAGTGAGTTAAAAGAGTTGGGTGACTAAATCACAAATGCCATGATTTGTATGACTTTTTTCTAATAACCCATTTTTGGAGGACCGAATTTTAAAAAACCCTAAATTTTATACTTCAACCCCAATTATCACAATGATTAATGATTCTAGTATGTATAGTCTGTTTATGACAAATCGTTAGTTGAAATTAATCAAAATATAAAAATGGTTATCCCAGACCAATATAGACCTAGGCAGAGCCTAGATGGTTGAGGAATGGTCAGGCCATGTCGGGTTTGATTTGGGTCTGGTATGATCGATTCGGACAAGGATAAACATGAACCCCGCCCAGATTAAATCTAGGTCAATGTTTGGAAAACACGAGCTTGACTCTGGTGTAAATTGGTTCAGCCGTACCCGATCCATTTAGTCTAGCGGGCCAAGTCCGGGTTGAGTTCAAGCTGAAAGAGGACAAAAAATTATATGAGTCAAGCAAGTTTCAAACTCTCCTTTCACTTACCAAATGAGCTATCAATTGATAGTAATAATGTTTATTATTTGCCCAAGTTACTGAAAAGATAAAACTCGTTGATTTACATATTAATTAATTCTTTGGGGAAAA